>OY728146.1:1926227766-1926811766 GCA_963277665.1 Viscum album | reverse complement strand
GTACAACTGCCAAGGGGCAGTATTGTCTTTTGGGTTGTTTGTTAGTGTTTGTTAGTTTGTTAGGGGCTGGTGACAGCTGGCAGTAGGTTGTTAGTAAGTTGTTGTTGGCTGATAGCTGGGTTATAAATTGGAGGGGTTGGCTGCAAGAGGGATAGGAATCATTTTAGCAATTGCTTGGCAGCAAGTTCGTCGGTGGTCTCGGCTGGGCTCTCAGGAGGGTGGTCTTCTCCTGCGGGTTACTTCTTTTTCCCTTCCTCCTCTTCCTCCTACCATTGTAGCTCTACTTTTGTTTCTGTTCAGCAGTTATTATACATATTCTTCGGTTGTTTTTCCCTCTCTCTCTCCCTTTCTCAATATTTTTACATAACACCACATCTCTACTAATTATACATTTTTGGTAACCGGGTTTATCAATCCACGGTTTATAACCTTTGACACCTTCGAGGTACCTAACAAAAAGACACTTAAGAGCTCAAGATTCAAGCTTATCAGTTTTGACATGGGCATATGCAATGCAGTCAAAGACTCTTAGGTGATTATAAGAAGATGGTTTGTTATTCCATAGTTCTTCTGAGGCCTTAAAGTGATTAACAAAGGATGGACATCTATTTATAAGATGCACTGTGGTGGTGGCGGCCTCTACCCAGAAGGATTTAGGGAGACCCGAGCATGCAAGCATGCTTTGGACTCAAGAATAGTTCTACTCGTTCTTTCAGCAAGTCCATTATATTGGGGGGTTTCCCTAAGGGTGTCTTGCAATGCCCTCGGATTGGCAGAACTGAATGAAATCGGTAGATAGGTATTCTAATCCATTATCAGTTCTCATAGTTTTAATTTTATTTCAAACCTGATTTTCAACAAGGCTTTTTCAGGTTTTGAAGGTTTCAAAAACATAAGATTTGTTCTTGAGTATGTAAATCCAAACCTTTTTAGAGAAGTCATCAATAAAGGTAACAAAATAGGAGTCTCCACCATGAGAGGTAATCCTAACTGATCCCCATAAATCAAAATGAATATATTCTAAGGGGCAACTAGCTTTAAAGCAATGTATTGAAACTGACTCTCTTAGCTTTACCCATTACACAATCTTCACAAAAAGGAAGGTTATTGGGTGTAATGTTAGTTAACAACCCTTTCTTGTTAAGTTCTTCAAGACCCTTCGAGCTTACATGCCCTAATCTCCTATGTGAATCAGTATTAGTTACATACACACCACCCAATTGCCTAGAATGGGTCTTCCCCTTCAAGACATACAGCCCATTAACAAGGGAACCTTTGATAATCGTGCTAGAGCCTTTGTAGATTTTTAGGCAGCCTAATTTAGACCTAAAAGTGAAGCCCTTTTGGTCTAGAATTCCCAAGAATATCAGGTTTCTATGGAGCCCAGGAACCACCTAACATCTAACAAAGTAATGATAGGGTGGTCATCTAATTCTATTAAAACAGAACCTCTTCTCATGACTTGATACCAAATCAAGGAAAGATTCCCTAGAGGGACACATGTGGAATGAGAATCCAAAATCCAAGACCAACTCGTGGGTGAGTGCATGGTTGGATACATTCAACACTTCAGTAGTATCATAACTAGAGTCCGCTAAAAGAGACTGGTCAGTAGGTCCGTTGGTCTCAGGGTTTTGTTTCAGCTTTCTACACTCGGGTTTAGTGTGTCCGGGCTTACCACACCGGAAGCAAACAATTTTTCTTTCCCTAGACTTAGACCTAGACTTGGGTTGTTTATTGTTCTTGTCATATCCTTACTATACTCTTTCTTCTTACCCCTGAACTTTGGTCTACCTCTTGTGAATTGACTCTCAACCTCACCTTTAACTCCAAGCTTAGAATGTAATTCCTTAGAGAGCGGGCCAGATTTAACCGCTTGCAGGGTTAGAGAGTCGCGGTCATACATCATTGTCTCTACTAATGTGTTGCATGCATGATCTAAAAAGATTAAAAGAATCATGGCTCAATCCTCATCATCAACAGTTACATTTATGTTGGCTAAATCAAGCATGATTTTATTAAATTCATCTAAATGGGCTTTAATTGAAACACCAGATTTCATTTTAAATGTAAACATGCGATATTTCTTATAAAGTCTACCAACAAGTGAAGTTGTCATATACAATTACTCTAACTTAAGCCATATACCAGCAGTAGTGTTTTCAAATGCAACTTCTCTAAGCACTTTATCGCCTAAAGAAATAAGCAGAGAACTATGGGCCTTAACAAGAACATCGAAAGGGACATCTTGATAAACAGTAGAGGTTTGTCCAGTATTAAACGGGGCAACAATAGGTTTCTTCGAGCTATGTAAAGCACCAATTAACCCTTGTTGAACAAGCACGGCTCTCATCTTAATTCGCCATAAATTAAAATCATTATCACCATCGAATTTTTCGATTTCAAACCTCGTTGTTATGTTTATCCGAAGGATCGGATACCGATTTGTTGGGAACAACGAAAGCGTACGCCCCCAAGAAACACCCAAGATCAATGGATATGCACGAGTATACAATTAGGTTTTGGAATTCGAATAATGTTTTAGGTTATAGTGATTTCAATTGAAAACGAAAGACGGCAAAGCCAAATTGAGATGAGATCGGAAAGCGGAATTAAAACAAAAACCAAATTGAAACAAAAGGCAGATTCGAAAACGTAAGTAAACCCAATGATGCTCTAATACCACTTTGCAGGGGGAAAGTGCGTTGTCTAGGAACAGTTTGCACAAACCCGAGAAGACCGTTTGGGTATTTTGTTTCACAAAATTGAATCCAACGGAAACAGAACATTCAAGATGCAAAAGTAAGAAAGCGATAAAGAATGGACAAAGGGGATTTAACGTGCTTCGATCCGTTTTGAACCTACGCGCACAGCAAGAACATCACTCACACACATGCACGTTTTATTAAGCTCAAAAGAAGAAGTTCATACAAGATAAAGCATACCAGAAAAAGATTAACGAAATACAGGAACAAAAGCTTCAAACAACTTCTTTAAAAGAAACTAGAAGAAGAGTGAAGAACTTACAAACCCGAACAAATTTAAATTTGTTCGGGGGTCCTAATCGCTTCTCGATCGCCTGAACTACTCATCAAAGCTCGAAGGGATGCAGTCGGTCTCATGCTTCGGTGTTCAGAAGCAATACCTCACCGAATCTTTTTGGTTCGTCAGAAAGCCACACTTCTTCACAAGGAAGGATCGTCGCCACAGCCTCCACCAGAAACGGTGCACCCGAGGCGCAAACCGGAGACAGCAAGCTTAGAACCAGGGCTTCAACACCGCAGAAGCTAGCTCTGAGATCAGGGTTTCACTATAGGAGAAACAAGAGTGAAACCGAAAGAGGACAACCAGAATGAGAGCCACTGGGGGAGCGTGCCACCGCAGGGGTGATCAATTCCCCAGACAAAGCACAGACCCTCGAAACCGCCCGACGAATCAGCGGTCGCCACGGAGCCATGCCAAACAGAAACGAAGTGGCACCATCATACAAGATTAAACAGGTGGACGGTGAACTGGCAATCATAATAATCAGCAGCCATAAATAAAGCCTCTATGGATCACTGACTCGGAAGCGAGAGCCGAATGAAAAGAAATAGGCCATGTACAACGGCCCAAATCAACAGCCCACGAGGGAAATCAGTGGCCCAACTCACAGGTTCTTCCAGCATATAAAATAATTTCAACATTTTTTCATGCATGTATTATAAATGGCAGCATGATAAAACAGGTAATTTCAATATGAAAACACCTCATTTCACATTGAGGATGCAATGGTAGGAAATAAACAAGCCCATGGACAGCCTAACACCACCCCGCTATCGTGATAGGAGGGATAAAAAAAACACATCTATAAACATCAGACATATTTGTTGGAGTCTGTATCCCACATCGGACTTGTGGTCCGATGTGGTCCTTTTCATTCATTATAAAAGAATGTCTCCGCCTCACTTTGAGGTAAGGAGGCAAGGGGGTTTCTCAACCTACATGGTATCAGAGGGTTTTTCGAAACCCGATCCCTCCCTCCCTATTTTTTTTTCTCCCATCAGCCTTTAGGGTTTTCCCCGTCCGGGGGGCGGCGGCTCCCATCCAAATAGTCGGCCGCCCCCCTCCGCTGCTCCTCCCGGTCGCGCAGGCTCTCCGGCTCCCGGCGGCCCGATCTCCCTCAGGCGGTGCCCCTCTCCTGCGCGGCTCCCCTCCCCGTCGCGGCTCCTCTCCCCGTCGCGGCAGCCCCCCGGTGCGCCTTCCCTCCTGGAGCCCGCTCCTCCTGCGCCCAATCCCTCCCGGCGCGGCTCCTCCTACGCGCGCCCATCCCGTCGCCGCTCCTCCCGAGCGCGACACTCCCGACGCCCCACTGCGGCTCCTCCCGACGACGACCCTCCATTCACCCCGTCGCACCTCCACCCGAGCGCGCCTTCGTCGCGGCTCCGTTCGGCTCCCGCAGCACTCTCGACGGCCTCTTATGCGCGCAGCCCCCCCGGCGGCCTCCTTAGCGCGCAGCTTCCGACCAGCCGCGCCCCGGTCCACGCGAACCAGCCCCGGCGGCCCTCTCTCTGTTGCGCGGCTCCCCTCCCGAGACGCCCTCGTCCAGGCGGCCTCGTCGCGCTGCTCCCTGCCTCGCCTCCCCGACGGCTTTGCTCCGACCAGCAGCTCCCATCCCTCCCGCGGCTCCCTCCCAGTGGAATCCCAGGACAAGTTCTCGGCCAACCCCGTGCGACGGCTCCGCCCCTGTGCGCGCGGCGCCCTACCTAGTCGGCCCCTCTTCCAGCGCGGGTTCCCTGGTCGGCCATCATCCCGGCGACTGCCGCCTCCCGCCTCTCCCGTCACGCACGATCCAGTTCTGCGCAACGGCCTTCATGCACAGCTCCCTCGCGACGGTTCTCCTTGCTGTCGCGCCTCCCTGCTGCAGCGCCTCCCTTGGCGGCCTCCTGCGCAGCAACAACTGCTCTCTCCCGGCGGATCTCCCCCTGCCGACATCTCCCTGCGCCTCTCCTGCGGTTTCCGGTTCTGTCCGGCCCGCCTCTCCCTGCCCTAGCAGATCGGCCTGCCTCCGTCAGAGCGGCTCTCCGACGTCTGCCCCTCTCCGTCCGGCTGCTCCCTTCCCGGCGGATCCCTCGAGCCGGCGCCAGCCCGTCCGGTTTCTTCCCTTCCAGAACTGGCTCCCTCCAGGCGAACCGGTCCAGGCTGCTCCCTCCATGCCGACCTCCTCCTGCTTCCTGCAGAATCCCAGCCTTCCTGCCCGATGCCTCCTGCGGCATCCCCGCCTCCCTGCTCGGCGCCTCCTGCGGAATCACCGCATCCCATTGTCAGTGCCTCCTGCGGATTCCCCGACACTTTGATGTCCGGCCCTCCCGAGCGGATTTCTCGACGCTTTGACGATCGGCCCGACATTACGGATTTCCTGGCGCTCTAACGACCGGCCCGTAGTGCGGATTTTCCCGACGCTCTGACGACCGACCCGCCAGTGTGGATTTCCCGGCGCTCTGTTGTCCGGCCCCGCACTTTTCCGACGATGACACATCCTTTTTTTTTCAGCGGCATCACGTTATCATCTTGAGGGGGAGCAGCATCAACAACGATTTTATTATTTCCGTTTCTTCTGTTTTTGTCTTCTATTTGTCATCAAGCTGGGCATGTCCAACTTGAGGGGGAGTGTTAGCGTCTGTTTTGTTGCTTTCTTTTCATTATGTGTCCAAGCTAGGTACACCTAGCTTGAGGGGGAGTGTTGGAGTCTGTATCCCACATCGGACTTGTGGTCCGATGTGGTTCTTTTCATTCATTATAAAAGAATGTCTCCGTCTCACTTTGAGGTAAGGAGGCAAGGGGATTTCTCAACCTACAATATTAAATAAGTGAAACTCAGAAATCAGGCAAATCAACACCGATCAGTCAACATGTTTTTTAAAAGAAAAAAAGCATACAAGTGAAGTTGTACAGAAGGTTAAATGAAATGATAAGACAAAAAAAAACATAGAACCTAACCACGCCATTTAACATCAAAGTGGGGAATTATATCCCATATCTAAACCAAGAGGCTCGTGTTATTTCACAGCCAAAACATTTTAATGGAAGAAGGAAAAACATGTGATATCCTCATCATTTTTATTAGCCAGTAAATTCAAACATTTACAGTGAAATAATGAATGGCGAGAACAGAGGCAAATCAGGAGTTTACATGATGGTAAAAGTAAGGCAGAATAATTACTCCTCACGGCCTGAGAACGTGAAGCCTATAACTGAAAAACTAAATAAATAATGGAAAATGACAACATTAGAGTTACAAGGAACCATTACTGTTCAATATTACGCTGCCATAGTTCCCTTCTAAAACTTTCCACCAGATGTTTGCACTCCTGCTCGATGGAATTAAGCTCCATTATGCCGACATTTAAAGCCCTTGCCTCCCTCCTCAGAATCTGATCCTCGATATTACCAATTTTTTCCCATATTTCCTGGTACTCCGCATCACCGTCCCTCATACATTCTTCCAGTTTCGTTATTCGTTCCTTGGACCCCTTTTCACCAGCATAACGATTACTCGCCTCCCTGTTTGCTCGAACCACCAACTCAAGAATCTCATCCGATCGCTTAACTAATTCATCCTTCGCTCTTCTCAGTTTTCTCAATTCCTCGTGTAGCCCACACAGTATATTTTCTTTCAGCTCCGACCTTTTTAACTTCACTTCCTTCAACGCATTTTCAACCGCCACAGCATCCCGATTATTCTCCCTGGCCTCTTCTATTGTACTAAGTAGAACCGAAACCTTCTCAAGCAATCCTTGCGTGCAAGCTGAGTACTCATGATCCTCAGACGGCTTCCGATCCTGTACTTTATCGTCCTTTTTCTCGATCAGACCAACCACGGCTACTGGCGCTGCAACCGCATAAAATTGCACCTTGGCAACCGGGAAAAACCCTGAAGCAAAACAAAACAGTGCAAAGACAACTGGCTTTGCAATGCACCTGAACACGTTGCCCCGGAATTCAGCAAAAAATACAGCTGAAACAGCTACGGTTTGTTCCTTTGGAAGGGATTTAGAGTTTCCAGCTGCATCCAGAGAGCTAGATTTGAGATACGGGGTAAAGCCATGTCGGGTGGGTTTGTGGCAAGCCTTAATGGTGAACCTGCCCGACTTTAGGTGGCGCCTCTCGGAAAATGAGTTGAAGATCGAGATGTGAGAACAATGCCGTGATAGATAACGAGGAGTAGTGTAGGGGGTGGAGGTTGTCGGAGTATAAAATAAGGCTGAAACCATTGCAGCCGAGGAGGAAGTCGGATGCCCATGGAGCTGCGCCGGAGTGATCATTGAACAGACCGGAAGCCCGGCCCCTCGCTCGCCGCAGGCAGCGGCATCTCGCGACGGCTCCTGGTTTTATGATTGGGTAAACGGGTCGATTCTCAAGTGCTTCCGATCATAATATAAATAAAATAAATTTATTATGTTAGTATTTTATTGTAGGGATGTATCTAAGTGTTTATTGTAATTTTCTTTGACTGAATTGTGATGTAATCGATCATATTGTTTATGAGTGGGATCCACATGACACAAATATTCACCCAACATCAAATAAAGATTGAATTTTATTAATGTTATTCACAAAAAAAAAAACTGAAATGCAAAACCAATCAAGAAACGTGTGGAACGTAAAGAATACAGGGATGCATCGTTGATCCTACAAGCATGGCAATTACACCACCTCGCAATCCTTTATTAAGCAAAACAAGAAATGACAGCCTGCAAACTAGAAATAGAAAAGACACGATCATAGAAACAATGTGAGTACCTCAACTCTCACACACACCCTAGGCAATTAGACTGAAAAAGAAAACACAACAGGGAGCCGAGAAAAGAAAGAATAACACCATTCAAACCTACACTGAGAATCTAGCAGCGATCCTCAAAACGATGAATGACATTATCCTTGTATTTACCCTCCTCCAAGCTCGCAACGATCAAGCTTCTCCACCGGAACAAGCATGGTGGAACAACGTTGTTGAGTTTCAGCAAGCTGCCCCTCCCCTCTCAAATTTTCTCTCAGCGACAATTCAAAATCTGTATCGATGAAAGTCGGCCTCATGAATTGATAAAGGCATTGCAATGGTCACGCTTCAATGGACTGGGACACGAGTGCGATGAAGTTGATGCAGCAGGATCAATCGTTATAACAAGTTTGGACAATTGACACAATGTGCAGCGTAAACTTAAATTCAAAGGCATTGTGTCAGGAGAGGTTGTTCGTGTTACGTGAGGTGAATCAGAATTGTCGTGTGAGAATGAGCTTTGCGCTTCCTAACTGCGTCGGGTGAAGATCCCCTTGTCGTGTCAGATGAAGTCCTTCACTACGAATGAATAAGCTGCCACACACACCCCATATGGAAGATTAAACACCCTCGCCGCCCAACTACGTAGGAATGGCTCACCTAGGTGTTATGAAAGGTGAACCCGCCCTCTGCCCAACTATGTCAAAAAAACTGCCCTCATGTAACGAGAACAAAACCCAGTCATAAGGGCAGCCAAATAAGCTACATCAAAGTTACCCAACCAAAACACACTCAGTGCAAAGTGAGTTCACCGAATACAAAGTGTTGCACCCTGTGTTTTTAGTATGTACTTCCCTTTAAATAAATATAGTGTTTTGTTACTTGTGACACACATAACATTGAACCAAAATGAACAATGTTTCATTTCATTATGGTATAATATTACAATGCAAAATGAAGTCACATTACAAGATAACAAAATGAAACATAATTAATAAAATTACAAGGAATGTAATAATAAATAAATAAAAATACTACAAGGTTGAAATTCTCATCATTAAAATCTTCCATGAAGATCATGTTGGGTCCACAACCAACGTCTGATAAAACTACCATACACACCTCCACTAAAATTTACCACGCAAAACGAAGTTCTAAAATGTGAAACCATGCTACGACGTCCAGAGTTTGAAAGACAAGCACACTCAAACCACCACACAACAATGTAAAACCTCGAGACAAGATATGAGACAAGACTATCGAAAGCAACGATTAAAATAAACCTCAAAGGCATAAGAACAACATAATTTTACATGGTTCAAACTTGCACCCTAATCCATGGGGGGATGCCACTTCACTTTTATTCAAGATAATAGGAGGATGATTATAACCAAAGTGTGTTTCCAACTGAATGGATCGTCCCACTATAAATAGTGAGATCCAAATAGTGTGTCGAGCAGCCACCGCCTTCCTATATTAACGGGATACACTCCACCCAAGTATATCTTTGTGGATGAGCCCTATGCCTGGTCAAAGACTCTCATCACCTAAACCTACTCTACCAGTTTATAGTTATCTCTTTTGAAGATCTAACGAGATGACTCCAACTCAACTTTCCTTTTTCTGTACTACCTCACTCCATTTGTACTATTCGACAAACTCTATCCGCGTAACTTTTGTTCATCCTACATCCAGACATTTGGACCTGTGGTAGCCACTTCTGCCATTATCATCCAAGCCATCGAAAATTAGACCAGTGTAACTATTCACTATGTTGGTCCTAAAGGCTTGGTCAGAAAATGGTTTCCACACTCGAAACCCACCAATCTTTCACTTTGAAATTATTCTCCAGGTTTCTTATACCAAACCCTTTGTAAGATTCAACAAACCCCCATCAGACCTCTGAATGTTCGTTGAAGTTTTGTGGGTTCCCTCACTATGCCTTTCTGGTCAACCCAAACTAATTAAGGTGCAACATCGCCTCAGCACTTCCCGAGCCACAACCCTTTCCAACATGTCCGTTGGATTTCAAGTTCAATCCATCTTCCAGAGATTCAACACCCTGTCCTCCAATAACTTTTGGATGAAGCATTAATTTCGCTAAATGTGCTTCATCTAAGAATGAAACATCAGATTTCCCTCTAAATTCATTTTTTGTATAATTAGAGGGGGTTATGCACAACCCCCTCTAAAATCATTTTTTATATAAATTAGAGAGGGTTATGTGAAAACTTTACTAATCATCAAATTTAGAGGGGGTTATGAACCCCCTTTAAAAAATTTAACATTGTTTTTTTTATATCTAGTTTGATTTTAGAGGGGATTCTGAGCTCCCTTTAATTTAAGAAAATAGATGGGGTTTATAACCATCACTAATCAATGAGATTAGAGATGGTTCACAACCCCCTCTAATATCTTAAATTAGCGGGGGTTCAGAATCTCCTCTGATGTCTTAAACTAGAGGGGTTGAAAATTTCCTTTAATGTCTTTAAATTAGAGGGGGTTCAAACCCCCCTCTAATTTTAGAGATTAGAGGGGGTTGTGAACCCCCATTATTTAAAAAAACAAATTCCATAGTATATATATATACATAATTAAAACACTAGATATAAATGTATTTAAATATATCATTTAAAAATATTATATAAAACATTTATATGACTGCATTTAATTGTATTTATATGTACCCATAAATATAATTGTATAATATTATGTACATTAATGTACATTTATTTGTATAAATTGTATTTCATATAATATTAATTATATATAATATAAAAATACAAACATTATATAAATATATACATAAATATAATTTATTTAAAAATATATATCATATAAAAACTCAAGCTTGTAGTTTTTATAATTTATATAATAATAATAATGCATATATTTTTAAATAATATGTTTATGCTTTTATATTATATATAATTAATATTACATGAAATACAATCTATACAAATAAATATATTTTAATGTACACAATATTATATGATTATATTTATTGAAATACAAATATATTAATGTACATAATAATAAATATATGTATTGAAATACATTATATAAATATTTGTATACATTTTATTTCATATAATATTAAATATAGATTTGTATAAATTGTATTTCATATAACATTATATAAATATTTGTATAAATTATATTTCATATAAAATATTTGTGTAAATTGTATTTCATATAATATTAATTATATGTAATATAAATATTTATGTAAATTGTAAATATATTATATAAATATATTATATATATATATATTAATACATTAAATAAATTCAAATATATATAAAAACATAAATGTAAGTATATACATATATATATATATATATATATATTATGCTACTATTAAATATATAAATACATTATATATATATATATATTTACAAATAAATACATTTATATTAATATACAGATAAGTATTCTGATTGATATATTAAATATATATGTGTATACATGGTTTAACTATATAAATATAAATATAAATATACATATATACGTATAAATATTCATAAAATTTTATCTATATATAAATACTATATGTATATATAAAATATATATTTGCATACATATAAATGTATTTATAAAATATATAATATATTTTATTCATATAAATATGTAGTATATATATATATATTAACATTTTTTTAATTGTCTATGTATAAATATAATATATATATATATATATATATTTGCATAATACATCCGAGTAATATATAAATATATATACATGCATGAAAATAAGTATAAATATTTACAAATAAATTATAAATACACATTTGTGTTTGTGCGTGTGTTTGAGATAATGTATTTATAAATACATACATATATAATTTTATTTAAATATATGAAAATATATAATTTATAGAGGTGTGCATAAAATATATATATACATATGTATTTATATTTATATTAATATACATATATGCATCTAAATATATGTATTAATACAAATGTAGACATATAATTTATATAAATGGATATAATGTATTTAAATATATCATGCGACTAATATTTATTTTAATAAACATATAAATATATATAAATTCACTAATATACATAATATAAACAAAAAACAATCTACCAGATTGGTTCAGGCATCAAACTCTCTTTAAAGGAACCACAAATCAATTCGGCCTGACCTTAAATTTTAAAAAAAGGTGGGGCCACATTGACATATGGGTGAGGTGCTGGACTTCAATGCTGGGGAGTGGGATTGGCACGCTCACACGGGAGGGACACCACCTGGGAGGGGACGATTGGGGGGTATAGGACAACACAGGTTGGGGAAGGGGGTGAGGCACAGGCACAAGAGAGGGGCAGTGGGGAACTGGAGGGGGTGATTGGAGGGTTTAAAAAAATAGAGAGAAATCAGGGGCGGTTAAAACCGCCCCTAAAATTGTGCTTAAGACTCAATTAGAGGCAGTTTAGAAACCGCCTCTAATTTTTTACATGTATCAGGGGTGGTTAAACCACCTCTAATTGATGATTTTCTGGAAATCTAGACCAAAATTAGAGGGGACCTCTAAATTAGTCAATACTTTACCAGTGGTTACTCAAAACCGCCTCTTATAAGAGTAGGCGGGCTTATTACCAATGGTTCCTCATAACCGCTGCTAATGTGTTTATAGGGGATTATAACCAATTCTAAACTAAAAATAACCCCTCTAATAGAGTCATTTTTTACAGTGTTCTGACTAAGTGGATTGCATTTTGTGAATCATAGAATAACACTCTAACTTCTTTCCCATACCAAGATCCTCCAACAACCCTTTTAACCATACCAACTCCTTCTCAGCTTTCGCTGATGTGACGTACTCTACTTCTGTTGTCAATAGTGAAACTATTAGTTGAAGTTTCTACATCCACCTCATTATCATTCTGTAGGAAGTAAACATGTACCTAGAGGTGCTCTTCAGTGTGTCCAAACCTCCATTGAAGTCTGAGTCCATAAAACCCTACAAAGCCTCGTTTGTTCCAAAACAAAGTGTCAAGTCTTTGAAACTTTTCAAGTACTGGAGAATCCACCGCACAACCTCCCAATGTTCTCTTTCGAGGTTTTTTATTAACCCGTTGATAACCCCCATTAATTTCAAAATGTCTGGAAAAGTACAAACCATAAAGTACATCAAACTTATGACAAGCGATGCATATGTAACTTTCTCCATGTACTCGACCTCAGAATCCATTCATGGTGACTTCTCCTTGCTAAGTTTGAAGTGACCGACTAGGGGTTTGGTCTTCAATTTCACCTTGCCCTTGCTGAAGTGCTCCACCACCTTCTGAACATAATCTGACTGGCACAAGTACAAGGTACTAAAATTTTAGTCTCTCACCATCTGTATCCCCAAAATCCATCATCGGGATGAGGTCCTTCATCTTGAAACCTTCAGACAACTTAGCTTTAATCTCATCAATTATTTCCTTTTTTGGACCTGCAATTAGCATGTCATCGATGTAGAGAAGTAGGAAAATAAAATTCTCATCACCAAACTCTTTTCAGTGACAATAATGACCAGCATCGCTACATATGAGCTTCCACTCCTTCATTAAGTCATTGAACTTCACGTTTCAATTCCTTGGTGATTGATTCAAATTGTAAAGGATACATTTGAGTTTATACACAAGTCCCTGAATCCATTGATCCTTGAAACCAATTGGTTGTTCCATGAAGATATCTTTCTCAATGTCTCTATAAAGAAATGTTGTCTTCATGTCAATCTTATCCAGATGAAGTCCTTCAGACATAACCATACTTAACACTATTAAGATAATCATGGGTTTAACCATCTATGAGAAAATATTAGGGAAATCCAATCCTTCTATTTTTTGAAAACTTTTCACTATTATCCTTATAATATCCCATGTCCATACAGGTTGAGAATTTCAGAGGAATCTTGAATTTTCAATATGGTGGACAAGCTGTTTTTGAAATCAAGTTTTAGAATAGAATTCCGAGAGTTTGAGAACCTTTAAGTGTTCCTTTTGGATGTGTTTTAAGCCTGAAAGGTGCCTCAAGAGTCCGAATAATTCTTAGGAGATTTGGGCATCGAAACATCAGTTTCAGGAGAAACAACCTCGGGGATACGATTCACGCATGATTAGTACTAACCGTGCACCCCAATCACGCCACATGACCTTATAAACCATATAGATATCTGCAGTTGATTATGAATAGGATTCATGGTTGACACACAATTTCCCAAATTGCGTACCATAGTTGTACAAGATAGAGTGTGTTTGGATAATGAGTCTGCATGGTTGACCCACAGTTTATCAAATCATGTAGCCAAACTACTTGTCTCTTTAAAAGAGGAAAAATGATGTTTTTTTCCTTCTCCCTTATAAGTTTTTTATCTTTTTTTTTCTTCCTCATTCAGCTAGAGGCCTCTCCCATACACGCCTCTCCCTCATCCTCTTCTTTAGGGTGGGTTTCCTCTATTTTCTTGGTTGAATCAAACATCGTCACTTGAGATCAAGATCCCTCTATAAGTCTATACCTCCTCTAGCTTTCTTTCTTAGTTTATTTTGCTTTCAAATCCCCTCATGTCATTTATGTGGGATGCACCCTATTTCCAAGGTGTTTACCTTGTTCTCCTTTTTCTCTCATCTTGGCTCAAATTAAAGACTGATATCGAATGAGTGAAGCTTCCTAAGGCTAAGGAAGGCTAGTTGCCTTTCCCTTAATGTTTAGTTGTTTTATAAAACATACTATTTGTGAGTCGATCTAGAAGCATGATGATGAATTAATTTTGGACTTTAAATGTTTTATGTTAATTTAGAGCCCTAAATAAATCCATTCCTCTTTGTTGTGTTTTTAAATTATCAATCCGGACAAGGGACCAAGTATGGTCCATGGGGGTTTTATGACCTAACCTTAATTCTATAATTATTTTGGTTAAATTGTGACCCTTAGTAAATAATTACCTAATATATGGGGTTATATAATTAATTTGAATCATTCCATAGACCAAGTGAGGTTCATATAATAGTGTTGGTCTATCAATCAGTTTATACTCATGGTGCCCTTCCTTAATTAATTGAACCTACACTAATAGAAAAATGATCTTTAACATTGGAATTTTAACATCAGTTCTTTGAAACTAATGTTAAAATTATTACATGAGAAATTTTAACATAAGTTGTTTAGTAACTGATGTTAAAAGATCACTTTTAATGTCGATTTTAGAAAAACTAATGTAAAAGTCATCATTGAAGACTTTTAACATCAATATTTTTCAGGAACTACCATTAAGAGTCAATTTTTGACACCGGTTTTTCAAATAATGGATGTTAAAAATCATCACCAAGTTGTATCTCATTTACCAATATTCAATTTGACTGGTCTTAAAGCTAAAATGGACTTGCATATCAAAAGTTATGGACATCAAAAGTTGATTATTATAAGACTTTTAATGTCATTTTTTTTCAAAAAATCGACGTTAAAAGTCTCTTTTAACATTGTTTTAAAAAACATTGAAAATTTTCACCAAGATTTATATAATTTCCTAATCTTCATTTTTTTTGGTCTTAGAGATCAAATATAGTTACAAATAAAAAATTATGGCCTTAGAAAGTTGTAATTTTCTAAGACTTCTCTTAGAGAAGTTTAACTTCCGACATCCATAACTTTTGATCCGTAAGTCCATTTTAGCTTTATGAAAATTCAAATCAAAGCTGGGAAATGATATAAAACTTGATAATGAATTATAACATCAGTTATTTGAAAAAATGACATCAAAATTTTAACATCAGTTCCTAAAAAAACCGATGTTAAAAGTCTTCTACGAGGACTTTTAACATTGGTTTTTCATGAACCGACATTTAAAGAAGGATTTTAACATCTATTACTAAATAAAAAAATTTAAAATTGTTGTGGTGATACTTTAACATAGGTTTTAGAAAAATTGAGGTTAAAACCCCAATACATAAAGGCTTTTAACTTCAGTTATATATTTAACCAACTTTAAAAGTAAAATTTCAAATACATAGGATCAATATTTCAATTTTTTTCACAACATGTGTTTCATTTTTTACAATCCCACCTAGATTTTAATACAATTCCATTGAAAATATTTTCATTTACTATATGTAAATCCATATTCCCTTTCTTTCAACATTTTGACCTCTTCGATTCAATCAAATTTTCAACGCGTCTTCAATTGATGATTTGAACAAGGTATCTATTCTAATCATGTAATTTCTTTATTATTATTTTCATTCATTGATAAAAATATTGATAATTTTCCTTATAATGATGTATTATTCTTACGATTGAGTTATACAGATAAAACATCCAGATGAGATTTACTAACCGAGGTGAAAAATTCATTATCGATCATTATTTTCATTATTGCATGAGTTCTACCCTAAAAATAAGAGAAATGATGATAAAAAACATATTGATTTAAAAAAATATACTAAACGAATTGAAATATGTTTTAATCCTTAAGTTTTTTTTCATTTGGTGTATGCAATTTTCATTCATGTTTCTCATGTTTTCTTTGAAACAAGTTGTATCTATCTAAACTTAATGAAGTCCAACTTTTTGAGACCATAACTTTTGATCCATTACTTCATTTTAGCACCATGACCAGTCGAATAGATGATTAGAAAATGATCTAAAATTTTATAAATATATTTAACATCATTTCTTTGAAAAAGCAATGTCAAAAAGGCTTTTAACATCATATCTTGAAAAAAACTGACATTAAAAGTCTTAAATGAAGGATTTTTGAGTAATCTTTTCAAGAATAAGTGTTAAAAGAAGATTTTTTAACACTAGTTAATGAATAAAATACATTAAAAGACTTCTATGAGGACTTTTAACATCAGTTTATATAAAAAATTGATGTTAAAAACCATATGTAATCAGAATTTTGATGTTGGTTTTCCAAAAAAATCGATATAGAAAGGTAAACATTTTATTTTGTGATGTCAGTTTATAAAAAATGATGTTGAAAGTACCAATTTTAATGTCAGAGGCTTAAACATTAGTTAAAAACATATGTTAAAATTAAAAAAAAACTGACATTATAGACTATTTTTCTACTAGTTCTATTGAATGATTCACCCATGGGGTGCCTTCCTTGCATGGATTTTATACTAAAATTGGTAGAAACCTTAGGAGTGATATGACCCAGAGAACTACCCCAATGACCCTAGGAGTAATCAAGCTCGTTCTCTAGTATTTTGAACTCCCTTGTCAAATGAACTCTTAATTGAATGTGTTTAACCTAGTGTATGGTTAATATGCAAGAAAAGGGTGACCTTGAGGTACTTGTTTTATTATATAAAACATAGTTTATTTTGGGGTTCCTCAAAATAGAATATAAATCTGAAAACTTTATGAAATTTAGGTATTAGGGTATGAACAGATGCTAAGTAATTAAATAACAACCACCAAAATTCCTTGGTTGAGTTTGTAAATGACAGGAGGAATATGGTTGTTGGATGATTTATTTATGAAAGTGAACTAAAGTGACGATGTTTGAAAGTTGTGACACCCTTAATTAAATAAGATAACTGTGAAATGTGAATATGAAATCTAATGGTTTGATGAATAATTAAAGTCTTGGGATGTTTTCTTAAATTAATGGCCATGTTTCTTGTCTAGTTTTATTAATTTCCCTTTCTCTACAAATGAACTTATTTCCTTGTGAGCCTTAATATTATTATGAGATTGGTTATAGTTATAAGTGAGTCATGCCATGGGTAAAACCTGGATTCCTGTTTTGAATTCCAATTTCAAACATAATGGATGGTACATAATTCATTGATATGAATGCAAAGGGGTAATCCTTCCTTGGGTTAGGTTAATGTCTTACGTTTGTGAATGCCTCAGCCTAGCGCTGAGGATTGACCTAGAAACTCCAGAAAAATCAGAATGCCTGAGATAAGCTTCTGGATTTTGCTTGATGTCCTCATACATGGAACACATTGGATTATCTACTTGTATTATAATTGTCACGACCCGTCCTCGGGGCCCGTGCCATGACTACCCCAAGCCCGCCTTCTATAGGCCAGGGGCTGGCGACTAGCACCAAGGCGTAAATCCCGAAAAACAGGGAAGGCATTGCCTTTGTAAAGTAAACAACCACCACAGAGTAAGCAAGCGGAAAAGTAAACACTAAGTAAAAACTGTAACAAGCTGTGCTGAAAGAAAAAGAGGTCGGAAATACAAGCCCAATTGTAAAGTACAACTGAAAGGGGAAAACAACAACTGAAAAGAAAAGCCGCAGCGTCGAGCCGTCCTCTGGAAGTCCCACCTGAAGGGTGGGTACAGATAGCCTCCACTGCTCCTCAGGTCCACCTGACCGCTCCGAGTACGTCTCGCCCAGTGGTCCACCTCCAGGTACCATCCTGCTCCGTAAGCCTCCACCACGATCAGCGTTGTCCGTCGTCTGCAACCAACACAACGAAGTGCGGGCATAACCCGTGTAGGGGTGAGTATAAGCTACTCAATAGGGACCCTGAGACCCCCGAAGGTCTCCCGAAATCCACAAAGGATAAACCACAAAGGAAAGATACAATCACGAAGTAACAACCTACACTGCTTAGGTATATGCCCATACATATACCTAAGTCACCAATTCCCGTTCGGCTCCAACATCCGAGCCCAAGCACAACTCAGTCCACACAGGAAAGCAAAACGTAAAATCCACACAGGATAGCTCAACACAATCCACAAAGGAGAGTAACATAGGATTCAGCTCACACAAGTACTTCTTCGTATGACGTTAGAGATGATCAGATGTAACCACTGATTCATCTAAGCCGTCGGACCCACAAAGGATCTGTAGGTACTAACCCTCGCAAAGACCCACACAGGATCAGGCCCACACAGGACCTGTAGGCGCTGGCTCACACAGAACCGCTGAGCGCTGACCCACACAGGATCTGTAGCACTGATCCACGTAGGATCGCTGAGTACAGTAGTCGTCGCAGTCCACTGAGGATCTCTGCACAGTCGTCATCGCAGTCCACTGAGGATCTCTGCACAGTCGTCGTCGCAGTCACAGTAGCAGTCGCAGCCAGCTCTAGGGTTCCTGCACACAACAAGCTCGTTCGGGAGGGTCCGCTCCACGAGCCGAGAGGCTGATACATCAACTGAAACAAGTCCGAAGTTGATGTATCCAAAAGTTCCGTATCGTCAACATGAACTCAACGTCGCAGACGACGCGTCAATCAGACGCCCGGTCTGAGAGTTATTGGCTTTTTCGTCCCAGGGGCCCGGTTGGTTTTTAAGGCAAAACCAACCCGACCGTACTCCACCTGTGTCCAAACCTCTGGCGGAGTGAGCCAAAAGATCCGTCTCACTTAGAGGAATTCAAAAAAGTCTACAACACATCAATCAGACGTCCGGAGCTCAAGATATGAGCATTTCCGCTCCGAGGGCCCGATTGGTTTCGTGTACGAACCAACCTGGCTGAACCCAAAGTATTTTGAAACCTTGAGTGCGATATCGAAACGACCGTCTCGATCCAAGGATCGCGTAGCCGCTGACGGTGCGTCGTTCGAAGGCCCGTAGCTCAAGTTACGGGCAAAAGACCGAAAACGGTCCGAAGACGGGGGTCTGGGCCCGGGCCGACCCGGCCCGACCCCCCCCGGGTCGGCCCGGGCCCAGACCCCCGTTTTTGGTCTTTTGCCCATAACTTGAGCTACGGGCCTCCGAACGACGCGCCGTCAGTGGCTACGTGATCCTTGGATCGAGACAGTCGTTTCAGTATCGCACTCAAGGTTTCAGAATACTTTGGGTTCGGCCGGGTTGGTTCGTACACGAAACCAACCGGGCCCTCAGAGCGGAAACACTCATATCTTGAGCTCCAGACGTCCGATTGACGTGCCGTCGACTTTGTTGAATTCCTCTAAGTGAGACGGATCTTTTGGCTCACTCCGCCCGAGGTTTGGACGCAGATGGAGTACGGTCAGGTTGGTTTTGCCTTAAAAACCAACTGGGCCCCTGGGACGAAAATGCCAATAACTCTCAGACCGGGCATCCGATTGACGCGCCGTCTGCGACGTTGAGTTCCTGTTGACGATACAGAACTTTTGGATACATCAACTTCAGACTTTGTGTCAGTTGATGTATCAGCCTCTCGGCTCGTGTAGCGGACCCTCCCGAATGAGCTTGCTGTGTGCGGGAACCCTAGAGCTGGCTGCGACTGCTACTATGACTGCGACGACGATTGTGCAGAGATCCTCAGTGGACTGCGACGACGACTGTGCAGAGATCCTCAGTGGACTGCGACGACTACTGCACTCAGCGATCCTACGTGGATCAGTGCTACAGATCCTGTGTGGATCTGATCCTGTGTGGGTCAGCGCTCAGCGGTTCTGTGTGAGCCAGCGCCTACAGGTCCTGTGTGGGTCTTTGCGAGTGTTAGTACCTACAGATCCTTTGTGGGTCCGACGGCTTAGATGAATCAGTGGATACATCTGATCATCTCTAACGTCATACGAAGAAGTACCTGTGTGAGCTGAATCCTGTGTTACTCTCCTTTGTGGATTGTGTTGAGCTATCCTGTGTGGATTTTACGTTTTGCTTTCCTGTGTGGACTGAGTTGTGCTTGGGCTCGGATGTTGGAGCCGAACGAGAATTGGTGACTTAGGTATATGTATGGGCATATACCTAAGCAGTGTAGGTTGTTACTTCGTGATTGTATCTTTCCTTTTTGGTTTATCCTTTGTGGATTTCGGGAGACCTTCGGGGGTCTCGGGGTCCCTACTGAGTAGCTTATACTCACCCCTGCACGGGCTATGCCCGCACTTCGTTGTGTTGGTTGCAGATGACGGACAACGCTGATCGTGGTGGAGGCTTGCGAAGCAGGACGGTACCTGGAGGTGGAACACTGGGCGAGACGTACTCGGAGCGGTCAGGTGGACCCGAGGAGCAGTGGAGGCTATCTGTACCCACCCTTCAGGTGGGACTTCCAGAGGACGGCTCGACGCTGCGGCTTTTCTTTTCAGTTGCTGTTTTCCCCTTTCAGCTGTACTTTACAGTTGGGCTTGTATTTCCGGCCCCTTTTTCTTTCAGCACAGCTTGTTACAGTTTTTACTTAGTGTTTACTTTTCCACTTGCTTACTCTGTGGTGGTTGTTTACTTTACAAAGGCAATGCCTTCCCTGTTTTTTGGGATTTACGCCTTGGTGCTAGTCGCCAGCCCCTGGCCTATGGAAGGCGGGCTTGGGGTAGTCACGGCACGGGCCCCGAGGACGGGTCGTGACAATAATCTATACTTTCCTGATATTACCTTGGATTTTTCCCTCGGGGTCAGTTAGAGCCCTATTAGAAAGTGGAATGCTGAGGGTTCATCCCTTGTATTCCACTCTAGAGTTGACGTCATGGCTTGATCACCACAGGTTGACTTGTTAGTTTCACACCGAGAATGCCATGTAGTTTTCCTTGGATTCACTTAGTTTTGTTTCTTGGGAATGCCCGAACCCCTTTTATGGATTCACCATTTATACTCTTCATGGATGCATGGGCTTATAGCCATAGGTCCTATGAATAAAATATTGGTCATATGATCAGAGAAATCTTGACCAGACTGAAGTAGGTGGTATTCCTTTATCCATCTTTACTCCACTACTTGCTTAGAATGTATAAACTACAATAATTATGTTTTATACTCATGGACTAGAAGGGTATTAGACACCATTGGTGGTGTCCTACTGAGTTTTACTCACACCTTGTTCGGGCCTCCACTTGGTACCTGATCATATCTCTTGGATATAGGTTAGGATTATGGATGATGCTTCTTTTATTCTACTCGTAGTAGGCTAGGACTTGGAATGAAGGCAGTGGACCGAGTATGCACTCATATTTCTTACAGTAGTTGGGTTGTTTATCTATTTATCTATTCTTATCTTACCCCACCGTATGTGTATCACCTGTTGTTTGTTTGGATTGCTTTGTACATGTAGTGTTATACTCTATGAATGGTTGAGTTTATTTAACACTTGTCGGGTTATCAGTTTATTATTATTATTATTATCTATCAGTTATTTGTTTCATTTAATTTCCATTGTATTTAGTGCTGATCTAGAGGGTATATTCTCTCCTTCATACCATTATTAGGCCCTTGCTGCTAGTCGACATCCTCTAGTGTATAGGTAGGCATGCTTATGTGGCCCTCCGGCTCGATTACTTTTGAGTGAACCAGGCCGAGGATGTGACATAGTGGTATCAGAGGTTCTTTTTTTCCTTGGTCTTACTATTTTGGGTTGGTAGACAGGAGACTATGAAAGTGTAAGAGTTGAGTAAATATATCATGTATGGGAATGACCAACACACCCATAGGGGAAGACCAAGTTTTCAGGGATGAGACTATTGTTCATGTTGTTCTCTATAGTAGTTGAATGTTATTTCACCTTGAGTGATTTTCCATCTTTCCACTAGTTACTGATTTATGGGATTTATACTCATGGACCAGTACAACATAAGAGCGCATGTTCATGCATCATTATAGGCATGCAAGGATTTATATGTTATCTATATTCCATGTCATTCATGTTATATTGATTGTATTCCTTATTGCATGCTTCATGTTCTTGATTTCTATGAATATAAATTCTAATTTTACTTGAAGGAAAAAAATTGGTTACTTAAAGATCTGCATAAACCTAAATAGTTTTTCCCGCATATCTTGATGATGAAATTTTAATTAACCAATTTTAATATGATCAGAGCCTTGGAATCATGGTTTTATGAGATGAGTTTTAACTGGTTAAAGTTAAATGGATTGCTAATTGTAACTTATAAAGGTGTGCACCTTCATAGATTAGGAATGAAAATTTGTATAACTAAACCACTATGTGTAAAAAAATGTGAAATTCTAACTCCTAAAGTAAGAATAAAAGATAATATGGTTGTAGTTAAATGGTGTGTCGATTTCAATTTATAGTGCATTGCCTCCATAAATTGGGAATGAAAACCCGTATGATCTCATATGGATTGCATGAAAGGGGTGCACCCATTGTGCTAAAGTAATAATGAGGCAATGCTTGTTTCCATACATGGTGCCCATTGAAGTAAGGTTTGGTAGTACGATCCATGCCTGGTTCAAGGGTAATCATTCATGTCTTGAGGTTTTTAGTGATGTGATCATGGTAACACCTTAAGCTATGTTAGTTCAAAACTACTTGGAAAGGGGTTGTGGGTTCTTGAAGGCTACGTTCACAGGTCACTCTCAGAGCATAGTGACCTAGACATTAATAGTTTCATTAAGAGCGACGTAGCCTTGAGCTGTTAATATAAAAACTGAGTTATCCCAGTGTTAGGGATGACCCTGTTAAAGGATTTGGTGTTATAGCACCATCAATCTAAGTTTTTTTTTTGAGAAAAAGAGATGATATATATTACTGATCAATCAAACCAGACCTACAAATCCATTCAGGGAAAGAGTCCACCCAAAAATTATCACCCCATGATTTCCCATAACAAGACAAATGATGAGAATCCAAATTACCCCCTTGATTAATGACGTGTGTGAGTGTGGATCAGGGATAGAATCACACATACATTTGTGAATGAACCTATTCTGGTTAAGATTATAAGTAGTTGGAGTGAAATCCTAGTGGTGGGAAGTGTACCAATGACTGTTCAAGGAAGGAATCCTTATTGCGAATGAAGTTCCAGATTATACATAGATTGTAATTTCATGTTAGTACTCAGTATGAGCGCATTGGGCCACATCCAAAAACTAAGTTCGGTGGTGGAAGGAACGTGTGTCATGGGAACCGGGTTTTCGTTTTTAGTTAAACAATGACTAGGACACTCCTAAGGTGGGGACCATCATGGCAGTCATAGAAAGTGTGGAATTCAATAGAGGAGGATAGTTGTTGTAGGAAGACCCATCATGAATGGTTAGAATGGATTCTAGAAGTTGATGGGCTGGTAAGTTTGGGTTTCCCAGTTTCAGAGAAGCCGTTAAGTTTAAGACTCAAGTATGAGTTTAAATTGAGTATAGAAATTTGATTTAGGCTCAGGATGCATAAGTAATCTAGTAAGTGTGAAGAATTGGTGGTGCATTAGTGTTTTCAAGGCGACATAAAGGGAAAATTATTGGTTGAGTATGTAACAGTTAAAGAACACCATGAGTTAGGGTTGGACTTTGGTGGGTATGTTTGAACGTCATGGGTACCTTTTGGATTCAAGATAACATGATTGAGTCCTTGGAGAAGATGTCAACTGTCCAACTGGATGTCTTTTAAATGGGTCAACCTGAAGTGGTTAGATAGAAATTTTAGTGTAAAACTACATATAGTGAGATAAGATCACTTTGTCTACATCATATTAAGCATGATGAGTGTATTTTGGGGTTTGACCCTTAAGTATAATCCATTCTGACTGATTTAATGGGAACAATTGGTTTTCAAATGGAGGTATCATGTCATGAACCAACCCACCAGGGCCCACCTGGCTGGAAATAAGTCGAGTGTGACACCCCAATCCAACCTCCAATAGGCTAGGTGTAAGAACCCGGACCTTCCTTTCAGGTATGTTTTCCTTTTCTTTTTTTTTTGAGAAAAAGTGGAAATTCTGGAGGTTGTGCAAGGGCGCACATGTAATGTCCCAGCCCGACTTACCATCGAACCAGTGGCCGGGCTGGTGGGTCACATGGTCTCAAGCACATCTCCCCGTACGCCAGAGGCTACCGAATAGCAGCGAGGGTATCAGCAGGTGATAGTGGGGAGACTATACCCTCATATCAGAGTAACACAACAGTATTTTCAAAGTAAATATCATTCAATAGAGGAAATAGTAAGTAATTGAAAGATAGTAGTGATAGACATGTAATATCCATTCAATAAAAGGTGGACAAAGCCAGTTTACACGATATAGGGATGATGAATGATACAATGTGAAAACAGGAAACAATACAACATGATTTCAATACAATACAAAAGAAATGAAGAAAAGATAGCAAGACACGACGGGCGATCTCCTGAGAATCCCAAGCTCTCACTTGGTCCTTTTCTCTTAACTCCTCAGGTACAAACAACACAACACACAACCTAGGTCCTGCAAGCAAGAAGTTCTACTTGGGTACCCCAGTTCAATGGCGTCCCGAGTAGGGTGTGAGATATAAATCTCAGTAGGACGGAACCACCGGTGTCAAACCCACTCCAGACAGTGTATAATAATTAAACAATGAGAAGGTATAGTAGGATTCAATAAGAATAACAACATAGAATAATAACACCCATCCAGGTTTCCCCAAAGGAAACATGACGGCTATACCAGCTTAGGCTCGTTGTCGGTAAAGTAACATGCTCATGTCACCATACATATATATATAAAAGCATTTAGATCATTGGTGGTGTGGGGTAAGAATGCCTCCCACCCATTAATCGAGATTAGTGGGCCTGAGGTAAGAATTTTTCCCGTCCCTATAGGTCAACTGGAAAGGGTTAAGAATGCCTCCCTTCCATCACATTCATTCAACCAGCATGGGGTATAACTGCTTCCCACCCATCACATTCATAATACTGGCATGGGGTATAACAGCTTCCCATTATGACATGTAATCATCAACAGAAGTCAACTGGAAAGGGGTAAGAATGCCTTCCTTCCATACATATAATCACACTGACATGGGGTATAACTACCTTAGATCCAAACACGTATCTGTCACACTCATCACTCTGGAATGGGGTATAACTGCCTCCCATCCAGACACGCAATCATCACCAGGTGGCATCAGCATGTGCACACTCACATTACAATCATTTTTATATTATACTACTTATGGCATTACCTCATAAGCATTCCAAAGTCATATCACAATCACAAACAATCATACAACCCATATCCACGTAAAAGGTCATAATCACGTCCATACAAATATACCTAAGGCAAACCATCTCAAGTATCATTATCACATTTATACTTAAGGTCGCTCATCTTAAGTATCCATTTCAAGACAAAACATAATCATCACATTTATATAAGGCACATGAGGCAAACTGCTCATGTACGATATTGGATAACCCCCAATTCATTCTTCATTCCTCTTATATCATTTCAAAGACATATAGGAATTTAAAAAGCATAAAAAGGTTATATGGACTACCCATCCTAGGTAAGTCCCATTCACTAGATCAATTCCATTAACATAAGTCGTGCTTATTCCATTATCCTAAGGCATGGTCTTACCACCCTAATCCATTTCATCAAAAGAGCACAACTGTCATGATTTAACCATTTGGTACAATTCAGAGGAAACATGACATCATAAATTATCACCAAAGCACAACAAGAATTTAGAAGGTAAGCATAAGAATCTACTTCCTACTTTTATCTTGAAGACAATGCACCTTTGGTCTATGGGTTTTATTATTAAATCGTTAGTTTAGTGACCAAGCAACCATTTTAATCTTATCCCTGCAATTCACACTCTTTGCATAAAATAATTTAATGGAAACTAGACTTGCATAATTAACATACTAAAGCAATACAGAAATAACTCATTAACACTTAACTTTAAATTAAAGGAAAGGAGAGGGATCCTACCTCAAGGTGGATCCATCCGTCCACTCCGGCTCTTGGCGCTTTCTAACTAAGAGCCGCTGCTTCTCCCCCACGTGGCATATGTGATTTCACATACGACCTATGCCTACACAGGCGAGCCGCCTAAGATCCGAAAAAACAAAACCATTCCAAAAGCCTCGGAATCAACCCGACAGACTGAAACTATCGCAAACCATCTCGCCTTCGGCAGCGGACATCATATGCACACCAATGAGGTCCCGGGGGACCTTCCGCACAACCCTGGAACAAGAAGAACAAGAAAGAAACTGAAAACAACCAAACCCTAAACCTAGGGGTGCTTGGCCGAACAAAATTAGGGAAAAAAGGAGTCCTAAAACTGGACAATAATAGAGGAGGAAGGAGGGAGTGACCTACCATGGAGGTTCGGAAGAATAATGGCCAAGAACAAAAGAGAAACGAAGGCGGGAGAAGGTGCGGCCGAGGGGGCTTACGTGCGAGGCTGGCGACTCCAAGGGGGAGGGGTTCGTGTGGGTTCTGTGAGGAAGAGGGGAGAGTTTATTAGATTTTAGGTTTTAATTTTTTTAATTTCATTTTAAAACATCTAAAAACCCAAAAGGCGGGCCACACACGGTTTGACCCACACGGTTTTCCAAACCGTGTGCAAACCGTGCGACCTCTACTGGACACCCCAGGTACCCCGCATGGGCTAGTCGCACGGTTTGGGGAAACTGTGCGCAGGCCATGCAGACTCCTCTACCTCCCTATTTTAAGCCGCATGGTTTGGGCCGCACGGTTTGGGAAACCGTGCGCCAACCATGTACCTTCTGTTGTTCTTTAAAAACCATCCTCCTTCAGGTACGACACACCCGAAACACCTCGAGACACTCGGGAAACTTCTCGGGCCTTTGCCCAACCCCAAAAACATTATAAAGAAGGGTTCAAACCTTTGAAACCTCATTTCGAAGCCCGATTCTAAAAACGACCAGTTCAGTAATTGAAAAAGTTCAATTTCCCCCCACATTTTAACCCGATTCAAAACGCGGCTCATTACAACCTTCTCACCTTAGAACTTATCATCCCCGAGAAGCCATTGGAAACAACACACACCTCACTCGACCTATAAGGGTCGTGAAGCTTCGTTCAAATGATCGTGTTATGTTTCCAAACATCCCACGCACCAACGAACATCCACTTAAGCACACGGCGCTTAAGCCGTCAACACCCGAGCCAACGCTCGTTTTCCAACTGAAACACCCAGACAACTCTTACCTGAGCCCGTCATACCAAAGACACAATCTCATCATCGTCTCGCCAAGCAACCAAGCAAAGGTACTTCCCACCTTAGATTTTAACGTTAAGTGGTAAAAACTCAAACCATAGCTCCACCACATTTCAAAAGGACTTTCAAAAGCAAGCTCCAAACGTTCCAAAGACGCACCTAGCGTGATTTTGAAATGATATTACAGTCGATTTCCCCATCGACCTCAAGGCCCAAGTCGAAAAGAGTCAAGCCACTCCGGCTGACTATTCACGAAGACGCACGGCTTAGACGACCAACATTTTATAATCTTTGTTAGGCGGATAAAGAAGGGAAGTGATGACAAGAGGGGGGGGGGTGAATTGCCTTTTAAAAATTAATTAACAAATTAAAAATCAAAGAGAAAGTGCAGCGGAAATAAGGAGGCAAGACACAAGAATTGATAACGGAGTTCGGCCTAAAACCCGGCCTACGTCTCCGCTCCCAACTCAACCGTTGAGAGATTCTACCGCTTGCTTTTCAATGGTTTTAGCAAGAAACCCACTAGCCTTTTTACAGGTGAAGGCTAGCTCACCTATTACAGCTTGCTTTTATTGGTTGAGCAAGAACCCACTAGCCTTTTTAACGGGTGAAGGCTAGCTCACCTTTTTCTCAAGCCTTTTACAAGGTAAGGCTTGACCAACCTCTTCACACCTTGAAGGTGGTGTGAGAACCCAAAGAAAGAGGGATGGAAGAAGTGGGGGGTTTGTAGGCACAAACCCAAATTTAAGCTCAAAATAAATAAAACAAGAAAAACCGTAATTGGAGAAGCCTTGGGCGCCAATTGATTGATGGAGATGATGAAGGGAGCTCCCAAGCTTCTTTGATGGTGCTCCTTGGATTTGGAATTGAGTTGGAGCAATTGGGGTTCCCTTGAAGTAATGTGCCGGAGGTTCGCCAATTGATCAAAAATGTGTCCGTGGGCTTCCGTATAGTTCCGGAGTTGTTGCTTAGGCTTCCGAGGGTTCAAGGTCCTTTATTTATAGAGGGGGAACCCTCAAATGACCTTAGGGAGGCTTTGGAGCCGTTGGAGAGGTCTTCAGAGCCGTTGGAGGCCAAGTGGATAGGCTGGTCAAAAGCCCAACGACTAGTTTGACTGGCTCCACCGGCTGACCGGTGCAGGTCCACCGGTTGGCCGGTGCCTTGGAGATGGGTGGATGCTTCTGTCCAGGCACCACCGGCTGACCGGTGAGGAGGCCACCGGTTGGCCGGTGTCAAGACAGTAGCTACCACTATTCATCTGGGTGCCACCGGCTGGCCGGTGCTGAGGCCACCGGTTGGCCGGTGCTGAGGCAGTGGCTCAGCCCTCTGTTCTAGGTGCCACCGGCTGGCCGCTGGTGAGACACCGGTTGGCCGGTGGTCTGGACAGAGGGATGCCTTCTGTCCAGGCCTCCATCGGCTGGCCGGTGCTCTTCCATCGGTTGGCCGGTGGCCCACTCGACAAGAAAAAGGCCAAGCAAAAGGAGAAAAAGAAGGCATTCAAGGACACTTGGAGTGATAGCTCCGCTTCATCCTCCTCCTCCTCCTCCTCGAACGACAACGGTAACAAATGCCTAATGGCATTTCATGAGGTATCATCTTCCGACTCCTCATCCTCTTGTTCTTCAAATTCAAATTCTTTAAATCATTTATCCTATGAGGATGTCCAACTTGCTAGAGATCAATTGGAGGAAGGTTTTCATGAACTTTCTTCCAAATTTGTTTCTTTAAAAAAGAATTTCAAAAAACTCTCTTCCGAAAAAGAACAACTTCTCAAAGAGAAGGAAGAGTTGACCCTCAAAATCCAAAATCTTCCCGATGTTGATTCCATGGAATCAACAATCAAAGATCTAAGGGAGACTCTAGCTAAGTTCACCCAAGCGGAACAAAATTTGAACAATTTGCTAGGTTCCCAACGCATATCTAGGACCACCCAAGGGCTTGGCTATTCCAAGCAAGCTTCCTCTTCCCATGCACCGACTATTTTTGTAAGGGGGAGCTCTCAATTTAAATTTTGAAATTATTGTAAAAAACCCGGGCACTTAATCTATGAGTGCAATTGCAAAAATGCCCGGTATGGTAGGCCCAAAACTTTTTTCTTTAATGATGAATTTTATAGGAGAAGACCCGCCACTAGGCAAGTGTGGATTGAAAAATCCCTTCTAGCGAGTCTCTCCGGGCCAAAATTTGTCTCGGTTTGATAATCCTCTCCCCGGTGTTTTTGTTGTTTTTATTTAGGGGGATTTAGGATTGTTTAAGCCCTTTTGATTTCAATTTTAAAACTTTCTATTCAAACTTTCAATTACAACAATTGGTATGGATTGAAAAATCCCTTTTCACTTTTTTACTTTCAATTCAAACCTTCTTTTTCAACACTTGGTTTCAAAATTTTCATTTCGAAATATTCAATTCAAATTTTTCATTCCAATTTTCTTTTCAAAACTTTCAATTCAAACTGTTATTCAATTTTCTTTTCAAACTTTCAATTCAAACTGTTATTCAATTCTTGATTCAAAACTTTCAATTCAAATTTCAAAAATTTCAATTGGTTTAAAATCTCTTAATCCCTCAATCAAGTTTTACGCCCCGTGCTATTTTGATAATCACAAAGGGGGAGAAATTCTTGGTTGATTGGGGGATAAATCTTTCTCTAATGCATTGCTTGTTTTCAATTAAAATCTTTTAAAGCATGCCTTTAATTTCATTTTTACATTGTTTGTCTTGGTGATTGTGATCATCAAAATAGGGGGAGATTGTTGTACCTCTCGAACCCCTCGTGGCTTAATTTTCATGATCACAATCACTTTATTATTTATCTAATCCTCTTTCAAGTGTTTTTGGATGATAGGAATCATTTCAGGTTACCAAGGAATTGGGCCAAGCAAGCTGAAGCCAAGAAAGGTGCAAAGTGGACTGAAATTCAGTCCACCGGCCAACCGATGGAAGAGCACCGGCCAGCCGATGGAGGCCTGGACAGAAGGCATCCCTCTGTCCAGACCACCGGCCAACCGATGTCTCACCAGCGGCCAGCCGGTGGCACCTAGAACAGAGGGCTGAGCCACTGCCTCAGCACCGGCCAACCGGTGGCCTCAGCACCGGCCAGCCGGTGGCACCCAGATGAATAGTGGTAGCTACTGTCTTGACACCGGCCAACCGGTGGCCTCCTCACCGGTCAGCCGGTGGCGCCTGGACAGAAGCATCCACCCATCTCCAAGGCACCGGCCAACCGGTGGACCTGCACCGGTCAGCCGGTGGAGCCAGTCAAACTAGCCGTTGGGCTTTTGACCAGCCTGTCCACTTGGCCTCCAACGGCTCCGAAGACCTCTCCAACGGCTCCAAAGCCTCCCTAAGGTCATTTGAGGGTTCCCCCTCTATAAATAAAGGACCTTGAACCCCCGAAAGCCTAAGAAACAACGCCGGAACTATACGGAAGCCCACAGACACATTTTTGATCAATTGGCGAACCTCCGGCACATTCCTTCAAGGGAACCCCAATTGCTCCAACTCAATTCCAAATCCAAGGAGCACCATCAAAGAAGCTTGGAAGCGCCCTTCATCAGCTCCATCAATCAATTGGCGCCCAAGTCTTCTCCAATTACGGTTTTTCTTGTTTTATTTATTTTGAGCTTAAATTTGGGTTTGTGCCTACAAACCCCCCACTTCTTTCATCCCTCTTTCTTTGGGTTCTCACACCACCTTCAAGGTGTGAAGAGGTTGGTCAAGCCTTACCTTGTAAAAGGCTTGAGAAAAAGGTGAGCTAGCCTTCACCCGTTAAAAAGGCTAGTGGGTTCTTGCTCAACCAATAAAAGCAAGCTGTAATAGGTGAGCTAGCCTTCACCTGTAAAAAGGCTAGTGGGTTTCTTGCTAAAACCATTGAAAAGCAAGCGGTAGAATCTCTCAACGGTTGAGTTGGGAGCGGAGACGTAGGCCGGGTTTTAGGCCGAACTCCGTTATCAATTCTTGTGTCTTGCCTCTTTATTTCCGCTGCACTTTCTCTTTGATTTTTAATTTGTTAATTAATTTTTAAAAGGCAATTCACCCCCCCCTCTTGCCATCAATTCCCTTCTTTCTCCGCCTAACAAGCTTAACCACGATGCCATTTTCTGAGACATCACACATTTCACACGAGGAAGTTCACCGAAGCCCATACCCAACTTCCGGTGACATCCCTAAGATGAAACCATGAAGGTAACCACACATCCCGCGTGCAACGTCAAAAGAGAACAACCAAAAGAGCTCAACAGTTTTTAAAAAACATTAGCGCGATGTAAGACCGACACTCTCTTAGTGCATCCAGGATGAAAACAAGATAGGGGACATGCTCGTCACATAACATAGTACAATAAGAGGATTTTAAAAGGATTCCAGTTAGTCATACCAAAAAACTGGAAAGGAGAACAATCGAAAGGATTTTAAAGAAGAAAATCGGCTTCACCTGCCGACACGTCGAGATTTCTAAACTGATCACAATGCATTTTCCCCGCACAAGGCATTCCGTGATCATTCAAGATTTACCAATGAAGTCCTCCATGACCTACGTTGTTTCTTAAAAGGGTTTGCATACACTGCCAACTAGATCAAAGTCCTTCTTGACGTGTTCCTTCTACCCGGAAGAACACGCTTCACTAAACCGACATGACGCTTCCCACCTTAGAAGTGTCGGTATCACCGAGAGAAGAAAAGACCAGCTGATCATAAGAGAACTAGTTCATAATGATTAAACGGAGGTGTGTCACTCCTCCGAGCCACAATCACCATGTCGAAACGCCCAAGAAACCCAAAGCAACAAGACCAGCGTGTCAACCACCCGTGTCTTCCGCACATCATCCCAAGCATTGGGACAACTTGATTCTCAAACGCTCAGGTCACTCTACCAAAGAGATGACCCAAGACCATACACAACATCACAAGAGATTTATCCGAACACCATTTCACTCTATATAACCATTCACATGGACGAAGACTTACCAATCGTCCATTACTTAATGAGTCAAACAACCAACAAGAAAGCAACCATGCCCGAGGCATGTCTACAGAGCATCACCTGATGCTCAAACCCATAACAAGATCAAAAGAAGAATGACCACCCGTCCGAACAAGGGTTTCATTGGAAACCAAAAGTCCTACGAGGGACTACGACACCCGAACGATACCCAATGTCAGAAATTTCACCGTACAAGACAAGCACATAAGCTCTAAGGGCGCTACCTACCATGGGCTAACCCCTCACAAAGAACAAGCATCGACTCAAACATTTGGTCATGCAAAATAAAATTCATCGGGCTCAAGCCTAACATTCAAGTCATTTTCCAAAAGAAAACAGATGCCCACAGAAAACACATACGGTTCTGTCTCAAGGCACACACAAGAAAGACTTAACTTACCCTCACACGAGGTTTCAACAGAGGACACCACTACAGTTTCCTTTTCCAAGCCCTTTATATTTAATCACGCTCGTTCTTTTAATCAGTTTAAAAGATTCAATTCAAAACTTCAAGTAACCTTTCAAAACAAAAATCACTAGGCACTTGATCATTTTTAACAGAAAGCTCAAAGCAAAGCAGGCAAGTATCAACAAACTCCCTTTTAACCATTAAACATTTATCATACATCCCGTCTTATTCTGGAAACATATCATAATAAATTCATTTTAAACAATTCAGGCAACCTATGAGGGTCCCAACAATCCAATTCACATCAGGTCAAAATCAAACAACTTTTACACTAATAAACATTTCGCAAAGCATGCTGCCATCACATTCATTATGGGTTTCCATTTTCCAACTCATGAAGCGTCCATACACTCCATGGGTTTAAATTTGGATCCCATTAAATGAAACAAAACACATTTCATAATTTCACATGCTCAAAACAACCATCCAGTCATATAAGTGGCCACCTACCAATCTGTAAAGCGCCCATACACTTTATGGTTTGGAATTTGGCTCCCTTTAATCAAAAACAGTCTCAATTAATTTTACAATTTAAACTTTAGCATCCCTTTTTTCGGAAATCTGATTACACGGGTTACCCTTTCCCAACCATAAGGCGCCCATACACCTTACAACTGAAAATTGGCTCCCGTCGTAATTGCAATAATTTAATTTGGTCAAAGCAACCAATTCCATATTAACTGAATCTAGCATGTTATCGAAAACAGTAACACAGAAACATGCTATATCACAGAAGCATGGAATAACCACCACAACACCTATCACAACAGTAGACATCAACTAATGCATCCTAGATGGCATGGAATAATGCATGACATGTGATTTCTAACAAAGTGCCTATATGATGCATGAAATGGCATACCCTCGTATCATCGGGTTGCAACAGAAATGGAACCCACAATTGCATCAACAGTATCAACAGAAACCATGTGCATTACCCAATGGTGAAATCAAATCAACCGTAATAATCAAAATCATTAAAATAAAAATTTCATTCGAGGTAATTTGGATTTTCCCTGTACACAGGTTAGCTACTCCCGAGCACATCTTATTACTAAATTCCATCTCCTTCCCATCCCTGGATATTGTCGCCAAATAGTAAAACAAACCAGAAGAAGAAACTCATCTGATACCACTTTGTAACGTCCCAGTACGACTTACCATCGAACCGGTGGCCAGGTCGGTGGGTCACATGGCCTCAAGCGCATCTCCCCATACGCCAGAGGCTGCCGACTAGCAGCGGGGGTCTCAGAAGGTGATAGTGGGGAGACTATACCCTCATATCAGAGTAACACGGTGGTATTTTCAAAGTAAATATCATTCAGTAGCGGAGACAATAAGTAATTGAAAGACAATAGTGATAGACGTGTAATATTAATTCAATAAAAGGTGGCCAAAGCTAGTTTACACGATACAAGGATGATGAATGATACAATGTGAAAATAGGAAACAATACAACATGCTTTCAATACAATACAAAAGAAATGAAGAAAAGACAGAAAGGCCCGACGAGTGATCTCCTGAGCATCCCAAACTCTCGCTTGGTCCTTTTCTCCTAACTCCTCAGGTACAAACAACACAACACACAACCTAGGTCCTGCAAGCAAGAAGGTCTACTCGGGTACCCAGTGCAATGGCAGACCAAGTAGGGTGTGAGATATAAATCTCAGTAGGTCGGCACCATCGGTGTCAAACCCAATCCAGATAGTGTATAATAATTAAACAGTGAGCAAGTATAGTAGGATTCAATAAGTAGAACAACATAGAATAACAACACCCGTCCAGGTTTCCCCAAAGGAAACCTGACGGTTATACCAGCTTCAGCTCGTTGCCGGTAAAGTAACCTGTTCATGTCACCATACATATATATATATATATAAAATTAGATCATAGGTGGTGTGGGGTAAGAATACCTCCCACCCATTAATCGAGATTAGCGGGCACGGGGTAAGAATGCTTCTTGTCCCTATAGGTCAACTGGAAAGGGGTAAGAATGCCTACCTTCCATCACATTCATTCAACCGACATAGGGTATAATTGCTTCCCACCCATCACATTCATAATACTGGCATGTGGTATAAATAATTCCCATACAGACATGTAATCATCAATAGAAGTCAACTGGCAAGGGGTAAGAATGCCTCCCTTACAGACATGTAATCACACTGACATGGGGTATAACTACCTCTCATCCAACCACGTATCTGTCACACTCATCACTCTGGCATGGGGTATAACTGCCTCCCATCCAGACACACAATCATCACCAGGTAGCATCAGCATGTGCGCACTCACATTACAACCATGTTTATATTATACTACTTATGGCATTACCTCATAAGCATTCAAAAGTCATATCACAATCACAAACAATCATACAACCCATATCCACATAAAAGGTTATAATCACGTCCATACAAATATACCTAAGGCAAACCATCTCAAGGATCATTATCACATTTATACTTAAGGCCAATCCTCTTAAGTATCCATTTCAAGACAAAACATAATCATCACATTTATATAAGGTACATGAGGAAACCTGCTCATGTACAGTATTGGATAACCCCCAATTCATTCTTCATTCCTCTTATATCATTTCAAAGACATATAGAAATTTACAAAGCATAAAAAGGTGCTATGGACTACCCCTCCTAGGTAAGTCCCCTTCACTAGATCCATTCCATTAACATAAGTCATGCTTATTCCATTATCCTAAGGCATGTTCTTACCACCCTAATCCATTTCATCAAAAGAGCACAACTGTCATGCTTTAACCATTTGGTACAATTCAGAGGAAACATGACATTATAAATTATCACCAAAGCACAACAAGAATTTAGCAGGAAAACATAAGAATCTACTTCCTACTTTTATCTTGAAGACATCGCACCTCTGATCGAGGGGTTTTATTATTAAATCGTTAGTTTAGTGACCAAGAAACCATTTTAATCTTGTCCCTGCAATTCACACTCTTTGCACAAAAGCATTTAATGGAAACTAAACTTGCATAATTAACATACTAAAGCAGTACATAAATAACTCATTAACACTTCACTTTAAATTAAAGGCAAGGAGAGGGATCCTACCTCAAGGTGGATCCATCTGTCCACTCCGGCTCTTAGTGATTTATAACTAAGAGCCGTTGCTGCTCCCCCACATGGAATATGTGATTTCACATATGACCTATGCCTACACAGGTGATCCGCCTAAGCTCCGGCAAAGCAAAACCATTCCAAAAGCCTCAGAATCAACCCAGTGGACTGAAACTATCGCAAACCGCCTCGCCTTCAGTGGAGGACATCATACGCACACCAACGAGGTCCCAGGGGACCTTCCGCACAACCCTGGAATAAGTGGAACAAGAAATAAACTGAAAACAACCAAACCCTAAACCTAGGGGTGCTTGGCCGAATGAAATTAGGGCAAAGAGGAGCCCTAAAATCGTCCAAGAAGGGAGGATTAAGGAGGGAGTGACCTACCATGGAGGTTCAGAAGAAGAATGGCCAAGAACAAAGGATAAATGAAGGCAGGAGGAGGTGTGGCCAAGGGGGATTGCGTGCGAGGCCGACAACTCCAAGGGGGAGGGGTTCATGCGGGTTCTGTGAGGAAGAGGGGAGAGTTTATTAGATTTTAGGTTTTAATTTTTTTAATTTCATTTTAAAACATCTAAAAACCCAAAAGGAGGGCCGCACACGGTTTGACCCGCACGGTTTTCCAAACCGTGCGCAAACCGTGCAACCTCTACTGGACACCCCAAGCACCCCGCACGGGCTAGTCGCACGGTTTGGGGAAATCGTGCGCAGGCTGTGTGGACTCCTCTGCCTACCTATTTTAAGCCGCACGGTTTGGGCCGCATGGTTTGGGAAATAGTGCGCCAACCATGCACCTTCTGTTGTTCTTTAAAAACCATCCTCCTTCAGGTACGACACACCCAAAACACCTCGAGACACTTGGGAAACTTCTAGGGCCTTCGCCCAAACCCAAAAATATTAGAAAGAAGGGTTCAAACCTTTGGAACCTCGTTCCAAATCCCGATTCTAAAAACGACCAGTTCAGTAATTGAAAAAGTTAAATTTCCCCCAACATTTTAACCCGGTTCAAAACACGGGTCATTACAGCACGGTTGGCGCACGGTCTGAGCAAACCGTGCAGCCAGCCCAGGAAACCGTGCACCCTTGATAGTGGGCTCCGCACGGGCTGCGCACAGTTTGTCAAACCATGTGGTCAAGCCGTGCGAAGTCCCTAGGTGAGATAGTGGCAACCGCACAGTTGGCACACGATTTTCCAAATCGTGCGGGGTAACCGTGCAACCACTTAAAATTAGGGTTTTTAAGTCCTGGGTCACTCGGGATTTCTCATTCCTCCACCATTCTTCCTCCTACTCATGGCTCACGCGGGAGTTGCAATTTTCAGAGGTTGGGGAAGCTCCTTGGCTCGTTTTAGAGGCAAATAGAAGGGGTTTCTTGATGGATCGAAGGCGGTTCTTCTCAGGTAAGTCCCTCCTCTTGGTTTCTCCTTAGTTTTCCCTAGATCTTCTCTTCCCTCTCTCTAGGTTTTCTAGATCTACATCTGTTTCATGTAGATCTAGTGTTGGGTTTGCCTTAGGTGTTGATTTTAAGGCTCGTGGATGATAGGGAAAAAGTTTTAGAGCGGTATTCCATGAAGCGGTTGCCCGGATTTGTGGGTGTAGTTGATTGTGGATCGTTTTCACCAGAACCCTAAAGGTAGGTGGTTTGTGCCTTTCTGTAGAAAGTCTTTGAGTATTTTTTGAAATTTACACCAATACCCTTGAACGGGGTATTGCGTGTTTCCCATTTTTCCCTTGTTGTTTTCCTTCTTTGCTAATATGCTTGAGTATAGGATATTGTTTTTGAATAGGGTAATTTTATTGTGCTTTGGATGTTTTCCCCATGCATGTTTTCCCTTATTATGACCGTTTGGTCTAGTTTTTCCTGTTAAGCTTTTTCTAGTTCCATGCCTAGCTGTAGGATAGTGTGACTGTTGTTATTACATGCTGAGATGCTGTATAATTCTAGCCAAGTAGTTCTTTAGGTTACTTTGGCCATTACGCGATGTGATACTTGCTGACTTTACATAGGGATGTGAGAACCTAGTGTAGTAGACCATAGGGAGAATGGATGTAAGGGCTTCTCCAGAGTGTCTTTATAATACGATGCGAGACCATAGGGTGAATTGACATTGAGTGCTTCCTCAGAGTGTCTGTAGTTCCTTGACGCGGGCCACAGGGGGAATTGACATTGAGTGATTTCCCAGAGCACCTTTAGTACGATATGAGACTATAGGGGGAATTGACAATGAGTGCTTGCCCAGAGAGTCTATTCTTTAGCTGAACCAGAGGGGTGAGACTATGTACGCCTCCCAGAGGGTTGCTAATACTTGTAGGTTAAACCAAAAAGGGGATAAGTTCTGAGAACTACCGAGAGGGTTACATGTTTGTTCTACTTGCTTGAGTGACTGCTTACTTGTTTGTAAATTATATGCCAGAGACTGTGGATTGTTTGCTGTTGAGTACTTTCCTGTTTACTATTTTCTGTACTTTTACCTGCCATATATTCAATGACTATTAGTCATAGATCTTCGGGTGGTTTCCTACTGGGATTTTTTTTTTCTCACACCCTGTTTGGGTCATGCTTTTTGGCCCAAACAGATTATATTGTTGCAGGTATAGATAAGGGAAAGTACTCTTCTACTTCAGGTTCTTGATTGCATTGGAGTTGGAGAGCATGTGACCAAGCCGAGGCTTGCGATGCTGAGGAGTTTCTTATCTGTTTTCCTTTTGCACTTTGGTTTAGTACTATATTCAACATTGTGACTTGTTTGGCTGTTTTCCTAGACATATATGTATCATGCATCATTTATATATGTGCTCCATTTATTTACACTTTTAGTCTTCCACTGTTTACTCTTGTATGGATGTTTACTGCTTCCGTTATTGGTTTTGTTTATCTTCTGCTGTGTACTCTACCAATGAGGGAATGATTTCTCCACTATCACACCCAAGGCTCTCGCTGCTAGTCGGCAGCCTTTGGCATTTGGGGAAATGTGCTTGAGGCCATGTGACCAACCGGGTACGAGGCACCTCTGGGTGGATTCTAGAACCGGGACGTTACAAAGTGGTATCAGAGGGTTTCTTTTCTCTTGATTTACTGTTTGGAGCCTTTAGACATGGATAGGAAGGAATAGGTACTTGGTATTAAGTTGTGCCCATGAGTAGTTAACCCGTGTATAGGGAAAAGCCAATCTACCTCGTTGATGCAATTTTCTGGTTTTGCAAGTTTATGGTTGCCTTTATTTTCACCATTGGCAACTCACATGTTTTGTGCTGGTTATTATTTAAGTTATTAAGGTTCTATTTCTGTCACAACCCGATGAGATGAGGGTATGCCATCTCATGCATCATATAGGCACTTGCTAGAAATCACATGTCATGCATTCTTTTCATGCCATCTAGGATGCATTAGAAATTGCATGTTGTTGTGATAGATGTTGTGTAGAATATGCATGCTATTGTGATAGATGCATTGATAAAAATATCTGCTTCTTGTTAGAGCATTTATTGTGTAAAGTTTTGTTTGGATGAACGCCAAACTTTGGTTCTTGAGGTGTTATGGGACCTTATGGACTAGAATTTGGTGGATCATTTCTTGTTTTCCTTGTTATAACTTGTAAAAGATTTACAAACTTGATTCACGGGGAGTATGGGCCCTCACAAATCAGATTTTGGCACCTTCAATGTGCATTTTTGTGTTATTTCTGGGCTCTGGAGTAGTTTCTGAGGCTTACTGTTCGAAAAAACCCAGAATACAGGCCGTGTAGTTTTGACTACATGACTTGTTTTCTTCTGTTTGGGAAGAAAAAATCTTTCTCTATACACGCCATGTACTCCTATGTTTCAGCCCTATTAATCTTGATCTGAGGTATGCATTTGAACTTACAGATTCATGCCACCGAGACATCCTCCGGTTGTATGCCAGCCACAAGGCGGTGATCAGACACCGAATATGGCTGATCAGGGACCTCCTGTAGGTACTCCTGTTGTGCCAGCCTTGGCACCAATAGTTATACTAGTTGAATGCGCTGATATGTAGTTTAGGGAAGGATTTATGAGGATGATGTAGACCTTCTAGGGTGCACCGCCTCCTGCCTCGTCTATGGAAGACTTGACTCAGGTTTTCCAGCAGCATCATTCTCCCACGTTCATAGGGGAAGGAGGACCTCAGGCTGTAGAGTCATGGCTAGAATCCATGATGACGATCTTTGAGAATCTGGAGACGCCTCCAGATTGGCGGGTCAAGCTCGCAACCTATATGCTACGAGACTCCGCCAAGAGGTGGTGGGATGTGATCTCACAGGAGGGTCATCACCAGGTTATGGTGTGGGAGGAGTTTCAGTGCGTCTTTTACGATTACTTCTATCCGGAGACCCTGAGGGCCGACCGAGCCCAGGAGTTTATGAGCCTAGAGTAGTGTACTCTTTCTGTCATGGAGTATTCCTCTCGTTTCACCTAACTTCAATGTTTCACACCCCTCTAGGGCGAAAATGGGTTGTTCTTGGCAAGGAAGTTTGAGGATGGTCTCAGACGGGAGATCCGCTCACAAGTGAATATCCTCAGGTTGACTTCCATCGCTTCCATCGTCAACCAGACACTAATTGTGGAGCGCAATCTGAGAGATTCTGGAGATGAGAGCCATAGAGGTTCTGCTTCCAAAGTTAGTGCCTCACCAGCTGATAGCAAGAATTGTCGTAGGGAGTCTACGCATAGGGATCCGAGGCAGCGAGACACATCTTCAGGTAGCCAGGTGGTATGATACCAATGTGGAAGGGCTAGGCATACGAGGCCACAGTGCTAGAGAGACCCGGTGGAGTGTCGATCTTGCGTCAAGATGGGTTACCTTCAACATTTTTATCAGGTTTTCTCACCAGCAGTTGGTGACATGGGTTCTTACATGACTCCTTATTTAGGAGCAGCTCCACCAGTTTCTCACCAGTCTGGGAACTGGAGTTTTTCCGGCCGTTCGGGACGAGGTGGAGGTCGAGGCCGTGGTGGTCAGTCGCTAGTCTATCAGCGATAGTAGGGTAGATTAGCTCAGAGTGGTCAGGTAGGGTCACAGGGCCGTGGTACAGGTCAGACTTTTTTCAGTGGAGCAGACCCAGCAGGAGTAGGATCTTGGACCCTCTACAGTTTGAGGTACGCTTTTAGTAGCCTCAATTTTATCTTATGCTCTTTTCGATACAGGGGCTTCCTATAGATTTATCTCTATTGCTATTATGGAGAGCCTTGAGCTCTACATGTTTTCCTCTACTGATATCTTGAACACACTGTTGGGGGCTAGGACGGCTAGTGTACGTCACTGCAGGGAGTGCCCTCTAGAGGTTGTGGGGTGTCACTTCTTATGGGACCTCCATGTCCTAGAGATGACAGACTATGATGTAATCCTTGGGATGGACTGGTTGGTTCCCTTCTAAGCATTCGTCGACTATTATCACCATAAGGTGAGTTTCATATCACCAGAGGGTGGATCTTTTCTTAATAGGGGTGAGTGGGATGTCCAGGTGAGTAGAGCAGGACCCGAGCATCATGGGCTAGGAGGAGTTACAACCCAGATTTCCAGTCTATATCTGTATGACCAGGTGACTTCGCAGTTAGAATTTCCTTTAGTGGTGTATCATTTCAGGGATGTCTTTCTAGAGGAATTTTTAGGTTTGACTCCAGAGCATGAGGTAGACTTTTCTATCAAGCTCGTTCCAGGAGTGGCACCGGTGTCCATTCCTCCTTATAGAATGGCTACACCTGAGTTACAGGAGCTTAAGAAGCAGTTGGAGGAGTTGCAGGCAAAGGGTTTTATCTGACCCAGTACTTCTCCCTGGGGTTTGCTTGTCCTGTTTGCGGAGAAGGTAGACGGTACCCTTAGGCTTTGTGTGGATTATCAGAAGTTGAACTAGTTGACGGTCAAGAACCGATATCCCTTGCCGAGGATCGGTGATCTCTTTGACCGGCTTTGAGGAGCCCGAGTGTTCTCGAAGATTGACTTGAGGTCCGGTTATCATCAATTGCGCATTAGACCATCAGATATACCTCGTACAGCCTTTAGGAGCAGGTATGGTCTATACGAGTACTTAGTTATGCCGTTCGGTCTCACGAACGCACCATCAGTTTTCATGGCACTGATGAACTGAGTGTTTTATCCTTAGCATCAGTTATATTATAAGATCTCAAAATTAAACTTTTGGATGGACCAGATTCACTTATTAGGTCATGTTATTTCAGAGATAGAAGTATCAGTAGACCCAGAGAAAGCGAGAGTTGTAGTTTTATGGGAGCAACCGAAGAACGTATTTGAGGTGCAGAGTTTTCTAGGTCTGGTTGGATACTATAGAAATTTCATACAAGACTTTTCATGCTTAGTAGCATCGCTAAAAGGTCTGACCAAGAAGGGTGCAAATTTCTTATGGTCAGATTCTTGTGAGTCAGCCTTTCAGGAGCTGAAAGGAAGGTTGACTTCAACACCGATACTAGTCTTTCCAGATCTGGGAAAGAGCTATACTGTTTATTGTGATGCTTCAGGTATTAGACTGGGAGCTGTTCTTATGCAGGGAGATGGAGTCGTTGTGTATGAGTCTCGGCAGTTGAGGCCACATGAGAGGAACTACCCGACGCACGATTGGGAGTTGGAATTTGTTGTCTATGCCTTATGCTGTTGGAGAAATTACCTTCTGGGAAATCATTTTGTGGTTTTCACCGACCACAAAAGTCTCAAGTACATTTTCACTCAGCTTGATTTGAATCTGAGACAACGGAGGTGGGTTGAGTACCTACAACCCTTCAACTTCAAGATTACCTATACGCCTGGAAAATGCAATGCTTTGGCTGATACGTTGAGTAAGAGGCCTCAGATACAGGCCGTTCAGGAGGCCATCAGTGAGTGACAGCTTATGGCTATCTTCTCTGAGATTCATTTGGAGGTGAACGAAAGACAAGGGCATACGTTTCTATCTTTGGTAGATGTTACCTCTACTCTGCTTGATCGAGTGCGAATGAGGCAGTTATCAGATTCTGAAGGCCTAGTCCTGCAGGAAAGTGTGTCAGAAAAGGACCCTATTCCTGGATGGACTATAGTCGAGGATGAGATCTTTCATTTCCAGGGACGCGTATGGGTTCCATTAGATATACGCGAGGAGCTAATGCAGGATTTTTATTCCTCTGTTTGGTAAATTCATCCTAGCATCACCAAGATGTATCGTGATCTACACCGCCAGTATTGGTGGCCAGGTATAAAGAGGTATGTTGCTGGTTTCGTCATGAGATGTTCTACGTGTCAGCAGGTGAAGGCAGAACACCAGCGACCAGTAGGTATTTTACAGCAGTTACCCATTCCTGAGTGGAAGTGTAATGACGTCGTGATGGAATTCGTGATAGGGTTGCCGAGACCACCTCGTGAGAGTGATGCTGTTTGGGTTGTCATCGACAGGCTTACGAAGGTTGCTCACTTCTTGCCGATCAAGGAGACCTTCGGTGTTGATGAGATGGGATGGTTGTACATCCGAGATATTGTACGTCTACATGGAGTTCCACACCCCATTGTTTCATAAAGGGATGGACGTTTTACTTCTTGGGTCTGGTGGGGGCTTCAGAAGGCTTTGGGTACACATGTACTTTTTAGTACAACATTCCATCCCCAGACAGATGGCCAGTCCGAGCGTACGATATAGGTGCTTGAGGATATGCTCCGAGATTTCATTATGGACTTTGGAGGTTCTTGGTAGAAACATATACCTCTTGTGGAGTTTTCCTACAATAATAGTTTTCAAGCAGCTATTCAGATGACACCTTATGAGGCTTTGTACGGTAGGCCATGCCGATCACCTTTATGTTGGCTGGAGGCAGGAGAGGTAGCTTTCCTGGGACCTCGTCTTGTTCAGGAAACCACAGAGTAGATAGAGTTGATTCAAAAGAGGATGGATACTGCACAGTCTCATCATAAGTCTTATGCTGATCAGCGGAGATGACCTTTGGAGTTCAAGGTTGGGGATTAGGTTTTCCTACGTGTCACACCGAGGTTGGGACACAAGCGGATCAGAAGACAAGGTAAGCTTTCGTCGATGTACGTTGGGCCGTTTAAGGTATTGGAGAGAGTTGGGCCGGATACCTATCGGTTGCAGTTAACTTAGAGGTACCGGGCTATGCATGACATCTTCCACGTTTCTCAGCTCTGACGTTACTTTTCTGACCCATCTCATGCCTTCCAACCCGAGGAAGTTGAGTTGGAGGTGGATGCATCTTTCAAGGAGCATCCTATACAAATTTTCGATCGTAGTACAAAAGTTCTCCGTGGTCAGTTTGTTCCCTTGGTACGAGTTCTATGGAAGCACGAGCGGGTGCGGGACAAGACTTGGGAGAGGGAGGCCGATGTACGAGCACAGTGGCCGGAACTATTAGAGGTTTCTTCTTCTACGCCGCGCTAGGGAAATTCGGGGAAGAATTTCTTTAAGGGGGGAAGTTTTTAAGAACCCGAACCTTTCTTTCAGGTATGTTTTCCTTTTCTATTTTTTTAAGAAAAAGAGGAAATTTTGGAGGTTGTGCAGGGGTGCACGGTTGGCGCACGGTCTGAGAAAACTGTGCGGCCAGCCCAGGAAACCGTGCACCCTTGACAGTGGGTTCTGCATGGGCTGTGCACGATTTGTCAATCCATGCGGGCAAGTTGTGCAAAATCCCTAGGTGAGACAGTGGCAACCGCACGGTTGGCGCACGGTTTTCCAAATCATGCGGGGTAACCGTGAGGCCACTTAAAATTAGGGTTTTTAAGTCCCAAGCCACTCGGGATTTCCCATTCCTCCACCATTATTACTCCTACCCGTGGTTCACATGGGAGTTGCGATTTTTAGAGGTTGGGGAAGCTCCTTGGCTTGTTTTGGAGGAAAATCGAAGGGTTTTCTTGGTGGATTTAAGGCAGTTCTTCTCAGGTCAGTCCCTTCTCTTAGTTTCTCCTTGGTTTTCCCTAGATCTTCTCTTCCCTCTCTCCAGGTTTTCTAGATCTACATCCGTTTCATGTCGATCTAATGTTGGGTTTACCTTAGGTGTTGATTTTAAGGCTTGTGGATGATAGGGAAGGAGTTTTAGAGCGGTCTTCCATGAAGTAGTTCCCCGGATTTGTGGGTACGGTTGATTGTGGATCGTTTTCACCAGAACCCTAAAGGTATGTGGTTTGTGCCTTTCTGTAGAAAGTCTTTGAGTATTTTGTGAAATTTTCACCAATACCCTTGAATGGGGTATTGCGTGTTTTCTATTTTTCCATTATTATTTGCATGCTTTGCTAATATGGTTGAGTAGAGGATATTGTTTGTGAATAGGGTAATTTTACTGTGCTTTGAATGTTTGGCCCATGCATGTTTTTCATGCTTATGACCGTTTGGTCTAGTTTTTCCTGTTAGGCTTTTTCCAGTTCCATGTCTAGCTGTAGGATGGTGTGACTATTGTTCTTACATGATGAGATATTGTATAATGCTAGCCAATAAGTTCTTTAGGTTACTTTGGCCATTACGCGATGCGATACTTGCTGACTTTACACAGGGCTGTGAGAACCTAGTGTAGTAGACCATATGGAGAATGGACGTAAGGGATTCTCCAGAGTGTTTTTATAATACGATGCGAGACCATATGGGGAATTGACATTGCGTGATTCCTCAGAGTGTCTGTAGTTCCTCGACGTGGGCCACAGGGAGAATTGATGTTGAGTGCTTCCCCAGAGCTCCTTTAGTACGATACGAGACTATAGGGGGAATTGATGGTGAGTTCTTACCCAGAGAGTCTATTATTTAGCTGAACCAGAGGGGTGAGACTGTGTGTTCCTACCATAGGGTTGATAATACTTGTATTTTGAACCAAAAAGGGGTTAAGTTGTGAGAACTACCCAGAGGGTTACCTGTTTGTTCTACTTGTTTAAGTGACTGCTTACTTGTTTGTAAATTATATGCTAGAGATTGTGGATTGTTTTCTATTGAGTACTTTCCTGTTTACTGTTGTCTGTACTTTTACCTACCATATATTCACTGACTGTTAGGCACAAATCTTTGGATGGTTGCCTACTGGGATTTTTGTCTCACACCCTATTTGGGTCATGCTTTGGGGCCCAAACAGATTATATTATTGTAGGTATATATAAGTTCAAGCACACTTCTACTTAAGGTTCTTGATTGCATTGGAGCTGGAGAGCATGAGACCAAGCCGAGGCTTGCGATGTTGAGGAGTTGCTTATCTGTTTTCCTTTTTCACTTTGGTTTAGTACTGTATTCAACATTGTGACTTGTTTGGCTGTTTTCCTAGACATATATGTATCATGCATTATTTATATATGTGCTCTATTTATTTACACTTTTAGTCTTTCGTTGTTTACTCTTGTATGGATGTTTACTGCTTCCGTTATTGCTTTTGTTTATCTTCCATTGTGTACTCTACCAATGAGGGTATAATTTCTCCACTATCACACCCAAGGCCCTCGCTGGTAGTCAGCAGCCTCTGGAATTTGGGGAAATGTGCTTGAGGCCATGTGACCAACCAGGTACGGGGCACCTCTAGGTGGCTTCTGGAATTGGGACGTTACACTAGGGGCCGACAACCAGTGTTGAGTAGACATATCACTCACATGAGAGGCCTTATCCTATGGTACATGTATACATGCACACATATCCAATCCACTAACACCATGCTGATAGATAAAAATAAAACCAACACCCAATGCATACATACATCTATATCCCACAATCAGAGTATAAAAAAAGTACTAGAAATCATAAAGGACCAAATACAATCCCATCAAAAATGGTAAAAGAAGTCTAACCTACTAGAAGTTTGGGAATGATTTCAAAAACAACACCTAATAAAAACCATAATATTTCTAGCTCAGCTATGCTCTATCTACTCTTGGTCTACCTAGGACCCTATTGAATGACCTGTCGTCTGCATAATACATGACATGTGCAGGAAAATATTATGTAGGGGTGAGTATGAAAATACCCAGTAGGACACCTCAAAATCACCAAACATAGAGCATCAAGAGAGTAGTTGTCTCATAATCATAAAGTAATGTCGATCAGAATATGATACATAATAATAATAACCCAGATATACTCAAGATAGACACTAAGTATCAAGGTAAGGTCACAACTACACTTCTATCCTAGGATTCTTCTCGAGGTTTCAAAAACAACGCTTGTTTGGGATAAATTACTCCATGAGCTTGAAAATTCCAATGACACTCATTTGAGAGGTCATGATCATTGGGCCTTTCTATGAATAAGTACATAATGGAACTTATAAGAGATCAATACACAGATAGAGGAACTATCCTAGGGCCTATGGGGCATAACCGACCCTATATGGAATAACCTATAAGTAGGGGATCGACACCTGGGTATGTTGCTCATGTTGATTCTTAAAACCCCACATAGGGAAGAAGATATAATATAGGATCCCACCCCAAGCCACATGGAGGGATTATTGAAACTCTATCTGAGACTGATCCCATAGAGGGGATCACATATTATGCTCAATATGCGATGTCTCACTCTACCCTCATGGGGATGGACTGAGGGAACATACTGTAAAGAAACTGGACCACACTGAAGATAACAATGGCCTCAAAATTCCCTAGAGAAGGTACACAATGTGTACTGGGAATACACAACATGTCTTGATTTCCCTAGGTCCACCCATGTGCTCTAGCCCATGCCCATGTATTTTGGGTTGTGCTCGTGTACTCTGGTTATGCCAGTGTACTTGGTTGGGTATGGGTACTTGGACATGTCTGAGTATCAGGTCATGTCTATGTACTCCATCCATGCTCATGTGTCTGGTCATGTCCATGCTCATGCACCTCGAGGGTACATGCCGAGTCGCCCGACATGGGTCACCCAACATGGGTCACACAATGTATGGTGGGTCCCAAATAGTGTGTGATATTTTATTTTCACCAAAACACTAATCACCGTATCTAGGGTATTACATGGTGTGTGATATTTTATTTTCTCTAAAACTCCCGCTGTCATAATCAGGGTATTACATGACATGTGTTATTTGGAATACACGCGAAGTCAGGATTTTTCCTAAACCTTCAGGTTCTTTACACATCGTTTTCCCAAACCTTTTAAGCCGTCAATCCAAATTTTATACTCACAATAGAAGACGAATCATAGATGACCAAACTACGATCTTTGCAAAAGGTTGGATTCCAACTATATCCTATGCTCAGGAATCACCCTCCATCACATCACCTTTACAGAATGCCAAAACCCAAGAACGTGCATATTCTGATCTGATCCCAAACATCCATCATCATCATGCATCAAAATGGCATTTTCAATCTTAGACCTGAACCCACAATATCAATCCATTTCACCAATGAATGATTGTGCAATGATTGATTATTGGGTATTTGTCAAACCATCGACCAAAGAAAATACCAGCGATGAATGTATGAATAATGGGAGAAGAAATGCACAAAACACAATAAGAGGAAAAAACCTAAATCATTTTCAGGTTGTATTCAATACGTTTCCATTAGAATAAAAAATAGATAACAATTAAATAACACAAATTCCCAAATCCTAGGAAGATAAATTTGCACCCACAAAACATGATCAACCCAATAATAAATCTGCTAGTGGAATTGATTTGCGTTCGTCATGGGAAAAACAAATAAGGATTAAAATAATGAAAATAAAATTACCTATCTTGACTTTGGATTTATCACTAATAAAGAATAGTTTATGTTGTTATTTATGAGATCCACAAACTTCATTGGCATAGACAATCCTTGGAAAACTGATCTCTCATCCTCAATCTCATTGTCATCCACCAAACTCTCCTCCAACGACCCCCCCTCTCAATCCCTAGGATTATGCAGATAACCCTAGGGATTTTAAACAAGTAGTCTTAAATATAGGATATTATGTAAATGAAAATAAATAAATAAATAATTTATTTATTTATTTATTAAATTACCAATCTGCCCACGACGACATTTAAGCTAGACACTTGAAATGCACAAAGGTTATGTCACACCTAGGGTAAAACCCATATTCTAGATTCAATGATGATCTCAAATTCCCTATTTGAGACTATGTTTGGTAGTTATTCCATTATTTCAAAAAAAAACTACGTGTGTATGATATAATACATTTTATATTTTTATTATATCAATATTGTGCCTCCCCGAGCCCCGGAATCCCACGCCGACTAAGATAATAACTCCAAAAATATTCCTTAAAATATTTCAAAAATTTATAAGGAAAAAATAGAGTTTTTACATTCTCACAATATTAGATATTTTTTTTCTTGAAAAGTAAAAAACATGCTAAAAAATATGAGGGTACTATGCTCACATCTAGTTCTCCTGCTCTCAGGTGCTCTCCTGGAGATTCACGTGCTACCATCGAACCCATACCGAAGGAATTGTTCACCCATGGATGATCCTCTCCCACTGATCCTCAATCTATACCAGGTAATCCGTGAAGTTATCCCCATCCTTGATGTCCATCTTTCCCCAATTGATAACATGTGATGGTTCATGCACATATCTCCTCAGCTGCGACACATAGAATACATCATGTACCATGTCTAACTGTGGTGGTAAGACTAAGCAGTATACCACCTCGTCGATCCTATGTAATATCTAGAAAGGGAAAATGAATCTCAAGGAAAAATTTCCACCCTGATCAAATCTATACAATCCTCTTCGAGGTGAGACCTTAATAAATACATGGTATCCCTCGTTGAACTCTAAAGTCCTTTATCATCGGTCCACATAAGACTTATGAAGGCTCTGTGAAGTCCTCATATTATCTTGTATGATTTGAACCTTCTCTTTTATCACTCACACTAACTCTGGGCCCATGGGTACATATTCTCCTGGGCTAGTCTAACATAGTGGTGACCTATAGGGAATCCTGTACAAGGCATCAATTGATGCAATACCAATGGTGGAATGGTAGCTATTTTTGCACAAAAAACCCTCCAAGGGTAGGTTATTCTACCAACTATGACCAATGTATAACATGAAAGCTTGTAGTATGTCCTCTAGAACCTGAATGGTCTGTTGTGTCTAGCCATCAGTCAGGGGGTGGAATGCCATGATCAAACACAACTAAGTTCCAAAGGACTCTTGCAATACTCTTCATAATTATGATAAGAATCAAGTATCACCATTTTAAATGATCATTTATGGAAATTTGTGAAGCTATAATATCTCATGTATGTAAATAAATCCCAAGATCTCGACTAAAATTTGGTCTCGAATGGCTAAGAAGTGGGACAACTTGGTGAGTTAGTCTATGATCACCCAGATGAAATTGTGTCCTCTAGATGATTTTGGGATCCCTATTATGAAGTCCATAAAGATATTATCACACTTACACTCTAAAAACTCAATGGGTTAAGATAAACCTGTTGGAACTTGGTGCTCAACCTTCACCTACTAACAAGTGAGGCATCAAGAGACAGACTCCACTACACATTTCTTCATTCCCAACCACCGGTACCAACATTGAAGGTCTTGGTACATCTTCACCATAGTTTGATGAACTACCAAGGGGGATGTATGAAACTCCCTCAAAACCTTATCCTACAATGTCATTGGTATCATGGTTCATCCTCAGAAAAGGTTGACATGCTCCCCACCTTCAAAAAATCCATCAGGAGCACGCCCAATGGATATTTGAACACATAAGGTCTCATAGTTGGTATATCCAAGTTGTGTCTCTCTAACATGCTAAAAAAGTGGAGGGGTAACAAAAATTTAATAGAGGTAATTTACACCATCCTTTTCCACTAAGGATAACTACAATGAAGAAAACTACTCTAATACCTCACTCAACAACTGTGAACAAGATCTCATACTAAGAGAATATTCCACAACGTTCCCCTTCCCAGGAGTATAAACTATCTTGAAATCATAATCATAGAGAAATTATAGCCATACCTTATGTATCATGTTGATATATTTCTATTAAAAGATACATTTTAGGCTCTTCTAGTCATAATAGATGATAAACTACTCACCCATAAGAGAGTGTAAACCACATCTACAGGATGAAGACCACCACTGCCAGCTCAAGATCATGGGTTGCATAGTTCTACTGATGTGGTCTCAACTATAAATAATTATAGGAAATAAACACCCACCTCTATATCATAACACATCCAAGACTAGTTCTTGAGGAATCATAGAACAATATGCTCTCAACACCCTCCTGTGATAGTCACAATATGGGGGGGGGGGGTGCTCTTCAATCTCTGCCACAACTCCTAAAAATCCTGATGGAACCTCTCCACCCACAATAAAGGACTCCCCTTTTAGTTAAAATTATCCAAGGGTGCCACAATATTAGAGAAATCGAGTACGAATCTATAATTGTAGACTTTCAACCCAATGATGCTTTGTACCTCAGTCGCACTCTTGGGTGGCTCCCAAGCTATCACTTCCTCAACCTTTATTGGGTCCACTATTACTCTCTCTTTTGAGATGTCTGTCCCTGGAAGTGGATGTCTCGAATCCAAAATTGAAACTTAAATATATTCCCACAAATATGGTTCTCTTGAAGTATGTCCATGACCATCATCAAGCATCTCACATGCTCCTTCTCTAACAATGAGCACATCAAGATGTTGTCAATTAAGACTACTATAAACTGGTCTAAGAAGGGTTAAAAGATTTGGTTCATGAGTCCCATGAATAATTATGGGGTGTTCATTACACCAAAATTAATTTCCAAGTACTCATAGTGAAATTAGTGACATCAGAATTCCATATTTGGTATATCCTCATCCAAAACTCAGAGCTGGTGATAGCTCGATCTGAGGTCAATATTCGAGAACCAGCCTGTCCCCTTCAATTAGTTGAAGAGGTTATTGATCACCAGTAATGGATAATTATTTTTAAAGATCATAAAATTTAAGTAATAATAATCCACACATAACCTCAATCTTATGTATGCCTTCTTGGTAAACAAAACTGGGGTTGCCCAAGGGGAAACACTGAGTCTGACAAAACGATTCCTATGAAAATCCTCCAACTGCACCTTTAGCCCATGAAACTCTATGGGAGCCATCTGATATGCTGGTTCATATATCAAGGCAGTCCCTAGGTGAGATTTTATGCATAATTTTATCTCTTTGTGGGGGAGGTAAGCCCGACACGTCTTCAAAGAAGATGTCCTCATACTCTGTCACCACTATAGGAAGATGAAAGATCATATAATCTACCACTTTAAGGGTAATATTATCCAATAAATGAGTAATCAACTGTATCCTCCCGTGTATGAGTCTGTCATGATCTTCTTGGGTTTCTTTCTTATCGATGAAGTAAAACCTCATCTCATCTATGCAGACACACTACATCCTCTGTCTGAAACAAGAAATATGTGCATGAACTATGAATAACTAGTCCATAACTAGTATGATATCATAAAGCCTCATTACTGTTATAAAGATATCCCAAAGGAATCCCTCTCCTCCAAGAGTCAAGTCACACTATCGGTAGAAGTGTGTGATCACCGAATATCCTATAGTAGGGGTCTCCAATCAAAAGGGTTGAGCCAAAGGCTCAATTGGAATCTTTAGGTCTTGAACTAGAGATGTGATAAGAAAAGAGTGGCTCACATATATTTCTATCAGTACTATATATAAGGTAGAAAAGATATAGATCATACCTTTAATCATACATGGAGCCTATATGTAATAGGCCTCTATAACCTGCAACTATCCTCATCCCTGAACACGAGCTTTCTTTGCATGGCATGAACCACCTGGGGGTAGTATTGACAATTGATCAAATAGCCTAACACCTCCTCCTACCACTCCAAAAAAATAGGGTGATTAGAAGGGGTTATTTTTTTCATTTAGAAGGGTTTTTAACCACCTCTAAATACTTTAGCGACAGTTACCCATAACCGCCGCTAAAGTGACCACCTACTCTGATTAGAGGTGGTTATGAGGAAGCACTGGTAAAGTAGGTTTGTGTTTAGCGATATTTAAATTATAGGGGGTTTTAAGCCCCTCTATATATCTAAATTCACCAAAATATTATGAATCAGGGGCGGTTTTAACCACTTATAATCCTCATAGCATATTAGGGGAGGTTAAAACCACCTTTAATTTACTTCCAATCTTCAAGTTTAGGGGCAATTATCCTATAAACCACCCCTAAACTTACCCCTCTTTTTTTATTTTTTTTACAACATGAAAACCACCCGACACCCCACATAGGCACCTGGACAACCCCCCAGGCCACCTAAACACCCCATGACAACCACCTGACACCCCCCACATGGACCTCCCACTTAGACACAGACACCCCGAACAACCCACATGCACACCCCCTAGTTCGCAGGACACACCCCACAAACACACACTGAACATCCCCCAGGCCGCTTGGACACCCACATGACAACCACCCAACACCCCATGATACCCCACACAGACACCCTAGACACCCCTAGGCTTATAGGACAACCAACACACACACCCGGACAACCCCCTGGCACACCCCCTAGTCCGTAGGACACACCCCTTCACAAGACACCTAGACAATCCCCAGGGACCGCCCCTTGTCCGCAGGATAAACCCGTAAACCCTAGGTCCGAGAGCTCATGTGCGCGGCTGTGCCCCATGCCCGCGGAAAAATTACATCTGCCAGGATTTGAACAGGAGACCTGTAGATGCAGCGCCTAGCCCCCGAACCACTATACTGAACGACTTTTCATTAATATATTACACTACAATATATTTATTTACATTTAGAAATATTAGATTATATATATATATATATATTTGCGTATAGAAATATACATAATATAATATATTTGTGTATATATAATATATTTCTCTATAATATAATATATATTTGTGTATAATATTTATATATAATATATATTTGTGTATAAATATAATATATTTGTATATAATATATATATATATATTATTTGTGTACATATAATATATATAAATACATATCTATACATATATTTATACATACATTTATATTTATATGTTTGTGCGTATATTTTTGTATTTATATAATATTTATAGATATAATATAAATATAATATATATTATACATATATTATATTAAATACATTTATATAATATATTAATGTATGTAATTATATACATTTATATTATGTCATCTGCACACATATATATACACACAAAATTAAATACATTCATGTAATTGAAAATAAATAATATAATTAAATGATATATATATATATATATATATATTTACTAAATTAATTTATAATTAATATGCTATACTATAGTATACATAAAATAATTATATAATATATATAAATTTATTTATAATAAAATATTTATAATATAATATATATAATATAAATAAATAATATATATATATATTTATATTTAATTTTGTCGAAATTATGTATATTTGTATACATAATATAATATAAATGTATTTATACATAAATATACAATACAAATGTATTTATGTATGCTTGTGTGTAACAATAATAATAATAATAATTATTATTATTATTATTACACATATTTTTTAAACTATAAAAATTATATGTTGGTTTTATAATTTATATATTTTATGATTTATATTATATATTTATGTATGTGATTATATACATTTATATTATATCATATATATACACGCACAAAACTAAATACATTCATATAATTAGAAATATATAATATAATTAAATGATATATATATATATACTAAATTAATTTATAATTAATATGGTATACTACAATATATATAAAATAATTATATACTATATATAAATTTATATATAATTAAATATTTATAATACAATTATATAAAATATATGTGTATATTTATATTTAATTTTGTCTATATTATATATATTTGTACACATAATATAATATAAATGTATTTATACAAAAATCAACAATAAAATTGTATTTAATATAATATATGTATAATATAAATCATAATATAAATGTATAGTATTTATCAAACCATATATAAATTTTATAAATTTGAATAAATATATTTATAATTATATTTATATTATGTAAACTAATATTTATATATGTATACATTTTTTTTATATGTATAAGTATTTATTTAAAGTATTTATATAATGTCCTTATATATATGTGTGTTTATAATGTATTTAAATACATTTATATAATGTGTTTATGTAATATATATATACAGACACATGCACATGTAATCATATATATTATAAAATTTGAATTTATATAAGATTTATTTTAAAAAATAAATAAAAATTTAGAGGGGGATTAAACCCCCCTCTAATCAAAGGGATTAACAACAGTTCATAACCCCCTCTAATTAAAGAGATTAGCGGCGGTTCATAACCCCCATCAAATTTTTTGAATTAGAGGGGGTTAACAACCCCCTCTAATGTCATGAATTACAAGGGATTCAAAACCCCCTCTAATGTCATCAATTAGAGGGGGTTCAAAACCCCATCTAATTTCTTCATTTATACGGGGTTCAAAACCTCCTATAATTTTTTAAATTATAAGGGGTTCAAAACCCCATATAATATAAGGGATTATCGATGGTTTATAAACCCCCTATAATATCTTAAATTATAGGGGGTTGTGAACCCCCACTATTTACTTTAAAAAAACAATTATATATATATATATATTCAAATGAATGTTATATATATACAACTTTTCTAAAATCCAACAGAATATATAGCGCAATGAATTATTAAATTAACGGTGGTTTTGACACAATCGCCTCTAAAATCAAACCAAATATTAAAAAAACAATGCTAAAAAATTTAGAGGGGGTTGTGAACCCCCTCTAAATTTGACGATTAGAGGGGGTTGTGCATAACCCCCTTTAAAAAACTGCTATTAATCTATTTTTTTTGTAGTGTATTACCCCAACTCCTCTACCACACCAGCCACCATGTGGACCCCCTTCTTGAACTGTTGCCTCTACTTAGGCGTCCCATTGACTACCTCTCTAATATCTATACGATGGTCCAAACAATCTTGCGTGAGATATCCCTGTCCATCGCAAGAGTAGCACCGTCTCTCTCTCAATTGACTGGAACCATCCTGAGAACCCTGAACCACATACCCTCTATCTTGAGATTGTCTCCTAAAGTATTTATCATGCCCAGATTCTTGTGTCTTCAGTTGACTACAAAATTCCGAAGTCTTATCTCCTATGTGCCCACTACCAACACTAATTGTCAGCATTTTCTTATCCAGAAAGCTCTCAATTACCAAAGAATGCTCGGTCACTCCAATATAAGTAGGAATGTAAAGAGGCACCACAATAGTCTAGATATCTCTGTGAATGCCACATTCAAAATTTCATGCTTATAAGAATGTGTCTTAAACCATATTTATGGAGTATCATGAGAGTTTGACGAACCTCAATGAATAATCTTCCATAGTCATGCTGCCCTATTAAAGTTGTAGATGCTCTTAGATACGGACCACTCACAATGTAGTTGGGGAGAACTAATCTCTAAAAAGAAGCTCAAACTCTAACCATGAAAGAGTCTCCTTAACATACATCAGAGTCACCAGACTCCACCATATCTCTACAGATCCATGCAGAAGACTTTCCACTTGGACTACCATCGATCCTGGAGGTGTCTTAAAAGAAGAAAAACTTAGGTAACTACCTCAATACTGTCCTTATTCACCTGGGGGTCTAGTTAACCCTAGAAACTAAGAGGTCGCTGTTGTTAAATCTCATGAAGTGTTATCAGCCTGCACATCTCATCTGTCAATACTTTCAGTGCAACTTGTTGCTTAGAGGTTGGTGGAAAGACTAGAAAACCACTCGAAGGTACCACCTCCCGAACATGTCCCTGTATCAGAGCCTCATAACTAGTAGGATTATCCTCATGGTCTTGATGTAGAATCCTAGCTAGAAAACATCATAGATTAATCTTGAAATAGATATGATGTACCATGGTCATGAATATACCTGGGGGATGACTCAAGAAGGACATCGAAATCACAACCCATTATTATATAATACATGTACCAATGTTTTCCCTCAACCAGTGCCTATATGTACCAAGTTAACAATTAGGTTATCATAGTCTTGATGAATGGATACATCAACCCCTGCACCAACACTGGATTCCCTAGCTCAAGATCCAAACTCGAAACACTTTAACACTATTTCCCTAATTCCCAAACAAACCTCATAGCTAGACAATCTCTAAACTTTGGTCCTAGGATGAAAACTGCTATGATACCACTTTATCATAACTCGACCTACTAGGGCCCACATGACTGGTGTTAAGCCAAGTGTGACACCCTAATTCCACCTCCAATAGCCTAGGGGTTAACGACCAACACCAAGTAGGAATATCACTCACATGTGAGGCCTTATCCTAAGGTACCTGTACACACACACACATCTCCAATACGCCAACACCATGATAATAGATAAAAATAAAACTGATACACAATGCATGTATACATCTATATCCCTCTATCAAAGTATTCAAAAAGTACTGGAAAACATAAAGGGCTAAATACAAGCCCACCAAAATGGTAAAAGAAGTCCAACCTGCTAGAAGGAGGGGACTGTTGTCAAAAGTAACACCTAGTATAAACCATGGTTTGTTTAACTCAACTATATTCTATCTACTCTTGTCCCACCTAAGACCCCTTTAAATGGTCTATCATCTACATAAGACATGATATGTGTGGTCAGAGCCCATGTAGGAGTGAGTATGACAATACCTAGTAGGACACCCCAAAATCACCAAACATAAAACATCAAGAGAGTATTCATCTCATAAGCACAAAGGCATGTCAATTGGAATATAATATATAACAATAATAACCTATATATAGTAAATATAGACACTAAGTCTCAAGGTAAGGTCATAAATACACTGCTAGTTTAGGATTCTACTCAAGGTTTCAAAATAGCACTTGTCTGGAAGAACTTACTCCATGATCTTGAAAATGTTGATGGTGCTCATCAAAGAGGTTGTGTTTGTTAGGACTCACCATGAATAAGTATGAACTGGAACTTAGAATAGATAGATACATAGATAGGGTGTCTCTCATAGGGAATATGGGGTATACCAGACCCTGTCTGGAATAACCTACTAAGTAGGGGATCAACGCCCGGGTATGTTGGCGGCACCGATTCCTAAAACCCCACTTAAGGAAGAAGATACAATAGAGTATCCCACCCATATCCACACAAATGGATTATTAAAACTCTATCTAAGACTAATCCCATAGTGGGGATCACATCCTATTCTCATGACATGATTCCTTACTCTACCCTCATGGGGATATACTGAGGAAACATACCCTAAATAAATTGGCCCACATTGAAGAGAAAAAGGGCCTCAAACTGCCCTATAGAAGGTATATGGTGTGTATTGGGAGTACATATATTGGGAGTACATGTCATGTCTTTCCTACCCTAGGTCTACCTGTGTGCTCCATCTCATGCCCATGTACTTCGGGTCATGCCCGTATACCATGGTCATGCCTGTGTATCTAGCTGTGTCCAGGTACCTGGTTGTGCTTGTGTACTCCAGACATTCCAGTGTGCCTGGTTGTGTCCATGCCCATGTACCATGAGGGTACATGTCGAGTAATCCATCAAAGGTCACACAGTGTGTGGTATGTCCCACATGGTGTGTGATTTTTTTTTCACTGAAACCCTACCTGCCACATCCAGGGTACTACACAATGTGTGTTCTTCATACTACATGCCATGTAGTTGGGATTTTTACAGAACCCGTAGGTTTTTCATTCTTTGTCATACCATGCCTAAAAATCCTTTGATATATCCATGATCATCTCTGTGGAATCCTAATCAGAGTTTAATGAACCCTGATCTTTACCGAAGGATAGATTCTGGCCATATCCTCCGCTCGGGAATTGCCTATCATCGCATCGCCTCACCAGAATGCCAAAACCAATGAATGTGCATATGTTGATCCAATCCTAAACATATACCACCATCACACACCACAATTTTTCCATTGATCTTGAAATCAAAATCATGATATTGATCTGTTTCACTAAATAATGGTTACATAATGATCGATTACCAAGTATTTGTTAAACCATAGGCCCAAGAAAATATTAGTGATGTACATGCAAATAACGGGGGAAGAAATGAAAAAAACACAACAAGAGGAGTGAACCTAAATTTTTTTTCAGGTTGGCCTCAATATGTTTCCATTAGAATGATTAACAGATAATAAATTATCAAATAAAACAAATTCCTAAATCTTGGGAAAATAAATACACACCCACAAAATATGATTGATCCACGAATCAATCTATTAGTGTAATTGATTAGATTTTGTCATGGGATAAAAAAATAGAGATTAAAAAAAATGAAAAAATGCTCTACCTTGAGTTTGGATAAATCACTGATAAAGAATGGTTGACTCAGTCATTGGTGAGATCCACGAACTTTACTGGCGTAAATGATCCTTGGAAAATTGATCTCCAATCCTCAATCCTGTTGTCTTATATCAAACTCACCTCCAATGACCCTCCTCTCTCAATCCATAGTGTTATGTAGCTAACCCTAGGGATTTTAAATAAGAATAATTAAATAGATGAGATTAAGTCATGGTGAATAAATAAATTAATAATTAATTAATCAATTAATTAAATCCCTAACCCACCCAGGATAACACTTAAGCTAGACACTCAACACACATAAAGGTTATGTCATGCCTAGGGTAAAACCCATATTTTAGATTCAATTAAAATCTCAGATTCACCATCTGAGACTATGTTTGATACTGATTTCATTATTTAAAAAAAACTTCACATGTGTACTATAATATATTTAATATTTTTGTTATATCAATATTGATCCTTCTCGATCCCAAGAATCCCATGCTGACTCAACACCTAGATCCAAAAATATTCCTCAAAATATTCTAAAGTTTTACATGTGAAAATAATAATTACATAGTGAGTTTCATATAACACTGCTAAATAAGGAGTTTTCAATCATGCTTAGGTGAGAGCTATTTAAATTAAATGAGCAGAGCTCAAATGTGTTAGTATCCAAATGGTAGGGATATCTAGCAATGTAATTCTCATAGGATGATCAATGACATGTCGGTGCTCATAACATATCGAGGGTGTAAATGGTCCAATGATGGTCCAATCATGAAATTGCACCAGAAGGTCATAGAAATACCTTAATGTGTACTTGGGATGACCAAAAGATACCTCAGGAGATTAGGGTATCATGGTCAGGAGTTTTAATAGTGTTTTGATGGTAAAATTTGAGAGTTCTTTGATCGCATTGTCGAGCGCGTCAAATTAGATGTTTATTTTCAACTAGAATTTCTGCAGTATAGCAGCAACCCTAGGTCGTCTCTCGACGGAGCCTTAGATCATTAATTCTAAAATGTGGTTTTGATTATGAAGGTAAAAATGGAAATGGGGTTTTATAATACTTGGGTTTGATGATTAAAGATGACAATAGAAAATAGAAGCTATAAAAAAATGTAGAGATTAACATAATTAATTAAGCGTGATCAACCCGGGGTACTCTCATGATGTTTATCCTTCATCGATTCATGATATAGGGTTATGATATTTTAATACCTGGTTTTTAACACCTAGAACTAGAATGTTACTGAGTTTATACTAGGATACCTCCTAGGGTTCAGTCGAAAACACACAATGATTCACCAGACACCGCCGATGATTGGTGAATTGTGTTTGACTTCATAACCAAAACTCACCAAGGAAACACATGAAAAACTCGATGAGCTGTCCAGGTTTGTATGTTATTTATTTGTGATACCATGACATAAATGTAAATGGCCTTGACAGTGATTTTGTGAGTTCTATTGACCAATATGAACCACACAAGCACCGTAATTGAAAGGGGGAAAAGAAAGTGGTGAACGGTGTGTGAAACATCACATGAATGGGTACCCCCAAACATGATCATATGAGTTGAGCATGACATAACAATACATAAATCAATAAAATAAGAATAGAGGATGATGAAAAACAACACAAAAACCTGTAATTCAAAATATCATTCAAATATTACAAACATGAAGCTTGGGATTTACATCACGTTCCCCCCGGGTGATCACAAGGGGTTTAGAAACCCATGAGGGAGGAAGAAGAGAAAGATGTTGAAGTAGCACTTACCATAGCCTCCAGAACTTCTAGAGATGTTTAGAAGACTCCTTGGGGAATCCAAAATAGCAGCACCTTTCTTCCTGGACGAACTTTCAAATGAGGTTCCCTTGGTTCCCTTTTATAGGAAAATTGGAAGGTGGTTTTAGGCACACAGATTTCATCAATCCAATTGTACCACGCATTTCGGTCTTCAGATAGCCTTAACTTGCTTTGGAGAAAATAGAAAAGTTGTATCCCTACCCCTTGAATGTCTCCACCGAAATTTTGGCACAATTTGGACAACTACAGATCAAGATATTGATAAAATACAGAACACCGCATTTGACTTGGTCCAAATTCGGTGTCTTGGATAGATCAGTTCGGATGGGCCCAATAGAATCCGAATCAGGATTGGGTTCCTTAATATTAAATGTAGCCTATTAAATTTTGGACAGGACCACAAAATATCAGCCCATTTGGATGCACAGATTTTGTTTACTATTCAAAAAAGTGGACAGATGTCCATGGATCCGTGCAATTTTGGCCCATTTTTCTTCCACTTCATCAAGGGACCTCCAAATCACCTCCACCTACATTGAAATAATAAAAACAAGTAACATTTCCAATTATAATTTTGATTAAAATTAATTAAATGATTAAAACATAAAGTGAAATTTATTATTATATTTTGAATATTCATTACAAAACTAGTTTAAAACAGCGGTGTAAGGGTGGAATAAAACAGTGAATCGTGGTACGATCACACCCCCACACCTAAACATTTGCACTCCTGGGAAAAGTCACATATCCAAATACAATGATGCATATATATATATATATTTCCAACATCCTGAAGATTTATCATTTGAGGAAATTTTATTTAAAGTAAAGTGATCAATGCACGAACCACACCAAGGAGTTCTTCCTAGTGAAAATAGAAAAAGATGTCTCATAAATCATATCATAGCGAAATTCAAAAAGATTCATGATACCCAATTGAGAAAGGAATTCAGAAGTAAACCATGACACTAACTCTCCATGTGTGTGTGTGAAAACCATTCCATGCTATTCTTTTATCTTGATATCCAATAAATATATGTTATTTTAACATTTTTCAGCTTAAATGATTTTGTCACCGAACCTGTCCTACATCCTTTGCAATCATATTTCAAGACCCACTCATTTAAGTATTCACAGAAGTCAAACCATAATCTCCCGACCTAGATATCCCCATATGTTGCACATTTCACCACTCCCCTCATTTATTATTTTTTTTTTGAAGTTGCAATTGGAACAAATCTCACACTCATCTCTCAACCCTTGTTTGATCTCCTCATGACACTAATTGAAATAGTTATAACAAGATCAAAGGTTGATGATGAGTGGTTTTTGAACTGCCCAAGACACAACAATTTTTTTTTGAGGGCGTACAACAGTCAGACATTTGGTACACATGCATAGGTCAATCTGGTACAGTAATGAAATAGATCAGATAAGGAACGAACGTATGGAAATATCATTTAAAGATGAAAAATATTAACCCAACATATATTTACCTTATATTAAGTAATAAATAATCACACTTTGTAGCCCAATGAAAATTTGTGGAGATATTAGTGACACAGTTTTCCAAAAAAAACTACTCACACAAAGGGCATCAATCATCTCAAAGGTTTCACATTGATCGACCATTTATATCATTGACATAAAACCAATTCACTAAAAAATCACTCCTTGATGGTAAATTCATACACATATTCTTTTTAGCCTTTGTTATGGTATTTTTACTTTCCCCACTTTATGGTCGCCAAATCATGGAACTTCAAAATTGTTGATGGGGAAAAATGAAAATACCATAAAGAAGACCAAAAAGAGAAAACAAAAGGAGAAAACAATGAAAATTCCTAAATAACCCAGGAATGTATCCACCCCCCACACCTAGAGTATGCAGTGTCCTCACTGAAATAATTGAGAATGTGAGAAGGAAGGATAAAACCTGGTGTGTTTTATTGGTATGATGCGTCGAGAAGGTGGATTTACTCCACCGGATTCTTCGGAAAATCCTCATAGAAGTGTTTAAGTCGCTGCCCATTGACGGTAAGACTTCGTCTACTCTGCTCATGCAAAACCTTTATTACACCAAAAGGGTAAACATTAGTAATAGTATAAGGACTGAGCCATCGGGAACGAAGCTTACCTGGGTGGAGCTTAAGCCTGGAATTGTACATGTGGACCTTCTCACCAATATGGAACTTCCACTGGTGAATCATGCTATCATGAATAAACTTTGTCTTATCTTTATAGATTCAGGAGTTTTCATATGTATCACGTCGAATTTCTTCCAACTCTTGAATCTGCAGCTTTCTTTACTCACCTGCATCTGAAAGGTTCATATTACATTGTTTAACAGCCCAATATGCATGGTGTTCTACCTCCACTAGGAGGTGAAAAGCCTTTCCAAACACAATTATGTATGGTGACATTACTATTGGGGTTTTAAAAGCTGTACAGTATGCCCAAAGTGCATCATCCAAGCGCAAACTCTAATCTTTCCTATTGGGTTGTACCATTTTTTCCAAGATACGTTTAACTTCCCGATTTGATATTTCTGCTTGTCCATTAGTTTGGGGGTGATATGCAGTGGAGACTTTATGATCAACCCCATACTTATGAAGCAAATTTTTCATGTTGCGATTGCAAAAATGTGAACCCTGATCACTAATGATGAATCTTGGTAAACCAAACCTACTGAAAATTTGGGACCTCACAAAATCAACAACCACTCGAGAGTCATCGGTCCTGGTGGCCTTTACTTCCACCCATTTAGATATATAGTGAACAACTAATAAGATGTATACAAAGCCAAATGAATTTGGAAAAGTCCCCATGAAGTCAATGCCCCATGCATCGAAGATCTCACAAAATAACATGGGCTGTTGGGGCATTTCATTCCTCTTGGAGATATTTACTGTGAATTGACAACGACTACATGACTTGCAAAATCTATGGGCATACCTATACAATGTTGGCCAATAAATTCCTGAGTCAAGGACCTTTCGAGCTATACGTTGAGAGCCAAAGTGGCCCCCACATGCCAAGGTGTGGAAGAAAGTCAAAACAGAGGTGAACTCATGATCAGGGACACACCTACGAACAACCTGGTCACTACAGATCCTCCACAAATATGGGTCATCCCAAATGTACCATCGATAATAATGTTTAAGTCTCTGGGATTGTGAAGTGCTAAAATCAGTGGGGACCCTATATGTTGCTAGAAAATTCAAAATGTCCGCATACCAGGGGGTAAGGTCCACAACATCACAAAGGTTCTCATAAGGGAAGAATTATCCAATGGGTAGGGGTGAGTCAACATGATGGTCCAATGGTGGGGAAATCCTACTAATGTGGTCAACTACCACATTCTCCACCCCTCTCTTATCTCTAATCTCAAGGTCAAACTCCTGGAGGAGGAGCATCCATTGAATGAGGCGGGGTTTGGCTTCAGGTTTTTTTAGGAGGAAACGAAGGGCAGCATGATCAGAGAAGACGATGATTTTTGACTCGAGAAGATATGAACAAAATTTTACAAGGCAAACACAATAGAAAGGAGTTCTTTTTCAATGGTTGTGTAGTTTACCTGGGCAGGGTCAAGGGTACGTGAGTCATACACAATGACATGAGGGGACTTCTCAACCCTTTATAATAAAACTGCCCCAACTGCAAAGTTAGAGGCATCACACATAAGTTCGAAGGGCAGATCCCACCTTGGTGGTTGGATTATGGGAGGTTATGTGAGACTCATTTTTAGTGAATTGAAAGCATCCTCACAATTTTTATCAAAAAAAAATTCATAATCCTTTTGTAATAACCGAGATAAGGGAAGTGCAATCTTACTAAAGTCTTTAATGAATCAGTGGTAAAAACCAGCATGACCCAAGAAAGATCGCACCTCACGAACACATTTTGGAAATGGAAGGGTTGAAATTAATTCAATTTTAGATTTATCAACTTAAATTCCCTTATTTGATATGAAATTCCCAAGAACTATCCCCCGCTCACCCATAAAATGACATTTCTCATAATTTAAAACAAGATCTTTTTCAATGCAGCGGCAGAGGACAGAACCTAGGTGTTCCAAACAATCATCAAAAGAAGATCCATATACCGTGAAATCATCCATAAATACTTCCATACAACTCTCAAGGTACTCAGAAAAAATACTCAACATACATCGCTGAAAAGTACCAGGAGCATTACAAAGACCTAATGGCATCCTTCTACATGTAAATGTGCCAAATGGATAGGTAAATGTGGTCTTTTCTTGATCCTCAGGGGCTATATGGATTTGGAAATAACCCGAATAGACATCAAGGAAACAATAATGGGACTTACCATCCAGACGTTCTAACATTTGGTCAATGAAAGGTAATGGAAAGTGGTCCTTCCGCGTGGCTTGATTCAATCGACTGTAGTCAATACAGACTTGCCAACTGTTTTGCACACGTGTTGGAACCAACTCATTCCTTTCATTTGACACAACTGTTATTCCTGTTTTTTTAGGCAAAATTTGCACTGGGCTAACCCATTTACTATCAGATATAGGATAAATGATCCCCACAGCAAGTAATTTACTGACTTCCAATTTTACCACTTCAAGGAGAGTGGGATTCAACCGGCGTTGAGATTATCTTATGGGCTTAGCCTCATCATCCAAAAGTATATGGTGCATACGAATAGATGGGCTAATCCCAGGAATATCAGCCAATGTCCATCCTATTGCCTTTTTACACTCTCTCAAAAGTTTGAGCAGTTTCGATTCCTGTTGTGGAGAGAGGTTATTGGCAATAATGATGGAAAATTGGTCAATACCCTCAAGATATGCATATTTTAAATTAGAAGGAAGTTGTTTAAGCTCCAACACCGGTGGTTTCTGGATTGAGGGAGGGGATTTAGGGGGAGTGAGGTCCATTAAACTGTCTATCTGCTCATGTTTATTCTCTAAAGATAGAGAATCTATAGAAATGAGATTTACAGAATCATCGACGGTCATGGGTACCTCAGAATGAACACACTCATCAATTAAAGCACAAAATTTACACTTTTCAGAACCCACACAACATCAAAACATGAATCAAAAATCAAATCATTCAAGGGTGAAGAAAACAAAAATGAACCAGAGTTTGGGTTGAGGAGAGAATTGTGTGTGTGTGCATCGTTTGAGAGCACTTCCATCGAATAGACAGGAAGAGTGGAGTGCTCTTCAATGGGGTGTTTCATAGTCTCAAGGATGTTAAAACTTACCTTTTCTCCACCAAATTCCATGGACAATGTACCATTGTGAACATTGATGATCGTCTTTGCTGTTTTAAGGAATGGCCTCCCAAGTATGAGAGGAGCGTGTCCTTGGGTTCAGGTATCTTCAATCTCAAGAATGTAGAAATCAGCGGGGAAGATGAGATTATTCACTCTAACAAGGACATCCTCAATCACTCCTTTTGGATGTGTTATACTCCAGTTGGCAAGTTGCACAACAATGCCTGTTGGTTGAAGCTCTCTAACCTGTAGATAAGTATACACAGAGTGAGGCATTACATTAATGGAAGCACCTAAATCTAGCATAACATCAGATTAAAAGGTCTCCCCTATGGTACACGGTATCGTGAATGTTCCTGGATCCTTGCATTTGGTTGGCATTGCTGGTTGAATCAAGGCCGAAACATTCCTACCCAAGTTGACTCTCTCATTACCCTTCAACCTTCGTCTATGGGTGCAAAGTTCTTTAAGAAATTTGGCATAACGGGGAATTTGCTTGACTGCATTCAATAATGGGATATTAACTTGAACTTTTTTAAATGTATCCATTATTTCATTTTCAATATCATTATCAAAGTTTTTCTTAGATTTAGAGAGTCTTTGAGGGAAAGAAAGATGAATTTATTGTTCATGGGAATCCTTAATGATAATTTTATTGTCATTTTTTTTTTCTTCATTGGAATCTTTCATGGGTGGAGAAAGAGTGTTTTCAAGAGGGGGACATACCTTTTGAGTAGAATCAATAGAAGGAGAAGCTTCTTTACTGCTATGAAGTGTAATTGCACATACATTACCTTTTTCCTTCGGATTGGAAATGGGTTGGGATGGTAGTTGTCCAGACCCTTGCATCTTAAGCTCACCGATGGTGTTTGCCAATTGTCCCACTTGAGTTCGCAAATCTTGAATTGCTGATTGTGTGGTCTGTTGGAACTGAAGGTTCTAGGTTGCCATTTGTTTCACCATGTCCTCAAGGCTTGGTTTAAATTTGGGAGGAGGAGGATGATTGTTTTGAGAAATTGAAGGATAAGAAGGTCGCATACCTTTGCCTTGTTGATACCAATTCTGCTTGGGGTAGCTTGAGTTTCCTCCTTGTTAATATTGAGGTTGTGCTTGACACCCTGGATTTGGATTTGGCCTAAATTGTTCTTTCTTGAAGGGAGGTGCTTGTTGGAATGGACGCCCTGGGAACACAGCTGCACAAGACTCAAATGAATCTTGAGGTTGTGGGCACTGGTCAGAAAAATGAGTGTTATCAGAACAAATACCACAATGTAATGGAATAAAAGTAGAGTGTTATTTACCTTGTGCTTGAGCTAATTGCCTTATAAGGGTATGCATCTCATCAAGTTTAGTATCTACCTTTTGTTCTAAGGCTGAATGACTTACCACATGAACTCCTTGGGTTGGTGCAATAGCTCGTGTACCAAATTGTTGTGCATTTTGAGCCATGTTGGCTATTAAGTCACGAGTGGCAGAAGGAGTTTTGTCAACTAGGGTACCACCAGCTGCAGCATCAATCATTCCATGATCCATGGGAATAAGTCCCTCATATAAGTATTGAATTAAAAGTTTTCACTAATCTGGTGGTGGGGGAATCTTGAGCAAAGTCTTTTGAATCTCTCCCAGTATTCATGAAGGGTCTCTCCTTGTGATTGACTAATTACACATATTTCTTTCCTAATTAAAGTAGTTCGGGAGGCAGGGAAGAAATTCTCTAGAAAAAGTCTTTTTAGGTCATTCCAGCCCCCAATTGTGGTAGGCAAATAGTATAACCAATCTTTGGCTACACCATCAAGGGAGAAAGGGAAGACCCTAAACTTGATTAAGTCCTCAGACACATTTTGGGGTTTCATGGTGGAGAACACTATGTGAAATTCTTTGAGATATTTGTGAGGGTCCTCACCAGGAAGACCATGGAATTTTGGAAGGAGGTGGATGAGACCTGATCTCATCTCAAATTTGGCTGCTTCCTCGGGATATTGGATGTATGCAGGTTGGTACTCCACATCAGGGGTGGTCAGTTCTTTTAAAGTTCGGTTATTTGCAGCCATGTTTTCTTAGGTTTTCTTGGGTTAAATTTTGGATTGGTTTAGGACCACTTGAGGTTCCAACAGGGGTTCCTCAATGTTACTTGATTGACCTTCTCTAGATGCCTTGATTTGTGTGTGAAGTGACTTTTCAATTCCAGAGTCAAATTCAAGTAGTGTTTCTTTACCAGATCGGGTCATGCAAATAATTTGTGAAGTTTTTTTTTGAATAAGGATAAAATCACTTAAGAAGGGTGAAACGAGAATATAATGTTGTAATACAGAATTATAGAGGGATATGGAGAATAAGAGAGAGATAGAGAGAGAGATAAATAACGCACAAAAAAAACCAAAAATAAAGACAAAATCCAAAACAAAAACAATCAAATGGGGGTGGGGTATTTAAAGGAGTACTAATTAAGAAGTAAAAATAAATAAATAAAATGAAATAAATAAAAAAACGATCTTGGATCCTTGGAAACGGTGCCAAAATTTGATCGCGTTGTCGAGCGCGTCAAATTAGATGTTTATTTTCAACTAGAATTTCTGTAGTATAGCAGCAACCCTAGGTCGTCTCTCGACAGAGCCTTAGATCATTAATTCTAAAATTTGGTTTTGATTATGAAGGTAAAAAGGGAAATTGGGTTTTATAATACTTGGGTTTTATGATTAAATATTACAATAGAAAATAGAAGCTATAAAATAATGTAGAGATTAACAGAATTAATTAAGCGTGATCAACCCGGGGTACTCTCATGATGTTTATCCTTCATCGCTTCATGATATAGGGTTATGATCTTTTAATACCTAGTTTGTAACACCTAGAACTATAATGTTACTGAGTTTATACTAGGATACCTCCTAGGGTTCAGTCAAAAACACACAATGATTCACCGGACACCGCCTATGATTGAGTGAATTGTGTTTGACTTCATAACCAAAACTCACCAAGGCAACACATGAAAAACTCGATGCGCTGTCTAGGTTTGTATGTTATTTCTTTTTGATACCATGACATAAATTTACATGGCCTTGATAGTGCTTTTGTGAGTTCTATTGACCAATATGAACCACACAAGCACCACAATTGAAAGGGGGAAAAGAAAGTGGTGAACGGTGTGTGAAACATCACATGAATGGGTACCCCCAAACATGATCATATGAGTTGAGAATGACATACCAATACATAACTCAATAAAATAAGAATAGAGTATTATTAAAAACAACACAAAAACCTGGAATTCAAAAGATCATTCAAATATTACAAATATGAAGCTTGGGATTTACATCACGTTCCCCCCAGGGTGATCACAAGGGGTTTAGAAACCCATGAGGGAGGAAGAAGAGAAAGATGTTGAAGTAGCACTTCCCATATCCTCCAGAACTTCTAGAGATGTTTAGAAGACTCCTTGGGGACTCCAAAATGGAAGAACCTTACTTCTTAGCCGAACTTTCAAATGAGGTTCCCTTGGTTCCCTTTTATAGGAAAATTGGAAGGTGGTTTTAGGCACACATATTTCATAAATCAACTTGTACCACGGGTTTCGGTCTTCAGACAGTCTTATCTCGATTTGGAGAAAATATAAAAGTTATATCCCTACTTCTTTACTATCTCCACCGATAGTTTGGCACTATTTGGACAACTACAGCTCAAGATATTGATAAAATATAGAACATTGCATTTGACTTGGTCCAAATTCAGTGGCTTGGACAGATCAGTTTGGATGGGCCCCATAGAAGCCAAATCAGGATTGGGTTTCTTAATATGAAATATATCCTATTAAATTTTGGACGTGCCCACAAAATATCAGCCCATTTGGATGTACGTATTTCGTGTACTATGCAAAAAAGTGGACAGATGTCCATGGATCCATGCAATTTTGGCCCATTTTTCTTCCACTTCATCAAGGGCCCTCCAAATCACCTCCACCTACATTGAAATAATAAAAAAAGTAACATTTACCATTATAATGTTGATTAAAATTAATTAAATGATTCAAACATAAAGTGAAATTTATTATTATATTTGGAATATTCATTACAAAACTATTTTAAAACAACGGTGTAAGGGTGAAATAAAACAGTGAATCGTGGTACGATCATTCTTATTCCAGGTCAATCATAGGAATTCCGACCACCTTTTTTTCATAGTATTTGATTTGGAGAGTTAAAAACCACATCAGGATCACCAATATAAAGTTATTAGACCTTGTTTGGGGGTTTTTTGGGCTTTTCAAGGAAGAGAATGCATGTTCAGTTTGTGCCTAGGTAGTGAAGGAACATCTATTTGGAATTGGGGTAGAAAACTGAGAGCTGGTACCAGGTTGAAGTCACTCTCGTGTGGGTTCAGGTATGGTATGATGGGAACCATACTGAGCGGGTTGGTGGACCGCTGAAATCATGCTTTGATATGCAATTATGACGGTGAAAGGCACCAAGGTTCGAAGGGTGGGGAGCACCATGGGCTAGAAAGATTCAATGGGTGTGTCTTAGTTTAGATGAGAGTTGTGGATAATCATCTCAATGTTCAATAAGGAAATACAAGTGTCGAATTGGATTTGAGTGATCATTTGTTTTATGCTTAAGGTTGAGTTTAGAAGTGAGTCAGGCGATCGAAAATGGAACAATGTCATTTAGATAGGTTTTGATGAATGGAATAGGTTGAGTGATGTTTTTGGATGTCTACTGGGGCTTCTTGGGGATGAGAAATGCTAAGGTGGAGAGGTTTTAAGATACTATGTCCATACAGGTTGATAATTTTAGAGAAATCATGAATTTTCAATATGGTGGATGAGTCGTTTTTAAAACCAAGGTTCAGAATATAATTATGAGATTTAGAGAACCTTAAATTACTCTTTTTGGATGTGGTTTAAGGCCTAATATGTGTATCAGGAGCCCAGATAATTCTTAGGAGCTTTGGGCTTTGAAACATCAATTTTGGGAGAAACAACCCGGGGTGTGTGATTAGTGTACAGTTATTAATAACCACACATCCCAATAGTGTGGCCTATTTTATATAGGCACATGAATTTTTAAACTATAAAACATTCCCCTAGAAACTATGTGGATATTTTTAGTGGATTACGAGAATGTCATATGGTTGAAACACAGTTTGGGAAACCATGCACCACAACTGTGTGAGATGGGGTGTGCTCGAATAGTGAGTCTGCATAGTTGGTGCAAGGTTTTTCAAATGGTGTGACCAAACCGTTCACCTCTTTAAAAGAGAAAAAATTATGATTCCCACCTCCAACCATATAAGTTTTTATCCTATTTTTTCTTCCTCATTTGGACAGAGGCCTCTCCCGCATGCACCTATCCCTCATCATCTTCCTTTGGGTGATTTTTCTCTGTTTCTTCGCTAAATTGAACTCCATCACTTGCGATCAAGATCCCTTGGTAAGTCTATCCCTCATATAGATTCTTTTCTTAGTTTCTTTTACTCTCAAGTTACTTCACATCATTTATATGGGTTATACCCAATTTTCAATTTGTTTTTCTACATATTCTTTTTCTCCCATTTTTGATTGAATCAAAGACCGATATTGGACTGGTGAGGCTTCCTAATGGTAAAATAGGTTTTCTAGTTTCCTTTCCCTTAAAGTCTAGTTGTTTTAAAAAACATGCTATTTGTGCATAAATCTGATAGCATGACGATGACTTAATTTTGACTTTTAAATGTTTTTATCAAAATTTAGAGCCTTAAATAAATTAATTCCTCTTATTAATGTTTATAAATTTTCAATTTGGCCAAGGGACCAAGTATAGTACATGGGGGTTTTATGACCTAACTCTAATTCTTGAATTATTTCGGTTAAATTTTTACCCTCAGTAAATGATTACCTGCTAGATGGGGTTAGATAATTAATTCAACTCGTTCCGTAAACTATACGAGGTCTATGGAAGAGTGTGATCCTATTGATTAGGTTTCCCTAATAGAGACCTTCCTTAATTAATTTAACCTATTAAATGAGTCACCCATGGGGTGACTTCCTTGCATGAATTTAATACTAAAATTGGTAGCAGCCTTAGGAGTGCTAAAACCTAGGAAACCACCCTAATGACCCTAGGAGCAATCAAGATCGTTCCCCGAGATTTTGAACACCCTTGTTAAATGAACTCCTAATTGAATGTGTTGAACCTAGTGTATGGTTAATATGAAGGAAAAGAGGTGACCTTAAGGTAATTGTTTTATTATATAAAACCTATCTTATTTTGGGGTGCCTCAAACTAAAATATGGATCCAAAAATTATATGAACCTTAGGTATTAGGGTATGAATAAATGCTAAATAATTAAATAACAACTACCAAAATCCCCTCGCTGAGTTTGTAAATAAAAAAGGGAATGTGGATGATAGATGATGCCTTTATGAAAGTGAACTAAAGTAACAGTTTTGGTAAGTTGTGACACCCTTAATTAAATAAGATAATTATGAAATGTGAATATGTAATCTAATTGGTTAATGAATAATGAAAGGCTTGGGATGTTTTCTTAAATGAATGACCTCAAGCCATGTTTCTTGTTTAGTTTTAATAATTCCACTTTCTCTCTAAAGGGATTTATTTACTTGTGAGCCTTGATATTATTATGAGGTTGATTATAGTTATAAGCGAGGCATGTCATGGGTAAGACTTGGATTCTAGTTTTGAATGCCAAGTGCGAACCCAATGGATGTCACATGATTCATTGATGAAAAATCCAAGGGGTAATACCACACTGGATTTGATCAATGTCTTACATTCAATAATGACTCATACTAGCACCAACAATTCACTTGGAAACTCTAAAAAAATTAGAATTCCTGGGAAAAACTCTCTAATTCATCTTGATTTCCTCAAACACATAACACCTTGGATTATCTCCTTGGATTCAAACACATACTTTCCTAAGATAAACTTGGATTTTCTCCTCATTATTAGTTAGAGACCTATTAGAAAGTGTAATTATAGGGTTTCATCCCTCATATTATAATCTAGAGTTGACACTATGTCTTGATCACTAATTTTATCTTGACATATCCGTATCGATAATTCCATGGAGTTTTCCTTAGATTCACTTAGTTTCATTGCATGGGAATGACTGAACCTATTCCATGGATTCACCCTTAATGCTCATCATAGACCCTTAGGCTTATAGCCATGAGTCTTATGACTACGTTATTTTATATACGATCAGATAAATTTAGCTCATGTCAAAGCAGGTGGTATTCCTTGATCCATCTCTACTTCACTACTTTTTTAGAATGTATAAACTGTACACCAATATGTTTCATACACACATACTGTAAATGCATTATACACCATTGGTGGTGACCTAATAAGTTTTAATCACACCCTATTCAGGACACCACTTGGTACCCAAGATGATCTCTTGGATGCAGGTTAGGCTATGGCTGGTGATTCTTTACGGTTACTCATCGTAGGATAGGACTTGGATTATGAGTAGTGGACCGATCTTGCACTCAGACTAATTACAAGAGTTGGATTTTTTATCTATTTATTTATTCTTGTCTAGACCTATTGTATATGTATCACCTACTGTTTGTTTGGATTTATTTGTACATGTAGTGTTATACTTCATGCATGGTTGATTTTATTTGTCACTTGTTAAGTTATCAGTTTATTATTATTATCTATCACTTATTTGTTTCATTTAATTTTCAATTTATTTAGTACTAATTTATAGGGTATAGTGTCTCCACCATATGAGGAGACATAATTGATTCCATTTTCCCCCAATCTCAATTACTTATGAGTGTATCAGGTTAGTGATGTGACAAGCTTATCCTTGTACCCCTATCTAACACCTATTTCTTCCTTTGGCTGATAAAACCATTTGTTTTTAAGGCTATTTTACTAGTATATTTCTCCATCATGATCCATGTTTTATATATAGGTAAGCAATTAAGTCTATCCCTTATGGATAACTCTCACTATTCCAAGTCTTTCAAACTACTTGATTCTTATAGTAATTAAATCTCTTCATCACCCACTAAAAAAAGGTAGTGCAAAATAATTTCATACCTTTACACCAGGCACCTATGTCTAGTATATATCCACAGTTTTACCTATGGAAGATCTCTTTTTGGTACTAAAAATTTTAGAGTTCTTACTTTTTGATCTTTTTCTCAAGTATATGCAGTCTTTGAGCTTTCTAGTGTGTATGTCATAGGAAACACCATCAGAAATTGAACTCTTTCTAGTATATCCTTTAGATGGGATAATGTTTATGGAATCATTATGCTTCCTAAATTCTCTAAAACATCATCTTTAAGACATAAATTTAGGCAAACCTCATATTCTGATGGTTCTTTTATTTCACTGGGACTACCCTCCAGGTTCTAATCCCATGATATGATCTTTTTTATTAAAGATCAAATTTTAACTTTAAATGAACTTATGAGAGTCATAGTCTCAAATTTGAAATCCAAAGTCTTCATATTTATATCCAATAAATTAATATGCTTAAGACTTATCCACCAACTTATCTCATTCCTTAAAATCAACATGAATATAGGTGATCACCCTGAAGACTTTGAGGTGATTAAAAGCAACCTTTCTTTAGGACCAACAAATATTTGGAAGTTGTTAACCAATTATAGATGAAAAGCTCTGGTTGATTAAGAAAGTCGCACAATTCACTACCTCTACCCAAAAAACCTTGGGGAATCCCACATGAATCCTCATGCTTTTAAACTTCTCTACCAATTCTTGGTTTGTAATGAACCAACCTAGGTTGAAATGAAGCATCAACCAGGATTATTTTTCCACATTGGTAAAAATCATTAACAAATCTAAACATGTCTCATGAGCAACAAAAATGAGATAAATAATTAGAGTACAATGCATAAGAAAAGATAACTCAACCACGATACATACAACATCAAGTCCCAAAAAGGATAAACCCAAATACTAAATAAGACAAATTTAACATAAGTATCTATGTGACCAACCATCATCACCATCCCAATCCATTACGAAGATGATATCAATCTAGAGAAGTCAATGGGATACATGATTCCCTTCCCTTTACCTATGTCCTACAAAACCATGTCTACATAAACCCAAATACATATGTAGAGTGTGAGGTAAAATACCAGTAGGATACCACCATGAATCTACACAAAGTCTATCCCCATGCAACATTTAGTTCTATCTTTAAAACAAATCAATTTAGTAAATAAATTTCAAATTAAAAATCATTTTGTAAAAACATCCTTTGGTTTCCTTTAAATAATTTTTTATTCACATAAATGAGTAATATGTCAAGTACATGAAAGATAACATAAAGACATAAACAAAAGTATCTATAGAAATAACATACATTAAACATGTGAAGAATCAAACATAAAACAATACCATCTCATATAAAACCAAGCATAAGTGGTCTCTAGCCTATGGGAATACGTTATCAGATACACAAAGGAACACTAAGCCAATCATACCATGAATCATACCGATATCGAGTCCTTCCACAATATATCGATATCATATGAATAACCCCTAGTGGAACCACACTCACTAAGGTTTATATATGTCTATAACTTGAATCACCTAAGGCTACCAATGTGCTATTTTTTCCTAAATATTTAATTAAACCATGCTCAAAATTTTATAAAACATTTCCATAAGCAAAGAATAACAACTTATGTGCTCAAAAAATCCATTTTAGAGTAAAAATCATATTTGAGGCATTTCATCGAACACATGATGTGCGTAAAAATGATTTTAAATAAAAATACTTTCAAAATAATTTCCCATTCCAAAAAAGATATAATTATAAAAAATATCCCACATAGATTTTAAATCAATCAATTTCATAAACCAAACCAAATGAATTTACAATAACCTTGAGTAATTTATGTGATAGAACCATTTTATAGAGACATCCACCTCTTTAACCTAGTAAATATAGACTTAGAGAATGAAGATTGAAAATGAGGAGATCTGGTCCTCACATGCCTAGAGCCACAAGAAACATTGTCAATTCCCCATGAAAGCCTCTTGATCTAACAACCACAACCCAATTAGGTTCCAATGATACAAGGGGAAATGATATCAAGGATATATTTATAAAGAGGATAATATATCAGCTAAAAAATGGAACGCACCTTGAATAGATCCAAAAAAATTTGGTAAAGGATCACCAAATAAGCAAGGGGAGGAGTCTCTAGAGTGTTGGGGAGAGGTTAGTTTGAGATTAAGAGTGATTAAGAGGTGTTTAGACTTAAAAATGATCAAGGTAATCATGGTAAATTTCTAATTTTAAGAATCATGTACGGGGTGCACGGTTAGACAAACCATGAGCTAATAGTGAGGTAACCACTATCCCTTGGAAAAAAAATATGCACAGTTACCTGGGGATGGACACATGGTTAGTCAAACTATGCTCACATCATGTAACAACCACTGAACCAAAAACCATTAACCCGTACGGTTTGTCTGGCGACTTGCACAGTTAGACAAACCATGACAAACCATAAAAATTACCTTTATAAATTACAAATCCATTACAAATGGTTACCAATAACCATGAAATGACTGTGCAATTGAACTATTTACTCTAAATTTTCAAATTTTCAACCATTATTTCTTGAAAGCTTTTAAAACCTCAAAATAGATAAATCAATATCAAAATTAAACATACCTATAACCCGAAGGGCATCAAAATTCTCCCCACTATAAAATCTTTCTGCCCTTAGGTAGTGCTCAAGATTCTAAACTTACAAAAATAGAAGGTCACTGCTACCTCATCAATGATTTCCACTCCTACATCTCATGGTTATCCTATCTTCACTACCATAGTACATGGACTAAAGGAATTGTTTTTCCATATAGTACCTTATCTTGGAAATCCATAATATGAATCAATTATTCAACCATAGAGGTTTTGGGATCTATATCATTATATTCCCATTCAATCACATGGGAAGTGTTTGGTTAATACTTATTCAGTTGGTAAACATGAAACATTTCATGAATCCACATCAAGAAAGACAATAAGTCTAACCAATAATTCACCTTTCCAAGGCATTCAATGATATCAAAAGGGTCAAAAAAATTTCAGTGCCAACTTACCTTTATTACCCAATCAATGATGTCCCAAGCGAGGTAAAACTATAAGAAAGACCCAATTACCAACCTCAAACTCCAATGGTAAATGAAAAATATCTACATAGGATTTATGATGACTCAGATTAGTCATTAACCTCTCCCAGATCAATTGTACCCTTTTCTATCATCTCTTGGAAAAGACTCGATCCCACCAAAGACCATTCTCCCAACTTCACCCAATGTAAAGGAGATCAACATGACCACCCATATAATGATTTAAAAGGTTCCATTTTAATTGAATCCCAATAACTATTATTGTAAGAAAACTCAACTAAAGTCATATGTTTTTCCTAAGAATCACCAAAATCAAGAACACATTCCCGAAGCATATCCTTAAGAATCTATATGGCTTGCTCAGTTTTCCCATCTATCTGAGGGTGATACACCATGATTAATTTTAACTGGGAACCCATTGACTCTTGTAAACCTTTCTAGAACTTAGATGTAAACTATATGTCCCTATTAGAAACAATTTCATAGGGAACTACATGAATCTTCATGCTCCCTAAGATATAAAAATTCCTAAGCTCTTTCACCTTCATCATCTAATTAACATGAAAGAAATGAGATGATTTTTTAAGTAGATCAATCACATCCTTCCCACTAAGAGTTAATGGAAAAACTATGATGAATTCCATTGATATTTCATCCCATTTCCACATTGTAATAAGAAAAGGTTGTAACAAAATAATAGGTATCTAGTTATCCACCTTAATCTTCTAGAAAGTAATCTAAAGAGACATAAAATATGTGATCAACCACCTTATCCTAGACCACTAATATCATCATTTTAGATCATGATACATCCTGGTAGTCCTAGGGTGTATGGAACAATAAGACTGATGTACATTATCCATAAACTATTTCCTCAAAGATACTAACATGACCAACCTGCCTAAAAAACACAAAGCACAAATAGGAGACTAAGACCAAACACCTGATGTCTCCCCACCATTAAGGATTTTACTAAAACACTAGAAACCCATGTATGATACCTATTATAGATGAATTTGATGACCACATAAGGGGTTAGACCTCACCAAAGCTAATAACACCTGTTCACCAGCCTCTTCTACCCCCAAGATCATCTCAGTGAATAAACTTCTTAGAGACCACTCATCTATTGATTTATTCAAGGATTGAGATGGAAACTTCCTGCTCAATGCACCAGTGACCAAATTCCCTTTTTTGAGAGTATAAGAAATATCAAAATTGAAATTCTAAAGATATTTGATCTAGTGTCTTAGTTGAAAGTTGAGATCTCTCTGAGTAAAAATATACTTCAGAATTTTATGATCTGAATATATCATTAATTATTCCCCAAAGAGATAGTGGAACTAGGTTTTGAGAGAATGCATCATGATAGAAAACTCAAGGTTGTAGGTAGGATAGTTTTTATTATGAGGGAATAATTGGTGAAATACTTAGGCCGCCACTTGCTTTCCCTACATCATGACACACCCCAGAACAATACCCTAGGAATCACAAAAAACATCATAGCCCAAAACCTATTTCATAAGAATCAGAACTGGATTCATTTTCAACCTCACCTTAATCTCCCCAAAAGATCTTTAACATCTATCATTCCACTAAAACTTAACAACCTTATGTGTTTATTCTTTCATCAAAGATGCAAGCTTAGATAAATCTTGAACAAATTACCTGTAATAACTAGATAATCCCAAGAATATCCAAATTTCAAACACATTTCTTTGTTGATCCCATGAAATTATAACCCAAATATTTTTAGGATCCACCAAGATACCCATATCAAATATAAAATTACCCCAAAAAATCCACTTATTGAATCCAAAATTTACATTTAGAAAGCTTACCGTACAAGTGATGTTATTTGAGGATTATGAGTATGATATCTAAATAATCCATATGTTCCTCTTATGAAATGAAGTAATCCAAAATATCATCAAAAAAGATGACAATTAAAGATTCCAATAACTAATGAAAGATATGATTAATCAATTCCATAAATACTATAGGAGTGTTAGTGAGGCTGAATAACATAACTAGAAACTTGAAATGCCCATATGAGCTCCTAAATTCTATATTAGGTATGTCCCATTATTGACTCTCAACTGATTATACCTCGATCACAAGTCAATATTAGAAAACCATCATGCCCCTCTGAGCTGATCAAAGAGATAGTTAATCCTAGGTAATGGGTATTTGTTCTTAATAGTCACTTGATTAATCTTTATGAAACCAACATAAAGTTTGAGGCTTCCAACTACCTTTTTCGAAAAGATAACTGGTGAAGCCCAAAGTGACACACTAGGGAAAATAAACCACTTAGCCTCAATATTTTCAAGTTTAACTTTAAAATACTTTAACTTAGTTTGTTCTAAGTGATATAATTATATATAAATGGGTATTGTCATAGGGAGCGGTTCAATAGTGAAATCGACCTCTATATGAGGTGTTAAACTAGAAAAAACATCTAGAAAGACCTCAGGGTAGACACTCACCAATGTAGGAATTTTACTTATCAAACATTGATCAACAGTGTTAAGAAAAATCTTTGAAAACTAGAATGAGATCATTCTAGAAAAAGGAATAAAAATTACCACCCTCCCTGATCTAGAATCCAACTCACCCTAAAAGACATGAGAGAATCCATTGGGATATAGAAACCAAAATCAATGATGATAATAGTCAATCTGGGCCTTAACATTGGTCATTAAATCCCTTCTAATAATAATCTTGAAGATATCAAGATCAATAACTAAAAAGTCCCACACAAATTTGAAGTTAGAAATCATCAACTAACACTTGTGACATTTAAAACCTTATTATTTACTCTTTCCAAAGGGAGTGTAAAGATAAAATATAAATGAAATAAGTTCTAAGAATAAAAATCCAAAATTCTAATCAACTTGGATGATATAAAATAATGAGACACACCTGTATCAAATAAATCTAGAACCATAGTGGAAAAAATGAACATCGTACCTCTCACCATTATCATTCCTTATTCAAATTCTTCTTATGAATACTCTACTATATAAAGATGTCCAGTCTCAGATCCTACCTAAGATTTATTCACTACCTGAGTATCCACCTTATCATGAGAATGATATCCACCATCCTTTTCTATGTCAGAATGATCCTAAGAGCCTTGGTGAGAGTGGATCTAGCTCTATTGCATTGTGACTTTTTCCACAAAAACACTTAAGGTGACCAAATTTTCCACAATGATGACATGTAATATGTGATTCTATACAGTTATAATTGGTATGACCAGACCTACCACATTGATAGTAACCTATCTGATGCTATCTTTGAGAAGTCCCATAAACTGGTCTTGATGAAAACCGAGTACCCTCATGATTTTTTTTCATCCAAATGAAACACCCTTTCTACCTCCTCCAGCAATCTAAGATCCACCCAAACCTATTTTCCTAGATATGTATAACTCGGCCATAATTACCTTATCAACAACCCCAATAATGGTAAAAAGGCATAATAGAATCATGATTAACTATATATCGGCCCTCAAATCCATCTAGAACCTCCTAGATTTAAGTTAGTCATTAGATACAAGCTCTAGTGATTTTTGTACTAACTTTGTGAAAAGAGTTTCATACTCTATAACTGAAAATTCCCCTTTCTCCAAGATTATAAATTCTTGAGTCTTTTCTACTTGAAATTTCTTAGGATAGAACTATTAGTTGAAGATCCTTTTGAAATAAGTCCATGTTAGATCCTCATGTAACTTATCTTGCACAATAGGATCCCACCATTTTTTCATAGTACTTTGAGCAAATAGGTGGAAAAACCCGCCTTAAAGTCCTTTGTATTTTTCAAGAAGTGGAAGATCCTATTAATTTGTTCGATCCACACTTAAAATTCTTGGGGTCCCTTGTCACTATAAAAGATAGGTGTTTTTTTCTTGGTAAATTTAGATCCATAATCCACTGCTCATCCCTAGTTTCCAACACCTTCCTGATCCAAAGTCTGAATTATATAGATATATGCTTTTACCAATGAAGGGTATACTAGAGGGTTCACCCATGGAACTTATCTTATAGATTTATCTCCTAGATTCAGAAAAGATATTCTAGGAGACATTGTTTATTAAACACAAAATACAACATCCAATTATCTTAAGATAAAATCTCTGAAACGAAATACGAGCTTTAAGAATCCATATTAAATCCTTTAAACAACAAGAATTTAAAGTAAACATAGATTCAACGAACAAGATAAAAAACATTAGAAAGAACTAGGTTTATCTAAATAAACTCTAAATCAAGTTGAATTAAATAACCTCAAAAAATAATCTCAAGCTTGATAAAAATCCCTAACCACCCATGGTAACTCGAGTTCAGACACAAAAGTGAGCTAGGTAGGCACCCTTACACACTTACTACCCAAATTTGGATGATCCTAACTCATTTATACCATATAACCTGAACCAAAACTAGGTAGTTTCATCAAACTTATGACTGAGTGTATATTTGATATCATTTTGTAATGAACTAACCCAGGTTGGTATGACACATCACCCAGGATGAGCCTCCACACTGGTAGAGTTCATCAAGAAATACAAATATGTAATATGAGTAATAGAAAGGATATAAATAATTAGAGTACAATGTGGAAGAAAGTATAAATCAATCATGATACATACAATGTAAATCCCAAAAAGGGATAAACCTAAATACAAAATAAGACAAGTTCGACACAAGTCTCTAAGTGACCAACTGTCACCACCATCCCAATCCACCATGAAGATGACATCAACCAAGAGAAGAAAAAAATTTACATGATACCCTTCAATTTACCTTTTTCCTACAAAACTAGGTCTATATAGGCCCAAATTCACATGTAGGGTGTGTGGAAAAATCCCAACTGGATACCACCATGAATCTATACAATGTCTATACCCATGCAACCATTAGTTCTAGATTTAAAACAAAACCAGTTTATAAATAAATTTTAAATGGAAAACCATTTGTAAAAACAACCTTTGGTTTTCTTTAAATCATTTAATATTCACATAAAATGGGAATATGTCAAGTACATGAAAGATAACATAAAAGAATAAACTGAAGTATCCATGGAAATAACATACATTAAACATGTGAGAAATCAAACATGAAACAATATCATCATGTATAAAACCAAGAACGAGTGGGATCTAGCCTATATACATTCTCAAACACATGAAAAAACATTAAACCAGACATACCATGAATCCCAATTACACCAGACTCACTGAGGTTTTCATATGTCCATAACCTGATATACCCAAGGTCTCAAATGTGTTATGTTTTCCAAAACATTTAAGTAAACCATGATCACAATTTTATAAAACATTTATAAAATAAAATCATTACTATTTTTGTGCTTGACAAATCCATTTTTGATTAAAAATCACCCTTGAGGCATTTCATCAAACACATGATGTGCATAAAACTAATTTATAGAAAAATCACTTTCAAAATCATTTCCCAAGTAAAAAATGATAATATTATACAAATAAACCTCATATATTTCAAATAAATTAATTTCATAAACCAAACCAAAGGAATTTACAAGAACATTGAGTAATTTATGTGATAGAACTATTGTATAGAGACACCTACCTCACCAATAGAGGTAATCTAGTCACCTTTGAGAATGGATATTGGAAATGAGGAGATCCAATTCCTATAAGACTAAATCCATAATAAACATAATCAATTACCCATAAAACCCTCTAGATACAAGAACCATAGCCCAATCAAATTCCAATGATACAAGGGGAAAGGATATCAAGGAGAGATCTAGAAATAAGATAATATATTGGATCAAAAATGGAACATACCTTGAATATATATACCAAAATCAACCAAGAATCACCAAGGAAGCAAGGGTAAGAGCCTCTAGAGAGCTGGGGAGTGGTTAGTTCTAGACTAAGATAGATTAGGAGGTGTTTAGACTTAAAAATTATCAATGGCATTAAGATAAATTTCTAATTTTAATAATCCCATATAGGGTACATAGTTAGGTTAAACATTTAGAAAAAAACATAAACTAACCATGTGGTATCTAGTTACCATTGGAAAACTAAACCACATGTATACCTAGGGATTTCTACATGGTAAGTCAAATTATGGTTAATCCATGTGAATGCCACTAGACCAAAACCCATTCACCCACAAGGTTTGTTTAGAGACTTTTAGGGTTAGAAAAACCATGCTCAAACTATAAAAATAACTTATGTAACTTAAAAATCCATTTTCATGGTTACCACATGGGTACTGTTAACTGTGTACCTGACTTGTTTCCGTCAAATTTCTAAATTTTCAACCCCTAACTCCTGAAAGCCTTTAAAACCTAAAAAGAGATGAACCAAGCTCATAATTAAATATACTTGTGACCCAAAGGTTGTCACATGGTTTATCCTATCTAAAACTCCATTGTATTCCAGATTCAATGAAATGGTATCCTTGAATCAAATCTCCTTCCTCCAGCAGAATCTATAGAACTCACTACTTCCATAATCCCTTCCAATTGTTTGACCACAAGTGATTCAACTTGCATTTGAACTTTTTTACACCATGTAACTTCACCAGATGAAATTATAAAACACCTTATAATTTTTTCTTAGAAATAACACCCACACTTTACATGTGGTATTATTTATAAAGGTTACATGTGGAGTGATCCTCCATGAAAACACACCAGATCTGACACCTAAACATCCATGTGAACTAACTCTAACTTACGGTGCTTTAGAACCTTCCATTACACCTATAAAGACACCTTCTACTACTTCCCAAAGATATAATCTTCACATGTTCCACACTCCATGTTTTCAACCTTCAATATACCTTTTTAAAAATGGGATTTCATTTATTTCTCAAAGAGAGACCTAGATGATCATGCCATGATTTTGAAAAAGTCAACTCTCTTATAACACTAATTCTGATACCCCTATAAGGTAAAATTCTCTATCCTTCACTAATTTTAAAATAAATATGGAACTACTTAAAATATTCCATGCACTGTCTATGAACATTATACATAAACCTATATCTTCAAGTTGACCCACTTATATTATTTTTTTCTTCAACCTCGATATGTGTTACACATCCTTCACTCCAACATCCTTTTATTCCTTATCTAAATCAAAACATTACCCTTCTCCTAAATCTTGAACACCTTATCATCCAAAAGATGAATATTTCCAAGTATTTCAGAATTATAATTTATCATACTTCCTCTCTCAGGAATAGAATAGAATGAAGCTCTAGATTCCATCACTCAATACCCAAACAAGCTAGTGACACTTAGGATAAATCCACTCTTATCATATAACATGAGGTTCACAAACCCACTTCTAGAACTATACTTTCTAGAATTCTCCTTCCAGTCATTGTAATCCTTTTTAAATTGGATTTTCCTCTATCAATGATAGCATAAGGGAGAACCGTCTACTGATCTACTCATAATTCGACTCCTATTTCCTTTCCCCTTATTGTGATTATTCCATCTAGTGGTATATCCTCTCTCTTCTATATTATATGAATTTCTAAAAGAGGCATGAACCTTCTTAAGATAAATTTCTTCATTCAAGATTAGGTATCATATGTATGTGAACTTTAAATAAACATTTTCATTAGAATTACTCATAGCATTCACCATCACATCCTAAGATTCATGGAGTAAGTAAAGTAACAATGACACCCATTCTAGATCTCTAAATTTCACATTCACTGACTCCAATTAAATATGGATCATATTTAAGTTATTAATATGACCAATAATAAACTTACCTTATGACATAAACATGTAAAATAGTCTCCTTAAAAAGAATACCTTGTTCATAAACATTGTTTTTTCATACATGTATATGAGGGTATTTATAAGTTCCAAATTAGTTTTCATCTTCATAATGTTAAACTCCATGTTTTGGGTGAGTGACATTCAAATTAACCCCAAATATTTCTTTTCAAGACTCTCCCATTCTTCTACTTTTATAAATTCTAGTTTTTCCCTAATAAATGGAAGATTAAGGTCTATATATAGAAGGTAATCCCCTATCTGAATATTCTAGAAACCAAAATCCATCCCATAGAACTTCTCCAGTAAGACCTTACTCTTACCCAATTCCATTCCTCCATAAATTCTGAACTCCCACTACTCCTAGACAATATATAGAGAGAGCTCAAGAATTTATTACTAATATTATTCTATAAGACAAAGGGAAAAAATTCCTACTAAACTGAGATCTAAAACACTTTCACTAGGGCCTATATATCTGAAAAACTCCAATATTAGGCTTTGATACCACTTATTTGGTCTACGACCAAGATTTGATAAAACCACCAGACACACCTACATAATAATTTACCACATAAAACAAAGTCTTGGAATGAGAAACCATGATAAGACATATGAGGCTTGGAAGAAAAATACACCCAAACCACTATAATAAAATGTAAAAACTTCAGACAAGAAAATATACAAGTCAATTAGAAGAAATGAGTGAAAGAAAACTAAAAGGAATAAGAACAAAACAATTTTACATGGTTCAAACTTGTATCATAATCCATGGGGGGAGTAATACTTCACTTTTATTCAAAATAATTGTAGGATGATTATAATCAAAGCGTGTTCACAATTGAATAAACATCCCACTATAAATAGTGATATCTATCCAGTGCATCTAGTAGTCTCCACCTTTATATATTTGTGGTATGAACTCCACATAAGACTATATTCATTGACGAGACCTCTATTTGGTCAACGAATCCCACCACCACAACTTCCTCTGTCGATGTATAGTTATCACTTCCAAAAATCACATAGTATGACTCCATATCAAATTTATTTTTCATTCATTTCCTCCTTTCAATTTTACTATTTGACAACCTTAGTCTGTATAAATTTTGGTCATCCTACATCCGGATGTATTCTTTTATGGTAGCTACTTCCACCATCATCATCCAAACCATAAAAAATTAGGCTAGTGAAACTTATCTTTTTTTTGGTTCTAAAGTCTTGGCCAAATAATGGTTTTCACACCCAAAACCCAACAGATCAGACCATCGATAATAAATATAGAAAAATAAAATATGTTAAAAATAAGATAAAAATCCTGAAAAATAAATTAGGTAATAAGATGAATGATTTTTGAGACATATGTAAGAATATATATATGAATTTAACATGTTTTTTATATATATGGTTTTTGGACATATGATCATTGGATATATGTTCATTGGATATACTTATATCCAATAGGTACATTAAAGTTGTGTAATTGTTAGCAACAAATAAAAAATAGTATAATTCATAAATAATAAATAGTTATGGAATGAAATAAAAAGATAATAATTGACTAAAATTATTTATTATAAAAATACGTATTTTTATTCATTAATTATTATTATTATTATTATTCAAGAATAATTTGGTGTCTCTATAGAATTTAAAGAAAGATTATAATACCAATGTATTGATAAAATTTAACAGTAAGAAGATAAATTATTACTAGTATATGATTAAAATTATTCAATACTAAAAAGTATTATTTTTCAATTTTTTTATATATTTTATGTAGTTTTATTTTAATAAAATAATATGATCTATATTAAAGAGTGATTTTAATGAAATGAATTGTTTATATATATATTCAAATAAATTACCAATAAAATAATAATTATTACTTATCAATTAATAATAATAAATGAATTTTTATGCTTAAAAATACATAATACTAATTTTTATGCGTTATGCATTCATATATTAAAATTAAGAATAAATGAATTTTTATGCTTAAAAAACACATAAGACTAAAAATTGTTTTTATGTATTCATATATTAAAATTAAATTTTATAACTTTTATAAATTGAATCCAATATAATAGATTTCATATTTTTAATTATTATTTCTAAATTAGGAAATAAGTCCAATTACATTTTTAGGCAAAAAATAAATTACTGAGGTAAAAATTGAGCGACTGTGATAGAGGTAAAACAAGGTAAAAGAGATTAACTAAGGGGTAAAGACATAAAATATCATAAAAAATTATCTCTTAATGAGTGTATGAGGTCATTATCTACCTATAATTATCCTATCTCCTTTATTTTTCCAATTTGGGCCCACTTTCCATGTTAAAATACATTCCTTACACATTAAGAAATGCTTATTTGCAGAAATGTTACTCGAGATAACCTATAAAAGGAACCCTACTCCACCCACATAAAGATAATCCTTTACTTTGGATTTTTATTGAATATATACCAAAATTATATCTCTAACAATACTTTCCCATGTTTTTGGACCTCTGGTCACAATAAGGAGTCTCAAATCCCTCATTTCTAAGAGGCTCTATAAGAGAAGATTCAAATATTCAACATAAGTGTTATCCTCTCCTTAATCATTATTTTGTATAATCTTTATATAACTCTTCTTAAATATAATTTATCACTTTAACAACATGTTTTTTAAATCATTAATATTCTATAAATTTTATATTAATTTTATTCAATTACATGTTCTTACTCATTCACTTGTTATAATGTGTACTTGTTTGACTCAGTTTTACCATCTACATGAATGATGTTATAAATTTTACATCATGAATGACTAAGAAAATTTTAAATTATAGTAATATTATGTAATAATTATTTATGTAATATTTTTTAATAATTATTTATTAGTAATATTTAAAATTATATTCTTCAATAAATTTAATTCTTTTGTTAATTCAATAATCACTGAAAAAAGATTTTTTAAGTGTTCCATTAGAACTATCACTATAAGTTCCCTAAAATAACCATGAGACTCAAGAAATATATCAAAAAATAATAAAAAAACTTCAATAATATTCCTAATGTGATTAACCCATGATCAAGGAGTAAGGACCTAAACCACCAAACCAAAGCATGGATGGGACAATGAAATAGTTAACACCCATATATTAATTTTAATAATAAACAATCAATATATGGGTGATAATGAATTATATATAAATGTTATTAATTAAAATAAATATGGTTAATGATATTATACATATGAATATTAAACATAAATTTATTATACATGAAGTTAGAGTGCGTTTGGCCAAGAGAAAGTTCGAGCTAAGGGTTTCTTTTCTAATCTCACTTTTAAATCAAGATTGTCTATATATAAATTTCCATTTGGGAAAATTTTATGCACTTTATCTATAAAATCACACTTATTTTATTCTATTATAGTTTTTTATGGGTTTTATATGTCTCCATATCTCACTTCCCTTTGGTTTACAATTCAACCGAAAGGATACTTATAAGCGGAATCATCCTAATCTCTTCTTTTCGATCAGGAATATTTATCCTCTATACCCATGTTTTCCATTTGTTTATATGGATTAACTTATCCCCACTTATATGTTTTATTAATATCAATTTCCATTTACTTTTAATTTCTTTTAAAAAAGTATAAAAAAATTATTTTTAACCTTTTCTACATGATTGATTTTTACCACGGTTTTCTTTGGTTTTATTTACAAAGCTTCCTTTCTAAGTTTTTATGATCCAAAGTATATATTTTTTTACTTTCTCATTATTTTTCTAAAAATATTATTTTATAATTTACATCCTTTTAAAATAATGGTCATTAAAATGTAAATGTTATTTCTTCTTGTTTTTCAAATTAATTTTCTAATGCTCTTTTTATGTGTTTTTCATATATATAAATATCCTTCAATATTTCATATGCTTGATCAAGGATATATTTCAATAGAATCGTTCAATTTATTTATTTAAGTGATTCATTTTATTCCTTGTGATGATTTTTATGAAACACGTTTCATTCTCATGGGTTAATTATTCTATGATGGAATTGTGAATATATTCATGTTCATGTAACATACATATTTATGGTTCATCATTATGTGATGGGTGAAATAAAAATTATATTTTCATCCAATGCATTGAGTAAATATTTATATCTTATGAGATGGCATGTAAGAGTATGGGGAGTGAAATCAGTCCACTATGGGACTCTATCCAATATGTTTATAGAATGAGGAGTGAACCCAATCTACCATGAGACTCCTTCCACCATGTTTATGGAATGAAGAGTGAACCCAATCCACTAAGAGACTTTATTTTCTATGCAAATGTGGTCTTGGAAGTGATCCTTGACATAAGAGATTATTTTCTATGCTTATGTATATGCCACATTCCTAAGTTATGTTTCTATGAATTATAATAGTTGTCTCATGATTATATATTCCCATGCCTCATTTCGAATCTCATGTTGAAGGTATTATGTCCCGATTCACAGTTTATGATCCTTTTTTATAGGGTATTATTTCCTTATATTTATGTAACTTGATAATGATATCATACCCACATGTTTATCTTATTATTATGATCTTCAATTTATATCTATTACATTCACCCATTACTGAGAATTTGAACTCACCCATTTTTATTTTTCTATTCCCCAGGAGATGTGTATTGAAGGGTGTCATGTGAGAAGATTATTTGTGTGAGACTTTGAATAATTTTTATAAAATAAGTTGATTATGTATATAATCTCTAAATACACTCAATATATAGGTTTTGTGGCATAAAATTCCCCCAATAGGAGCCCCTCCTGGGCATGTTGTGAAGATGAGAGTGGCTCCTGAGGCTTTCCTCCAATAAACCCTGGGTTGGTGACTAATACTAAGGGTATAAATCATGAAAATGGGAGGAATTACCCTCATATATCCCAAAAATATAATAATAAATATTCCAATCAAAACCTTGATATAAAATAAAACCAATATACCATAATAAACATAATGCATATAAATTTCATAAAAATACAAGTCTATAACATAAATTACCAAAAGTAAAACTCTTAGGAAGAGACATCAATTATAGATCCAAAATTTGAGCTAGTAAGGCCCAACCTAATCTCCAAACCCACTCTATAAATATGAATAAAAAATAGTTTATATATATAGGGGTGAGAATACATGTATACTCAGTAGGATCCTCCTTAAGACTACTCTTGTAAATGTGTAATAAGCATAATGATGCTTCAATGAATAAAAAAAGAACCAAAAAGTGCCTATTGGGTCATCTATCACCTAGAATCACCAAGTATCACTAACTAAATATTATATCCAATTACAATAAAATAGCACCAAATAATATAAAAAGAAAAGGTACCCCGCACCTTTAACATTCTGTTTCCATCTTTTAGGTATTTTCCTTCTCTTTACCCATTTTCCTCTTTATTTGGGCGCATCTTAGGATTCACAAGGATGGAGATTTTTTTTTTGAAAAAAATGACCTAAAGTTTAGGAATGTATGTTTATTTGAATTAATGGATTACATATATAAATATGTTAATTTCTTAGCAGGGTTCTCCACAATTTTTAAGAACACCCTAGGTGGTTTGGGTTTTCATGTAAGAATCTGGAGTTTTCAATGTTTTATGGGAATTTACACATCGTGTAATGGGAGTACATGATGTGCATTAATCACCAGGATCATGTTGTGAGATAAATATACAACACGAATAGTTACACACCATGAAAGGGGTTTACACAACGTGTAATGTTTAAAGATCATTTTTTATAAAAAAGTGATGAGTTTTTTAGTGTATATAGACCTTGTGGATTACACAATGTGTAATGAGATTACACACCATGTAATTCTTATGGTGGTGGATTTTAGGGAACCATACGAGTGATAAGTTTATTTCATTTACTGCAACCTCTTTTCTCTCAGTACAAATGTCTTCTCTAATGATTTTGGGGACCTACTCTCCATCCAAATCATTTTATTCAGCAATTTATCTCTGTCACGGTTGGGTTTTACCCCTTTAGGTGAGTAATCCACACTGTTTCTTCATTTCATTTGATCATATTAGTTTCGATTCATTAAGTTATCCGATCCATTTATTTGTGATGTAAATTATATTGTTTTCTTCTAGATCCATTATGTGATATTTATCTAGGGGTTATTCCTTTATTGGTTGTGGTGTGGCAGGTGTGCATTCTTAGAGGTTTTCCTTGATCCACCCTTTATGCCATCCGTTTTTTGTTGAATCAATTTTGATATTTGATGATTGATTTTAGGGACTCCATTATCATCATTGTGTTCTTCATTATTGGCGGATCTTATTGTGGTGTGTATGACTTGATTTTGATGTAGGTAGCTTCATCTCTATCCTGTGTTGTATGAACTACATTGCTTTTGGTTTTTTATAAATTGTTTTATAAATGAAATGGTATGATTGACTGATTTTATTTATGTTCGTGGAAATGGGTTTTTGATAAAATATGGTTTCCCCTTGTTTTGGTATATAAAAATGTGTTTTCAAATAATTATTAAATGGGTTTCAAAGCATGGTTTTGATGAAATGGTTTGGAAAATAGAGCACATGGGAAGCCTTAGGTATTTAGGAGGAAGGTGTAGTAATAGGCCTCATCCACTATCGAGATGTTCATTCATGGGGTTTTCCTCTTCTACCAAGGCCTATTGTTCTAGGAACATATTAGAACTATTGGGGGGTTCACTTTCTGGGGTGTTCCTATGCTCTATATATTCGATGCATATATCTAGAGACTTGTTGTGCATGATTTTCTATGTTAGGTATGATTGTACTAACTATTCCGACCTAGTGCGATCCTTGGCATGGCGTTACCTATGCTTTGGCTTGTACTATTTTGGTTGTACTTCCATTTATTTGATATGATACGTGATACCTAATTTTTGTTTATTTGACTGCTTTGTTGTATATGAACTGCTTTGAACTAATTTACCTGCTTTATTTGGAAATGTGGAAAAAGGGGGAAATTAAATCATCTTTCCATGATTTTGATATAAAACTATTAAATTGTTTATCATGCCTTTTTTTATTTAAAGCTAAGAATGTTTGGATTATTGTATAAAGACTTGATATAAAAACTTTGGTAAGATCCTACTAAGCCTATTATCCCATACCCTGTGCAACCCTTTGGTGGTGTGTAGGGATTGTTATGTCTTTCGATGTAGGGAAAGGGAAGGTACTACTGTGAGACGATAAGGTTTTATGTTAGCTGAGTTTGGGTAGCTGGTAGTGTGATGGTGAGTGTTTTCCCATGTTATCACATAGAGAGTGTTGGAGTAGCTATTTTAGTTTTGTCATCCTTTGTAGTTGGACTTGTCTCTTAGAGATTGATTTATTACCATTTCAATTGCATCACTTCCATTGATCTCTATATGTTATGATATATATATATATATCCTTGTTTTCTTCTGTTATTTATTTCCACATATGTATATATGTCATGTTGTCTGCTTTAGGTTGGGAAAAATGATTCCCTCTATTTGTTGTTGGTGTCTAAGTGCTAGACGCCAGCCTGTGGGGATCGAGAATTCCCTTCAAGTATGTGACGACTCGGGCTGGGTACCAGTTCAAGAGGGTATCCAGGTTAGGTTCTCCACAACACCACTCCCCCACTATTTTTTCACTCTCATACCCCAATGAAAAATATATTGTTCACCCAATATCTTCCGTATTTGTGCCACAACACACCATATATCATACCACAATCATACCAAATACCATATCCATATCATCATCTCCATCCCATGTTCACCACCATATACCACATCTCATCCATGCATCACATATACAATACATTAGAATATCATGAACATAGAGGACATAAACCTCATAACATCCTCATACTATGCACGACCACCACTATATATCATCATGTCAATACCCCGCAAGGTTTTACAATATGACACATACTACACATTAATATATACTTAACTTAAGCCATCACAACCCATACCAAACCTAGAAGGGAGAGAATAGAAGAGGGAGTAGTTAGCCACCTATTTTCTCACCAGCTTGGATACTGGGGAAAAACACCTAGAACCTAAAACATTCGGGTTTTAGTAAGGTTATTTGACTCAAATGGGGTGTGTAAGAAATCATAAGAAAATAAAAGTATAATATGACTATAAAAAATCCCAATATATAGTGTTCACATTAGAACAACGCTACCACTTTGTCACAATTACTACACTATCACCACCATGCACTACCATCACTACCACTTTCTATATCACAAGATAGCCCTAATTTCCACACAAAATAGCCACAATGACCATTCATAGTTTCTCATTTAGACACATCATTTAACTATTTAAAAATTTATCATTTACCAACCATTTCATATTAATTATGGAATTAAATTCTATATTTAATTACAAACTATTATTACCCATCATTTAGATTAATTCCATCCACCCCCATCCATTTCAACTATTAGAAATTTAATTTACAATACAAACCTATTCAACATTTTCATTATTAACAACCACATTGCATTATTATCAAGATACTTCAAAATAGACCCACTCCAATTGACCATCCATTGTACAAACTCTAATTATCTCATGCCAATAACAGTCTCAACAACCACACATCACTTCCTCTTTACACACAAACAATTGTACTATAATTACACATCAACCGCCACCTATCATTTTGCTAATAGTGGTAAGGTAGATAAATCGATACTCTACCTCACTAACACACCCCAATACTTTAAAAGGGTAGATAAACCAGGGAGAAAGATTACTCCCTTGACTAAACCTCTACTTCCTATAATGAGGGGAAAACTTTATAAACACATGTTATCTATCCTTAAACTCTAGAGGGATCCTCCTCCAATCAACATAAAATTTATAATGGTCTGGTGTCACCTTCATCTACTCCTAATTCATTTAAAATTTCTCAGTTGTGATTTTCACCAAATTTAGTCTAAGGTCTACCAACTCTCTAACCTGATCCCAACACAATAGATATCTACAAGTCCATCCATACAATGCCTCAAGTGGGGCCATGAAAATGGAAGAATGACAAATGTTATTATAATATAACTCCACAAAAGGCTGGTGATTTATGTATGATCCCCCAAAATCCAAAATGTAGGCTCGCAACATATCCTATAGTGTCTAAGTGGTTTGATCCATATGCCCATTCATTTAAGGATGGAAAGTTGTAATAAGGAAGTGCTAAGATCCATAATCACACTAAATACTTCCCTAAATTTTTTAGGTAAAACAAGGGTCCTAATCATAAATGAAGGTACTTGATACCCCATGGAGTCTCACTATCTCATCTATATATCACTTTACTAGAAAATATACAACACATAAATCCTGAATCACTAAGAAATACATCAACTTAATCAACCAATCCATTATTACCCAAATAATATCATATACAACCTAATATCACAATATGTTAGTGATGAAATCTATTTATATTTCATAACACCTCCATTCGAGGGCATCTAATGACTATCACAAATCACTTGGGACATGATGTTATGCTTTAAACTTCTGATAGATCAAGCATCGTGACATGAACTCCACTATCGATCATTTTATCCCAGGGCACCAAAATGATACATCTTATATATACCAGGAAGCACTACTACTACTAAGCTATGAAACTCATATATAATCTCATTCTATATTACTGATGGAATAAAAAACCTCCCAACCTCTTCTAAAACATCATATGATTTCGGTCATCCTCTAACTATCCTATAGAGCATCACTATTGAGGATGTGATACTATATCACTTAAACCTAAAAATATACCCACAAAGACTCTTCATACTACCACATTAAGGATGCTTTCACTATAATATAAAATAAAAAACCTATACCTACAACCCCCTCTATGTCAAGATACATAAATTTAAGCTTCTTTATTTCTCTCAAAGAATATCTAAACTCTCAAAGACTATCCCCTCATGAATTATTACTCAATGTGTTAGATAATTAATTCCATTTAATTAGGTTATAGGAGATATCAAAGTCATAGTTCTATAATAACTCTATCCAATGTTATTATTGTAGATTTAGATTCCATTGATAGAAAATATACCTCAGGATCATGTGATCAGTGATGAAAAAAAGTGATCACAGATGAATTAATGTCATCACAACTTTTAAGAAAACACCATAAAAAAATCTCTAGATCATGGATGAAATAGTTAAACCCATGGAAATGTAACTGTCAAAACCCATATGTGATCTTTTCCCTCTGCTGCATCAAGTCACAACCCAAAATGAGATGTGAAGTGTCACAAAGGACCTCAAACACCACTCCTTCCTCTAGAAACTAAAGGATGAGAGCACTAATCAACTACTCCTTCAGATAGTTGAAATCCATTTGACACTGATCAGTTTATATAAAATCTTAGTAATTTATGGTCAAGGTTATAAATGATGCTAAAATCTATGAAAAGTTGGACAAGATGTAACATCCTATATTTCCAATGAATGTTTTTATAAAATTTCTTTTATAAATATGAATGTAAATGGTAAAATAAATTTCTTTATTTTTAATAAATAAAATATTTGTACAAATATTTATCACTTAATTTTATTGTTTACATATTTTTCAAGTAAAATAAAAATTTATTAAAATGGTTTTAGTAAAAGGGTAACTCATAGGTTGAATGACAATCCGTCGTATCTGGAAAGGCCACGAGACTTGAACCCATGATCTAATGGTGTATATTTAACTAATAGATTATGTGATTTACTATTTTCATCTTGTATACTTTATATATATATATATATATTATTATATCAATATTACTATATTTATGATTCTTTTTACATATATAGTTTTATTTTATAACTATATTAATTTTATTAATAGATTTATTTTTTATGAAAATAAAGTTATTAAAAAGTTAATGGTTAAATATATTTTTTACAATAAAATAATAATCTATCATACATTGTTAATTATATTTTAGTCCATTCAATTTCTAAATGAATTTTATCAAATTTTGTTACATATTTATTACTCTAAAAATTTCCCTTTAAATATGATAAATAACACGTTTGATAATAAAAAAATGTGAAATATATATTATTTTTATTTTAAATATGTAATTAATAGTTTATTATCATAAAAAATGTTATTAAATCTATATAATATAGTTTTTTTAAAAGTAAAATGGTCATTGATATAGCCTTGTAATAACGATGTATAAAAGTCACTACACTAAAACTCGTTTTTTATGATTATGCTTTCAAAAGATAAATTGCACTTAATTTGAAGAATAATTTCATAAAATTTAAATATTTTACATTTATAAATGATTAATTATAAATCATTTAATAATTAATAGGTTATAACAAAAATAATTGTAATCACTTGTAATAAAATAAATAGTCATTTCAATAAATAAACCATTTTCTATATTTTATATGATTTTATTTAAAAGGTAAATTTATAAAATTTTAAAATTTAATTTAATAAAATGAAAATAATTTTTGGAATCATAAAATCAAATTTAGATCAGGGTTATTTTTTGGGATTTTTATGAAGAAGTTGATTTTTTAATGAATAGTAAAAATATATTGATACTATAACATTTATAACCTAATCATTATGTGATCATAACCTAAAAATTAATGAAGACTTTTTATTAATAAAAATATATAAATTTATTAATATAATGAATTAAAAAATTATGTTACATCTATAAACCTATGTTTTACATTTTGGAACCTAAGTTATAACTTTTTTAAAAATTATTTTTATACGCTATACATTTATTATTTTAGAATTAGTTTTTATCACATTTAGAAACTGAATAAAGTAAAATTGATTTCATATTTAGAACCATAATTTTCAAATTATATAAATAATTAAATTTCTTTTTTAGGCAAAAATATAAGTTACTGAGGTAAAAATTGAGTTACCATGATAAATGTAAAATAAGGTAAAAGGTTAAAATTAAAAGGGAAGAGCATAAAATATCTAAAAATAACACCATTAAATGTGTAACACCCCGCCCCTACCCCATTGGATTGAGGAGGTGGTGAGGGATACTTGGCCTTAAGCGACGTTCCCAAGGCACCAAAGGCTGGCAATAAATGCCGAGGGCTTCAAGATCAAGTTGGGGAATGATTTTCCCTTAATACAAAACCAACCAAACCATCCAATAACAGCCACTATATGATTCACATCAATTCCATTACCCAACCATGCATTCCCAAAAGACAACCAAGTTGTTCCACAACACAACTCAAAACCAATACAATGAGACGTATCCACACAACATCAGAGTATAGTGCGTAAACTACACAACCAAACACCACAAGCCATGACACCACCGTAGATCCACGCCAAGCTCCAAGCTCCATGCTCCACCAAGGGATTACAATGATCCACTAAAGGAGGCTGATGCCTTACCTTTTCCCATGTCACGATACACGACATCTGCAAAGACACCACAGTTCCAAAGCAGGGGGTGAGTACTAAAACTCAGTAGGATTTCTCCAAATGACTTCCCTACACACACCACTAGGATAAAACCGTTAGCACATTTATATAAAACAATTTATATAAAATAATCACAAGTGAAACCATTACCATAATCCAACCATGCTCTTACCAAGTCATAACACCCAAACCAAGTATCCAAGGGAAAGCCAACCAAACAAGCCACAATCATCCCAACATTTACACATTAGCACAAAAATTCCATCTTGCAAAGCAATGCACAACAAGCAACCAAAACGGCAGGTCTTTCGCCCAACCCGTTCACCCATTCACACCAAAACAATCAAAACGGAGGGACTTCAGCCCAAACCATTCACCCATTCACAACTAGCGGTACTTCCTGACCACTACCATATGGTGGTTCTTCCGACCACTATCCATCCCCTTTTTATAGTGAGACTTCCCACCCACTTCCACACAACATTTCAATCAAACCAAATCAAGCATAAACCCACCAAGGTCACAAAAACATGCAACCAACCAATTCCATTGCATATCAATCCACTTCAATAAATCACCCATTTATTGAAAACCATTTTCCATGCCAAACAACATTTCAATAAAACAACCCTTTTATTGAAAACTCTTTCCATCAACCATTTTCATAAATCAATCGTATCATATCATTTTAAAATCTTCATTTTAAAATCCACAAGAATAGAATTTCACCATAAAACACCCTTTTTCCCCAAAAATCCCCAAAACATCACCCAAGGAATTTCTAACCAATTTCACACATCAAAACACAATTAATTTCAAGAACAAAAAATTAATTGTAACCAAAAACATTAGATTTAACCAAGTGGAGTTGAGAGAGAAGCCACCTACTTTTAGGGTTCCCGAGAAATCGACCCGCGAACAACCGCGCCTCAAATCCGGCGAACGCACCACCGAAACCTCTCTAGATCCCTTTCCCTAACATCCACAAGCCTTAATATTAACATTCAAGGCAACCACAACCCTAGATCTACACACAACAAGTGAATATCTAGAAAACAGAGAGAGAGGGGGATGTAGATCTAGAGGAAACCACAAGAGAAACAAGAGGAGAGACTTACTCGGGAGAAACCACCTTGAATCCACCTTGAAACCCATTCTAATCGCTTCCAAAACATGGGAGAGCCCCTCCAACCCTTGATAACCAAAAATCACAAGTGAGGATCGAGTGGGAGGAGTATTGGAGTGAAATGAGGCAATCCTGAGTGAGCTCGGGTTTTATAACCCTAATTTTAAGTGGCCACATGGTTAGCCCGCACGGTTTGACAAACTGTGTGCTAACCGTGCACACTCTACTGCCTTGGAAGCAAGGGTCCGCACAGTTTGGAAAATCGCGCACAGGCCGTGCAAAGCCTATTGTCTCCCCTGCACGGTTTCCTGGAGAACCCACATGGTTTCCACTAACCATGCTCAAACCGTGCACCCCGTTAAAAGCCTCCAAACACATCCAAAACCATTCCAAATTATCCCAACCTCTTCCCAACTCATTCCACGCACTTTAAACACATAAAAATGCATAAACAAAGGCCACATACCTCAAACTGGGGGTGCTACAAAATAGGTGGTTAAGGGTTTTGAAAACCTTAATAAAAAACTTTTAATCATGAATTATCAACCAAATTCATTTAAATTAATTCATCCCAAAAGTGGTTATCCTTAATAAAAAAACAATAAATATTTTAGCACTTAAATACCTTCATTATCAAGTATATTTACCCACCCCATCTTCTCATTCAATCACACAAAAATATAAAGTTCTCTCATCATAGATATCTCAAGGAATATCCTATATTTATCTCTATTCAATCCTAAAGAGTTTTTTAGTTATATGGGTTGGCTCTAAGCTAAAAATCTCAAGAGTAGTAAGGGTCTCAAATCCCCCTCTTGATGGGTCGGAAAAAAGACGAGGAATGATGGCAAGAGGGGGGGGGGGGTGAATTGCCTTTTAAAAAAGATTAACAAATTAAAATCAAAGTAAAGAAATGCAGCGGAAATAAAAAGGGCAAGACACAAGAAATTGATAACGGAGTTCGGCCAAAACCCGGCCTACGTCTCCGCTCCCAACTCAACCGTTGAGAGATTCCTACCGCTTGCTTTTCAATGGTTTTAGCAAGAAACCCACTAGGCTTTGAGGTAGCACTAGGACCTATTACAGCTTGCTTTTATTGGTTAAGCAAGAACCCACTTGCTTTCAATGGAATAGCAAGAACCCACTAGCCTTTTTAACAGGTGAAGGCTAGCTCACCGAAAACTCAAGCCTTTTAAAAGGAAAGGCTTGAAGAAACCTCTTCACACCTTAATGGTGGTGTGAAACCCAAAAGAAAGGGAGATGAGAAAGAGTTTGGGGTTTGTAGGCACAAACCCAATTTTAAAGCTCAAAAAAGATAAAATAATAAAAACCGTATTGGAGGAAGACTTGGGCGCCAATTAGATGATGGAGTTGATGTAGCGTGCTCTCCCAAGCTTCTTGAGGTGCTCCTTGGATTGGAAAATGGTTGGAGCACTTGAGGATCCTTGAAGGTGGAGCGCCGGAGGTTCGTCAAATGTGCAACAATATGTCCGGGCGCTTGGTATTTGATCCGATTAGGTTCCGGGGCTTCCTTGGCCTTTATTTATAGGCATGGAACCCATTGGGGGCCTTCGGAGCCGTTGGAGAAGGCCTCGGAGCCGTTGGAGGCCAAAAGAGGGTTGACTGGTCAAAGCCAACGGCTAGTTTGACTGGGCTACCGGCTGGCCGGTACAGCTCCACCGGCTGGCCGGTGCCTTGGTAGAGAAGAAGAGTCTTGATCCAGGCTCTACCGGTCGACCGGTGGAGGAGCCACCGGCTGGCCGGTGGCAAGACAGTAGCAAATACTATTTGGGCTGGGTGCCACAGGTCGACTGGTGACAGAGCCACCGGTCGACCGGTGGAACCTGGCAGTGGGCAATCCCTCTGCCAGTTCCACCGGCTGGCCGGTGCTATCACACCGGTTGGCCGGTGGACTGAATTTCAGTCCATTTCTTGTCCATTCTTGGGCCAATCCTTTGGAAATCTTTTGCCTATCATCCACAACACTTAAAAACAAAGTTAAACACATATGAAAGTGATTGTGATCATGAAAATCAAAGAGTGTGGGGTACAACAATCTCCCCCTATTTTGATGGTCACAATCACTTATCTAAGCAATGTAAAAACTTAAATGAAAGGAATGCTTTAAATGATAAATTGAAAATACATACTAAGCATGAGAGAAAAGATTCTCCCCCAATCAATCAAGAAATTTCTCCCCCTTTGTGATTATCAAAATAGCGTGGGGCATAAAACTTGATTGAGGGAAAAATTGAAAAACAAGATTGAGATTTGAAAATCAATTGAAATTTTTGAAATTGAAATAAAAATTTGAATAACAGTTTGAATTGAAAGTTTTGAATCAAAATTGAAATGAAAATTTGATGCCAAGAGTTGAAATTGAAAGTTTGAATCGAAAGATTTGAAATTACAAAAAAACTTAAAAGATCCTAACTCCCCCTAAATAAAAACAAAAAGTCACCGGGGAGAGGAAATAAATTTTGGCCCGGAGAGACTCGCAAGAATGGATTTCTCAATCCAAACTTGTCTCATAGCGGGTCTTCTCCTATAAAATTCGTCCGAAAAGTAAAAAGACTTGGGTTGGCCATAACGGGCATTTTTACAATTACATTCATAAATAAGGTGCCCAGGCTTTTTACAATAATTACAAAATTTAAAACTAGAGCTCCCCCTTACAAAAACAGTGGGTGCATGGGAAGAGGAGGCTTTATTGGTATAGCCAAGTCCATGAGTGGTCCTAGAAACCCTTTGAGAACCCAGCAAATTTGAAAGATTTTGTTCCCCTTGGGTGAACTTAGCTAGGGTCTCCCTTAGGTCTTTGATGGTTGATTCCATAGAATCAACATTTGGAAAATTTTGGATTTTAAGGGTGAGTTCCTCCTTCTCTTTGAGAAGTTGGTCTTTTTCGGAGGAAAGTTTTTTGAAAGACTTTTTTAAAGCAACAAATTTTGAAGAGAGTTCATGAAAACCATTTTCTAGTTGGTCTCTAGCATGTTGGAGTTCTTCATATGACAAATGATTGAAAGAATTTGAAGAACTAGAAGACGAGGAAGAAGAGTCGGAAGATGAAACCTCATGATTTGCCATTAGGCATTTTTTACCTTTGTCACTCGAGGAGAAGGAGGAGAAGGAGGAGCTATCACTCCAAGATGCCTTTGAAGCCTTCTTCTTTCCCTTCTTTTTCTTGGCCCTTTTCTTGTGAGGTGGGCAAACGGGTACGGATTTTGCATCGGGTTCTAGCTTTCGAGTGGGTTCTTGCTTTTGAGCCGGTTCTTGCTTTTGAGCCATGCTAGTACCATCATGGGTTAGCTCTAAACATTTCCAAATATCACGTGAAGTAGAGCAAGAAGAAATATGATCAAAAACATTACGATCAAGACCACAATGAAGAGCGTTCATGGCTTTGCCATCAAGCTCAAAATAAGCAATGTCATTGGGGGTCCATTTTGACTCATCGGGAGAGGAAAGCGTAAAACCATGCATAACAATTCTATAAATTGGATAGCCAATACTTTTAAGAAAAGTTGACATGCGGGTTTTCCAAAAAGTATAATCAACTCCATCAAAGAATGGAACACGATCCAAAGAATGTCCTTCGGGGGATTGAGAGGAAGAAGCGGTAGAAGCCATCAAAAAAATGATCTTTGAATTTGAAACCTTTTAAGGTATTACTCAAATTATCCCTCTGATACCAATTGATGGGTCGGAAAAAAGACAAGGAATGATGGCAAGAGGGGGGGTGAATTGCCTTTTAAAAAAGATTAACAAATTAAAATCAAAGTAAAGAAATGCAGCGGAAATAAAAAGGGCAAGACACAAGAAATTGATAACGGAGTTCGGCCAAAACCCGGCCTACGTCTCCGCTCCCAACTCAACCGTTGAGAGATTCCTACCGCTTGCTTTTCAATGGTTTTAGCAAGAAACCCACTAGGCTTTGAGGTAGCACTAGGACCTATTACAGCTTTCTTTTATTGGTTAAGCAAGAACCCACTTGCTTTCAATGGAATAACAAGAACCCACTAGCCTTTTTAACAGGTGAAGGCTAGCTCACCGAAAACTCAAGCCTTTTAAAAGGAAAGGCTTGAAGAAACCTCTTCACACCTTAATGGTGGTGTGAAACCCAAAAGAAAGGGAGATGAGAAAGAGTTTGGGGTTTGTAGGCACAAACCCAATTTTAAAGCTCAAAAAAGATAAAATAATAAAAACCATATTGGAGGAAGACTTGGGCGCCAATTAGATGATGGAGTTGATGTAGCATGCTCTCCCAAGCTTCTTGAGGTGCTCCTTGGATTGGAAAATGGTTGGAGCACTTGAGGATCCTTGAAGGTGGAGCGCCGGAGGTTCGTCAAATGTGCAACAATATGTCCGGGCGCTTGGTATTTGATCCGATTAGGTTCCGGGGCTTCCTTGGCCTTTATTTATAGGCATGGAACCCATTGGGGGCCTTCGGAGCCGTTGGAGAAGGCCTCGGAGCCGTTGGAGGCCAAAAGAGGGTTGACTGGTCAAAGCCAACGGCTAGTTTGACTGGGCTACCGGCTGGCCGGTACAGCTCCACCGGCTGGCCGGTGCCTTGGTAGAGAAGAAGAGTCTTGATCCAGGCTCTACCGGTCGACCGGTGGAGGAGCCACCGGCTGGCCGGTGGCAAGACAGTAGCAAATACTATTTGGGCTGGGTGCCACAGGTCGACCGGTGACAGAGCCACCGGTCGACCGGTGGAACCTGGCAGTGGGCAATCCCTCTGCCAGTTCCACCGGCTGGCCGGTGCTATCACACCGGTTGGCCGGTGGACTGAATTTCAGTCCATTTCTTGTCCATTCTTGGGCCAATCCTTTGGCAATCTTTTGCCTATCATCCACAACACTTAAAAACAAAGTTAAACACATATGAAAGTGATTGTGATCATGAAAATCAAAGAGTGTGGGGTACAACAGTTTATAGACCTGTAGGTCTCTTCATTTGCATGAAATAATGCATCTTCAACTGTTGATAGATGCTCTGTTGAAGTCCAACTTTCATCCATTGATGAATACCTCTTTAACTCTTAACCACTGGGCAATTAACTTTGGAAACACCTTCGAAAAGCACCATACTTCTCTAGGCTCCCACTTTCGCAAAGCTCAAACAAGACTTCACGAAGCTCCTGCCTTTTCGCGAAGCACTCTCGCGAAGCACTCTCGCGATGCTCAAGACGTCGCAGAGCGACATCCCTCGCGAAGCTCACTGAGCCAACGCGGAGCTCACAACATTCACGGAGCTACAATAGCCACCGCGAAGCTCCTCTTTCACGAATCACACTGGCTACGTGAACCACCTTCGCAATCCGAGAGCAAAATATCTTCTCTGAAAATTCTCTCTACTTCTCTCGAGGGGGTTGGCCTCTATTTATAGGCGATTCCACCGACCCTCAAACTTTCCGCACCAATTCAGCACCACGTCATATCAAATAGCGAAGCTCTGAAGTTTCCGCTGGAATTCTGTCCAAATCGCGAAGCACCTCGGCAATTTTCGGATCACGGAGCTCGTCGTAATCGCGGAGCATCACCGTCAACATTCCTTCGCACCTTCGCCGCGAAGCTCCCTCGCGAAGCCCTTCATCTCCGCGATGCGCTTCAACTCTTCCGTTCGCGAAGCTTTGACATAATCGCGAAGCATCACCGCCTCCATTTTTCTAGTCTTCGCGAAATCCAATCCATGCATCCCATATTCGCGAAACTCATGGCTTTGCCATATTAAATTATGATCTTTATGGAAATCCTATTTTCGCGATGCTCACCAAACTCCAAATTTTGGACCCCAAAAATTTGGCAAACACTGGGAAACGACGCCACCTTGTACTGCTCTTTTGTACCGCCTCCAGATCATCCTTTCCTTTGTCATCATTCTTTGTCAACATGGATTGTCAAAAACTTCTCGAGAACTTGACAATTCTCCATGGAAACCTACTTTGTCAACAAACACAATCAACCAAAAAATACTTCAATGTTACCTTGAGGTATTTTTTCCCAACAATCTCCCCCTTTGGGTTTGTTGACAACTCTTCACAACTCTGCTCAGAATGATTTTCTGCACTTTGATACCTCACTGAGTCTTCTTCCAGCCGCTACCACCATTCACCTCTTGCGATTATGATAGTATTCAAGGAATCACTTAACACGTACTCTAAGCCCACATGAGCAATGCTCGGAGTGAGAAATAAGAGTAGTATGAAAAGAACATCAATGAATCACTTCATGTCAGACCACAATTGTCGATTACAACCTGATACCAATTCTTAAATTGATACCATTTGTTGAACCACACTGATACCAATTGGTGATAGCTAGAAACCTTCTCTCACCATTCCAACACCACTGTTCTGCTTTTATCACGATCCTCAGCTGTCGTGATTTCTATGCTTTGGTCGATCACTTCTAGCATCGTCAGATTTAACAAACTCCCCCTTGCTCATTTCTCCCCCTATCTGGCTGCTCCACTGGTCAGCTTCTCCCCGTATCAATCATGATTTATCAACTTGCCACACTGTCTCCCCCTTGAAAAGTCACTATTTTCTCCACCTTTGTCAATGAACCCAAAGGTCACTCCTTTGTAGTCTGTAACAGAGTAGAGAACACATATCAGCAAATTAGGGAAAAACACATCTTACCTCGGGGAGGGGGGGGGGGGTCCCACATCAACACTATTTCAAGTGCGGGGAGTCGACTGAAATCCCAGAGCCAGTCGATGCCTTTCAAATGCTTCCTTAGGTAAGGCCTTTGTCAGAATGTCTGCAACATGTAGCTCTATAGGCACATACTCCAACTTCACAATCCCTTGCTCCACTTTCTCCTTGATAAAATGATATTTGATCTCAATGTGCTTTGTCCTTGAGTGATGGATGGGATTTTTGATGAGATTTATAGCACTTGAGTTAGCGCACTAGATTTCGATCGGAGACTTCACTTCAACTCCCATATCTTCAAGCTGCTGCTTCATCCACAATAACTGTGTGCATGCTTGAGTGACCGCAATATACTCAGCTTCTGCGGTGCTCAATGAAATGAAATCTTTCTTCTTTCTTAGCCAAGAAATACAAAATCCACCAAGATAAAATGCACCACCTGACGTTGATTTTCTATCATCCACTGAACCGGCCCAGTCTGCATCAGTATATCCCAATAACTCTGTTTAAGATTTATTAGTATATGTCAAGCCGAAATCCACTGTGCTATGTATAGCATCCCACCTTTTTATCACATAAACTTTAATTACATTTTACAAAACCGAGGATCTTTAAGGTTTAGTGTCTTGGAAACCAGGAACTTAAAACATGAAAACAACATAAAGAATTATTCTTAAACACTTGAAAGGCTTCTCCTCATGTTCACCCTAGGCTCATTACTGAATCTCATAACCTGGGGACATACATCAAAAGAAAGGGTGAGCAGAAGGCCCACCAAGGGAAACACGTGAAACATTTTACATATGAACTTCTGATACATCAATAAAGTCATGAAAAGAACTTTAAGGCACGAAAATGAAATCATGAGGCATATCATAATAAAAATAAAACTTTTTCATAACTTTAAGATGTGGCTGCAACATTTAATATTGGCAATCGTTTCGTTTCACCAAGGTCCATCCCCAAGGTGTCGTTAAAAATTACCAAGGTTATTCACCAAGGCGTCGTTAAAATGGTCATCTCTAGAGATTAAGTCTTTACCCAATGCATTGGAGCGCTATCAGGGCGCACCCTTAAATTTGCATTTATTATCATGTGAGCCACATATATCATCATCAAAAATTTCATAAATAACCCATATAGCATAAAATAAATGGGTTTCATTTCATAATCATAACATTTTAAAAACTGCTTTAATGACATGATCTTTACGGCACTTTAAACCCACGGAAAGGGAAGCGGGTCTCATGTATGTAAATCCCAGAATTTAAAATGGAACATTTTGATATATATGTGAATACCCTTGTAGAAATAAGAGCTTTGAGTATTCACTTTATAACATAAAATAATTTTTGAGAAAAGGGAGAGGCATTTTGAGGGGAAAATTCTGCAGCATAACGGCTATGTTACAAGGTTTTAGAAAACATTGAGAAGAGAGGGGACATGGGTCAAACATTCATAAATGACCCATCAAACAGTAGAGGGACAAAATATAAGGGATTTATGAACATGGTAATGAAATTTGAAAATATACCATATGAAATGAAGAACATGAAAGGAAGAAAACAAAACAAGATTTCTCTTGTGAAAATTCGGCAGCCTAACGGCATCACTTAAACTTCAACAAAATTGAATTGACAAGGTCAAATAGGGTCTCTCATCATATGAACATAATATTCCAGTATGATAGATATATAGATCATACCCCAACATAATAGAAAGGAACTTGAAAGAATTGACATGAAAGTAGAACTTCAAAACGAGAAGGGTGAAGAACCACTTAAAAATTCGGCAGCCTAACGACGCCACTTAAGACATCAAAATACTGAATTGAAGAGATCAAATGGGGTCTCTCATCATGTGATCATAAAATACCAGTATGATAAATATAGAGATCATACCCCAACATAATAAAAATGAACTTGAAAGACTTGACATGAAAGTAGAACTTTGAAAAAGAGAGAGGTGAATGAATCCCTTGAAAATTCGGCAGCCTAACAGCGCCACTTAAACTTTCTTAAAACAAAATGATGAGAGTAAGAGGGGGTCTTTCATCAAATGAACATAAAAAGGGCAGTAAGAGGAGTATAAAAGAACATCCTCCAAAATAAGAACATGGGGCATAAAAGGAATGACATAAAAGAGATCACTTGAAAAGAAAGAGAGGGGTCAGATCCCTTACCTTAAAATGTAACTCTTAAACCTCAAAGGTTGGGACCTTGAGGGCTTGGGGACACCTTGGGAGGACTCCTTGGGAGGTAATGAGACCAGAACTTCGTTGGGGAAGAGTGGGGAGTCGAATGGATGAGAGGATGGCTTGGTATTTATAGGGAAAGTGAGGGGACAAGGCATTAATGGCAAAGGGACACCTCATTAGTGGTTTTGGAAAAACCATGGGCTTGCCCATGGTATTTGCCCATGGTATTGGACACTTGGGACACCTCATACCTTATCTCACTATTCATAATTCGAACATATTGATTACAAACCTAATACATCATTTAATGATGTCATTAAACACCCGTAACTTAAAAACTGTATTTTCACTATTCATCAAAAATTCAACTTTCTCAGAATAATCCCAAAATTTCACCTTAACCAAATATCAACTCTCTAATTAAAAATTTGAACTCCATTTTATAAAAATAATTTTCTAAATATTTTTAATTTAATTTTTAAATAAAAACACTATTCATCGAAAATTCATTTTTTCAGAAAAAACCCCAAAAATTACCATAACATAATATCGATACTCTGAGTTCAAAAATAAAGTCATTTTTATAAAAATAATTTTCTAATTATTTTTAATTAAATTTTTAATTAAAAAACATTATTCACCCAAAAAAACTAATACTTGAATAATAATTAATGAAACCGTTATTTAACTATTTTATTGAATCACATTACTTGATCAAGGTGCCTAGATTATTTTAAAACTTTCTTTAAGTGAGATTACTAATCCATTTGGTCATATTACTAATCCTAATCATAAAATCACTATTCATAATTTACTATTCATCAAAAATCAAGTTGATCTTATTAGACTCTAAATTTCGTACTGAACATAATTGTAGAAGACCATTTTTCGAAAATCATTACACATTTTTAATTATTTAAGGTTTACACAACCATTTTTAAAATATCCTTTTTCTAAAATTCATCAAAAATATGCATACAATATTTATCCGGTCATTTGAAAATTCATAAACATCATCATAAGAAGAAATCCAAATTTTTATTTAAAAAAAGGATTACACAAGGCAATTACGGTCTCGTTACATAACCCCTTATAATACCAGCATAGGACCTAAGAGTAAGGTGTGCTAGGGTGATAGAATTTTGGGGCGGCTCAGTTAACATTGCCCGAGTAGTAATTTCTATCAGTTTGAACTTCTCGTGAAGGCGATTCTGTTCTAGCTTCACATGATGAAGTTCGGCTTGGATTTGGTCCAGAGCAAAGCCCAATGGTGCTACCTCCTTCCCAATCTTTGTTAGATGGGCTTCGATCGGCCCAAGGCTACTAGGTGAGGCCATCAAATCTTCTTTCTATAATAATTAACCAAGATTACTTAAATTTAGAGACAATAATCAAAACATTTTGTTCACGGTGGTCATATTGACCGATGGTCATATAACACTCAAAAACCAATGGTCTCATTTTATTTATAGTCATGTTTATCAAATAAAACATTTTTTTGAGTATAAAAAATAACACATGAAATTAGGAAACAAGATTTATTCAAAATTTCGGGTCGTTACAATCTTCCCCCCTTAAGAAATTGCGTCCTCGCAATTTTTTTAATTTGGGTTTTGAAATTTCATTGAAAGTCCCACATCGGAAAAAGAGTCAGTAACACCATTACTTTAAAAGAAAGAAAAGGAAGTACAAAGGCCACCCGAGTTAACCCACACTCGGGTTCCATGTAGGAAAACATGGACATGGAGGAAAAAACAAAGGGTCAGTTCTGAGAGAGAGTGATAGAGAACATGATTAGGAGAAAGTTAACCATGAGAAAATCCCAAACTTATGATGTGTGTAAACGGTCTTTGATTACCTAGTAGGAAACGTAAACCAACATCATTTTTGTTTTACGTTTCTTTTCATAATTTTGAGGATTTCATTTACTACATAGAACAAAAACATAAGAAAATATACCTACCTTCAAGTAGAGTTTCATCCTTTAACAAGTCCCTACCAACACTAATCTTTTTGCCAAATGATGAGAATTCAAAAACACTTGGTCTCATAAAAGCACAAGAATCATCTTCTATAGAATCACATAATCTACAAAAGATTAACTATCTATTTCTTCTATCTTTAAACATTATCCCAAAAACAGAAAGGTTAAGGTAAAACAACTCTTCAAAAAGAAAGAATCCCATAGGAATAGAACCTACTTTTAAATCTTCAAAGTTCCATGGTACTACCCAACGTTCATCATAGACCACTCCATAAATAACGGTCCTTAAAATTCCTCAAAATAAACCAAACTAAGATTGAAACCCAAATACAAGAAGGATTTGATAACATATTCTTCCAAAACAACTTCATTGTTCATCTCCAGACAACATCAACCACTCCTAACATCTTATAACAAAAGTAGCTAACCTAAACATATTTTACCCAAGATAGGTTAATCATTCCCAAAAGTAACCTAAATTACTATAAGTCCACCTTAAATTCATCAATTCTTCAAAATATAAGTCAACCTTACTCCTCAATGAAAATACTATAGTAATCTATTTACCTCGATCATATAGGGTCCCCAAAATAGTGAACGCCTTCCAAAATAATAATCATCTTTTAATCCCCTAATCATCTCTGACATATTAATACGGAAATTGTCGCATTTCCTATCACATTGGTTGTTGGGACACGTTATTCCATTTCCCACCATTAACTAAGAAGATAAAGTATAATTAGAGGCTTAAATACTTAACCAATAATCATGAAAAGGAACTTAAAGCATATAAGGATAACTTGTAGAAGAAAAGTATACCCTAACTTGTGATCCCCTAGGTTCCCATCTAGGTTATCCATGATCATATATTCTTATGTGAATCTTTATTTTATTTTATCTTTGTTCCTTTAATAATGGTTCATACCAAGCTTATGAATTTACCAAAGCATATCCCCCGGGAGTGTCGTAACCAAGAGTGCAGCAAGGCCCGTTGTCGTGTACCAGTTCCCGTTCGAGTCTAGCTCAAAGCGGTGTTTTTGGGTTTTACCCCTATGTACATCTGTGCCAGAGCCACCTCTACCTGCTCGTATCCAGACAGGGATGTATTTTCTTGGCAACCCCTTACTCAATACTCACCAAAATACCAGGAAGATTTCCTATATTAAACTTTTATATAGGGTTCCTCCTAGAGTTTTCATATCCTAATTTCCACAAATAACTAAACCTCCCTTTGATACCAACTATAGCATCCCACCTTTTTATCACATAAACTTTAATTACATTTTACAAAACCGAGGATCTTTAAGGTTTAGTGTCTTGGAAACCAGGAACTTAAAACATGAAAACAACATAAAGAATTCTTCTTAAACACTTGAAAGGCTTCTCCTCATGTTCACCCTAGGCTCATTACTGAATCTCATAACCTGGGGACATACATCAAAAGAAAGGGTGAGCAGAAGGCCCAGCAAGGGAAACACGTGAAACATTTTACATATGAACTTGGGATACATCAATAAAGTCATGAAAAGAACTTTAAGGCACGAAAATGAAATCATGAGGCATATCATAATAAAAATAAAACTTTTTCATAACTTGAAGATGTGGCTGCAACATTTAATATTGGCAATCGTTTCGTTTCACCAAGGTCCATCCCCAAGGTGTCGTTAAAAATTACCAAGGTTATTCACCAAGGAGTCGTTAAAATGGTCATCTCTAGAGATTAAGTCTTTACCCAATGCATTGGAGCGCTATCAGGGCGCACCCTTAAATTTTCCTTTATTATTATGTGAGCCACATATATCATCATCAAACATTTCATAAATAACCCATATAGCATAAAATAAATGGGTTTCATTTCATAATCATAACATTTTAAAAACTGCTTTAATGACATGATCTTTACGGCACTTTAAACCCACAGAAAGGGAAGCGGGTCTCATGTATGTAAATCCCAGAATTTAAAATGGAACATTTTGATATATATGTGAATACCCTTGTAGAAATAATAGCTTTGAGTATTCACTTTATAACATAAAATAATTTTTGAGAAAAGGGAGAGGCATTTTGAGGGGAAAATTCTGCAGCATAACGGCTATGTTACAAGGTTTTAGAAAACATTGAGAAGAGAGGGGACATGGGTCAAACATTCATAAATGACCCATCAAACAGTAGAGGGAAAAAATATAAGGGATTTATGAACATGGTAATGAAATTTGAAAATATACCATATGAAATGAAGAACATGAAAGGAAGAAAACAAAACAAGATTTCTCTTGTGAAAATTCGGCAGCCTAACGGCATCACTTAAACTTCAACAAAATTGAATTGACAAGGTCAAATAGGGTCTCTCATCATATGAACATAATATTCCAGTATGATAGATATAGAGATAATACCCCAACATAATAGAAAGGAACTTGAAAGAATTGACATGAAAGTAGAACTTCAAAACGAGAAGGGTGAAAAACCACTTAAAAATTCGGCAGCCTAACGGCGCCACTTAAGACATCAAAATACTGAATTGAAGAGATCAAATGGGGTCTCTCATCATGTGATCATAAAATACCAGTATGATAAATATAGAGATCATACCCCAACATAATAAAAATGAACTTGAAAGACTTGACATGAAAGTAGAACTTTGAAAAAGAGAGAGGTGAATGAATCCCTTGAAAATTCGCCAGCCTAACGGCGCCACTTAAACTTTCTTAAAACGAAATGATGAGAGTAAGAGGGGGTCTTTCATCAAATGAACATAAAAAGGGCAGTAAGAGGAGTATAAAATAACATCCTCCAAAATAAGAACATGGGGCATAAAAGGAATGACATAAAAGAGATCACTTGAAAAGAAAGAGAGGGGTCAGATCCCTTACCTTAAAATGTAACTCTTAAACCTCAAAGGTTGGGACATTGAGGGATTGGGGACACCTTGGGAGGACTCCTTGGGAGGTAATGAGACCAGAACTTCGTTGGGGAAGAGTGGGGAGTCGAATGGATGAGAGGATGCCTTGGTATTTATAGGGAAAGTGAGGGGACAAGGCATTAATGGCAAAGGGACACCTCATTAGTGGTTTTGGCAAAACCATGGGCTTGCCCATGGTATTTGCCCATGGTATTGGCCACTTGGGACACCTCATACCTTATCTCACTATTCATAATTCGAACATATTGATTACAAACCTAATACATCATTTAATGATGTCATTAAACACCCGTAACTTAAAAACTGTATTTTCACTATTCATCAAAAATTCAACTTTCTCAGAATAATCCCAAAATTTCACCTTAACCAAATATCAACGCTCTAATTACAAATATGAACTCCATTTTATAAAAATAATTTTCTAAATATTTTTAATTTAATTTTTAAATAAAAACACTATTCATCGAAAATTCATTTTTTCAGAAAAAACCCCAAAAATTACCATAACATAATATCGATGCTCTGAGTTCAAAAATAAAGTCATTTTTATAAAAATAATTTTCTAATTATTTTTAATTAAATTTTTAATTAAAAAACACTATTAACCCGAAAAAACTAATACTTGAATAATAATTAATGAAACCGTTATTTAACTATTTTATTGAATCACATTACTTGATCAAGGTGCCTAGATTATTTTAAAACTTTCTTTAAGTGAGATTACTAATCCATTTGGTCATATTACTAATCCTAATCATAAAATCACTATTCATAATTTACTATTTATCAAAAATCAAGTTGATCTTATTAGACTCTAAATTTCGTACTGAACATAATTGTAGAAGACCATTTTTCGAAAATCATTACACATTTTTAATTATTTAAGGTTTACACAACCATTTTTAAAATATCCTTTTTCTAAAATTCATCAAAAATATGCATACAATATTTATCCGGTCATTTGAAAATTCATAAACATCATCATAAGAAGAAATCCAAATTTTTATTTAAAAAAAGGATTACACAAGGCAATTACGGTCTCGTTACATAACCCCTTATAATACCAGCATAGGACCTAAGAGTAAGGTGTGCTAGGGTGATAGAATTTTGGGGCGGCTCAGTTAACATTGCCCGAGTAGTAATTTCTATCAGTTTGAACTTCTCGTGAAGGCGATTCCGTTCTAGCTTCACATGATGAAGTTCGGCTTGGATTTGGTCCAGAGCAAAGCCCAATGGTGCTACCTCCTTCCCAATCTCTGTTAGATGGGCTTCGATCGGCCCAAGGCTACTAGGTGAGGCCATCAAATCTTCTTTCTATAATAATTAACCAAGATTACTTAAATTTAGAGACAATAATCAAAACATTTTGTTCACGGTGGTCATATTGACCGATGGTCATATAACACTCAAAAACCAATGGTCTCATTTTATTTATAGTCATGTTTATCAAATAAAACATTTTTTTGAGTATAAAAAATAACACATGAAATTAGGAAACAAGATTTATTCAAAATTTCGGGTCGTTACACTATGGATATACCAAGGTATTCTTTTTATTGCAAGCATGTGGCTTTCCTTGGGATTACTCTTATATCTCACTGCTTGGCATGTGGTGAAAACAATATCAGGCTTTGTTGTGGTCAAGTACAACAAACTGTTGATAATCTGCATATTTTTAGTGAAATTAACTGCCCTACCACTGTCATCTTTTGATGATTTCATCCAGGTAGAAACCAGAGTCTTCATATCCTTGGAATTTTACATTCCAAATCATTTCAAAACCTCCTTGGAATATTTGGATTGAGAAATGAATGCGTCATTACTGCCTTGTGTAACCTGTAAACCAAGGAAAAACATCAGATCAGTAATCATAGACATTTCGAACTCCTGTTTCTTGAATTCAGAAGATTGTCTCCACTATGCTTCATCTGATCTTCCAAATATTATGTCTTCTTCCTAGACCAACCTCATCATCCTTTGATTAATATTGTTGTTGAATTAAAGACTGTAATCAAATCCCATACGCTGAAAACCATGCTTCTTCAAATACTGATATAGCCTTTAGTACCATGCTCTTGGTGCTTGTTTCAGCCCATATAACGCCTTATTCAGCCTGTAAACTTTGTTCTCATCCTCATGAATGAGAAAACCATCTGGCTTCTCAATGTACACCTCTTCTTCCAGAAACCCATTTAGAAATGTAGTCTTGATATCCATCTGGAACACTTTGAACTTTATTTGCACTATAATGGCTAGGAATAATTTGATTGTCTCCTGCCTTGCAATCGGTGCAAATGTATCATCACTATCTATTCCCTCTATCTGGGAGTCTCCTTTGCACATCAGTCGTGCTTTGTTCTGAATCACTGTGCCATATTCATTCATCTTTTCTTAATAGACCCATTTAGTCCTGATGATGTTTTTATCTTCTGGCCTCGAAATAATCTCCCACGTCTGATACTTCTCAATTCTGATCTAGCTCTTCATTCATGGACTGAACACAGTTTTCATCTTTAGCTGCATCAACAAAGCATTTCAGCTCAACCTGAGATAGAAAAGATGCCTGCTGTAGTGATTTCATTTTCCTTGTCTGAACTGAATCCGACTAATCACCAATGATATTCTGTCTATCAATTTCATCTCAACTCTTTGGATTCCTTGTAGACACATACTTGACACTTTCTTGTTCATCATCAGTGTCTTCTTCTAAATCAGTATCATCCACTTCTGCTCTCCCTGTGTCGCTTTCTTCCTCAACACATTCATCAGGAAGTTGTTCACTGACTCATTTTTCAGTGGCTTCATTTCTTTCAGCTACTTTTCTCTGTGTCACTATTCACTGATATCATTTCTTTGAACTTCTTCTCTCAGATTTTTGTTGACACACATTTGATTTTCTTCTCATAGCTTCTTGGTATCCTGAAAGCAGTCAGCTGATACCACGTTGTTAGAGCAATGTAAATAATCATGAAATTCAAGGTTATTTCTGCTTCTCCCTGTGCTTCTTTCTTCCCCCAAGAGGCAACACCTAAGCCGAGTCATCAAATTATTGCATTGATGGATCTTGCATCTTATTTTGTTATTGAATTCTCCCCCTATGTTGTGAAACACTTCCTGGGGTTAGTCCCACTGTTTAGACTCATAACCATTCTTCTCCTCTGGCATCTTCTATTATCATCTTCCACTTGGAATTGATCCATTAACAAAATCTCTAAGCCTACTGAGTTGGAACTCAGTGTAGGAATCAAGAGACAAAGTTAACAACAAAATCACATTCTATTGTCCTCTATTTCTCCCTTCCTTCTTCAACTCAGGTACCTGATTTGAATCAATTGAAACTGTAGAGCATATCACATCGACACTTCGCATCCTTAGATGACACTTCCCCTTGGATCGTATCTCCCTAGAACCTGAAACACATGAATCATCAGTTAATAGCATTTATATACATAGGGAGAGGGGCTTTATTTCTCGAATACTCAATACGAGGATAGTGGTTGATCCTGATGGGTCAACCCTTTGATTCTTTCTTGGAGAGAATCACACTCTTTTCTTGCATCCTCCAGCTGCCTAGCCAACTTCAATTGTTTTGGCCATATGACTAGGTATTCATTGCCCACATTTTGAGCCTTTTTCTGATACGTAGATTTGGTAGGCTCGGCTTTTCTCACCGCTTGGGGTATAAACCCACTAGTACACATTTCCTTCTTTGAGGTTCTACCAAAATTCCATTTTCCTTGATTATTTCTCAGAGCAGGGATATCTTTTCTTTCCATCTTCCCTTGCTTCTTCAACCATTGCAAGGATATTGAATCTTCTTCCAGTTTTCACTGTGGAATACGACCTGAGAATTTTTTATCACATTCTTTGTTCATCTTTCTTTTATCAGATATCTGAGTCACCACACTCCTTTTCACCAGTGGTGAGTCTTCCATTGAATGTTCATTCTTCTTTCTCACAACTGTAGCATCTCCACCCTTTTTCTTCCAGATTTTTTCATGTTCCCTCTGAGAGATATGTTGCGAGTGTGACAGAGGAGGTGACTGATACACCTTTCGCCCAGCTCCTTGTGATTCCCCTGAGGCTCTAGACCTATTATTTACCTTACCTATTTGTCTCCTAGTGTAGAATTTCTCATTATGCATCAATAGAGTTGGTAATATCCTTCTGGGTTCCTTTTCCTTCCCTGCTTTCTTCTTGTTGCACTCTCTGGCCAAATTCCCATGATCAGAACATATGAAACATTTTCTATTAAAGGCATACCTCATTTCATCACTTCTTTGCTGAGATGTTGATGCAACTTGTTTTACTCTTCCGATATCGATCTCCTGAGCTTCCTGACACATACTCATGGTGTGTACCATCCTTCCACAGTAATAGCATCTAATGAATGTTCTCCTCTGAGAAACTCTTCTCTCTGATTTATCATGATGCTTCTTCTTATTCTCAGATTTAGCAATGTTTTTATTAAAACAGCCTGAAATGTATTCCTGAGCCTCTAAATAGAATCTTGATGTGTGGCCATGAATCCCACAGAAATAGCACATGTCGTCACTACTTCTTGGAACTGTCCTCTTAGGCCAATCTCCGACACCTATAGGATTCCTTTCACATATGGAACTATTCACAGCTCTCTTACCTCTGGAGATTTTCACTGCGTTTTTCTTATTCTGTATAGGAGTGGGATCATCATATCCAATTACAGATTTTCCCAAAAAGGATGGCCTTTGGGAAGATACAATCCTTTCATGCTTCTCCTCTGATGTAACATATTTGGCTTTCATTTTATCATCACCTGCCAAAGGATAGTCAAATAATAAGTGCAGTGCATCCTTCAACTTGGGCTTATCTTCATATTTAGATTTCTCCATTTCCTTCTTCACTGATTCTAGCTCTTCTTTCAACTTCTGAATCTTTACTTTACTTGATTCAAGTTGAGCATCAAGTTCTCTCTTGAGATACTTTCCTCTACTCATCTCAACTTCCAATTCTCGTGTAAGCTTTTCCACCAATTCACTTTGCTCCTTTACCTTCAATTTTTCTTGAACAACAGAATCTGAGCAACATACATTCTCTTGTTGTAGCCTTTGATTCTTCTGAACTAATTCAGAAAGCTGTGTCACAAGATCACCATTTTTAGATTTCAGATTCTGAACTTCATCTGACTTTCGACTCTCTTCATAATCATCAGCCTTTTGTTTTCCTTTCATTTTAGCCATCTTCTGTAGTTCTTCAGAATGTGAATCATTCTTCTCTGTTAGGTTAGTAACTATATCAATAAGCCTTTGATTTAAGACTCTTAGCTTGTTGACCTCAATCTCCAATACTTTGATCCAGATTTCTTTAGATTTGACTTCTTCATCCGATTTAAGGTCCATTTCCTTTGTCATGTTAATGACATCAACTAGTTTCCTCCTTGAAACTTCTTCATCATTAGTGGTTTTAGCATCACTTTGAATTTTATGTACTTCACTCATTCCAACAGCATTATTGAGTGAATCTATCTTTTCCCTATCTGATTCATCCAAGCCTTCCTTCAGCAAGCTGTTTGATTCCTTTAGTTGAATCACACTTTTTCCATAAACACTTCCGCACTGAGAAATACCACCTGACTTATGATTCTTCTTTGATGTTTTTCCCTTTTCCATGGAACACCGAGATAATAGAAGACTGATTTATCAACAAAAATCAACTACACAAAGTCTAAGCAAACAAGTCTGATAAAAGCAACATTTCCTAAGATACCAATTGTTAGGACCAATAGGGGCCTATATACCCTGAGAGGGGGGGGGGGGTGAATCAGGGTATGGATATTCTTAAATTGAAAGTTCTTCCTGCCCCACTGGATCTTGACCAATCTATTACAATGGTCACTTTGTTTTCTCTTGTGCGATTATTATGAATAGTTCTTTTCTGGTTTGTCTGATAATGATTCTTTGAATGCAATGCAGGGAAGCAACTAGGCAGACACAGAGATTTTTACTTGGTTCACCCGCACTGGGCTACATCCAAGGAGCATACAACGACGATGTGCCGTTGTACCAAATCCACTAAGGCTCACTGCCAATAATGTTCACAAGGTTTGGGCTAGATCACTTCTATGCCCAGGCTCACTACCTTTACAAGGTTTAGGGTCAGCTCACTTCTTTCCCAAGGGTCACTCCCTATTTCTCTCTCTCTGGCTCACTGCCGGTGGAGAGGATCACCTTCTTCCTCTTCCTAAGCTCACTGCTCTATGAAGGGATTCACTCACAGTTTATAGACCTGTAGGTCTCTTCATTTTCATGAAATAATGCATCTTAAATTGTTGATAGATGCTCTGTTGAAGTCCAACTTTCATCCACTGATGAATACCTCTTTTCCTCTTAACCACTGGGCAATTCACTTTGGAAACACCTTCGCAAAGCACCCTACTTCGCTAGGCTCCCACTTTTGCAAAGCTCAAACAAGCCTTCGCAAAGCTCCTTCCTTTTCGCGAAGCACTCTCACGAAGCACTCTCATGATGCTCAAGCCGTCGCATAGCGACGTCCCTCACGAAGATCACTGATCCAACGCGGAGCTCACAACATTCGCGGAGCTACAATAGCCTCCACGAAGTTCCTCTTTCGCGAAGCACACTGGCTACGCAAACCACCTTCGCAATCGGAGAGCAAAAGATCTTCTCTGAAAATTCTCTCTACTTCTCTAAAGGGGTCAACCTCTATTTATAGGCGATTCCACCAACCCTCGAACTTTCCGTGCCAAGTCAGCGCCACGTCATCTCAAATCGCGAAACTCTGAAGTTTTCGTGGGAATTCTATCCAAATCGCGAAGCACCACGACAATTTTCGGATCGTGGAGCTTGTCGTGATCGTAGAGCATCACCGTCAACATTCCTTCGCACCTTCGCCGCGAATCTCCCTCGTGAAGCCCTTCATCGCCGCGATGCGCTTCAACTCTGTCGTTCGCGAAGATTTGACGTAATCGCGAAGCATCACCGCCTCCATTTTTATGGTCTTCGCGAAATCCAATCCATGCATCCCATCTTCGCGAAACTCATGCCTTTTCCATATTAAATTATGATCTTCATGGAAATCCTATTTTCATGATGCTCACCAAACTCAAAATTTTGGATCCCAAAAATTTGGCAAACACTGGGAAACGGCGCCACCTTGTACTGCTCTTTTGTACCGCCTCCAGATCGTTCTTTCCTTTGTCATCATTCTTTGTCAACATGGATTGTCAACAACTTCTCGGGAACTCGACAATTCTCCATGGAAACCTGCTTTGTCAACAAACACAATCAACCCAAAAATACTTCAATGTTACCTTGAGGGATTTTTTCCCAACAGGATTCCTGAGTGGTTGATTCCGGTGCATCCTTACACTCATCTTCTGATCAAGTATGTATGAAAATATATGTATTTGTAATCTTTGGAGAAGTTTTTCTGGTAGATAATGAAGCTTTAGAATTATTTAGAAAGGGAGATGTAAATCTATGAATGTAGAATGAGAGTGTTACTCAGTTTAAAGGAATGATACATATATCATGTCTTAGGATGAATCTTATTTTAGTGGGGTAGTTAGATAATAAAGTATCAATTACTACTTTTAATAAGGGAGTCTATAAAGTGACTTAAGGATCCATGGTTTTGGCATGGGGAGTAAAGGATAAAACCCTTTATCTAAATGGAAGTTTAAATGAGAGTGAAATGGATGAAATTTCATACTTTGAAAATATAAAGCTTTAGCATTACATATTTTGTCACCTAAATGAGAAGAATAAGAAGGTTATATAAGGTAAGTGTATTCTGAATCTTGATCATACAAATATCATAATTTTTGAAAGATGTGTACTCAGAAAGAAAAATAGGGTCACATTCAATATGAATGGCTAGAACCCTAGATCCCAAAAGCTGGGAAGGAGTTGATCTCATTGATGCATTTTTTATTGAACTTAGAAAATCATTATAAGGGGGAACATTATTCTCTATCAATAAAATTTCTATCCACCTTTCTAAGAATCAGATATTTCACACAAAAATGAATCACATTGACCTGAAATTAAATTTCATTAGGAATATACAAGAGGAAAAAGGTTTTTGAGCTATGAAAGATCATAGGGAAGCAAAATCCAGTTGACATGTTCAAAAAGGTTTTAGTGTATGAAAGTCTTAGGAAAAATTGTGCCTCAGTTATAGCGGAGGCACTATAACAGGAACTATACCAGCGACGGTACTGTAACAACTCGGGTATTGTAACAGTACTATTCACTGAAGGGTCCTTTGGGTTAAAATATGGCCTTTCAAGCCTTATCTTCAGGACACTTGGACTTGGGCCTTAGTCATATGTAATAGGTCTCCATCTACCCAGAAAAAATAGATATTTTCTTTAATAATAAAATGAGGCTTCAACCCCATCCTTTAAAAAAAATCTTCAAGTGGGAGATTATTCGGATTATGAAGTTTTCTTCAAGTCACTGAAAGTTCACTCATCGGAAGTTCAGACTCTAGTAGTTCAATTCGATCTTCTCAGAACAATGAAAACAAGAAATCTCAACATATATTTTATACCATTTGAGTTTTATAAACTTCTAATTGATGTTGTGTAGATTGGTATTTGGGTGTGGTGAATAGTGTACCGACTAAGATGATTGAGTAGGTGAAAGCATCAATTGAATAGAGAAGTTAATGGATGGATGGCCACAAATGTTAGAGGTCTGTGTTACCTGTTTGACCGATAATAAACCTATATAAAATGAGGTAGGAATATCCACCAAGTATGTATCAAATATAAAATATAGTACTAAATTATGAAATTTTTTAATACTGGATTACTAAGATACAATGTTTTTAAATCTTGTACTTCTGGTAATACAAAAGAGTTAACAGTGTTCTCCTACGAATGTAGAACAAAAGTTTGAACCATATAAAACCAATATTACTTATTTATTTTTCCTATTATTTGTATACTTGTATGTGGGTGATTTATATTTTGAGTTGTGATTAGGGTGCTACTTGACTCCTTAATTCTGGTTATCTAAGACAATGAAGGAAGATCCAATATTTTGAAATTACACTGTGCTAAACTAACAGTGGATGTGAATTTTTGGTGAACTCATGGTTCAACCATATAGGGATTGTATTAAATTTTCAAGAATCTTCTTCCCCAACATATTCATAATGTTAGGATGTATAAAACATATTTAGAGGAAGTAGGATAAGAAATAAACTTTAAAAGAGTCAAGTAAGACGATTACCTATTATTTGAGAGACCTCATTTGTATTACACCATAATTCATATTAGGATGATATTAGGGTAATAAAAAAGATCAAGAACAAAGGTAATGAATATATTAAGTTATTTGGGTAGTTCTTGGTTAATCTAAGCATCTTAATAGGTGTGAAGAAGATAAGATAAGTGACACCCTTTTATAAGTGAGGGGAGCGACACTCTTGTAATAATTCAATGTTTTAAATTAATATAAGGTCTTATTCATGGTAAATTGGAACCAAGGAATCCAAAATTTATAGATAATATGTGATATTGTTGAAATAAACTCAACCAATCTCATTATTTAAGTTTTTGAGACTTTTTAAGCCTTATCTTCTAGTTAAACCCCCTTTAAACCCAATTTGACCTTAGTCGTGATAACGTAACATTTTAGCATGATAACATAATTATAATCACAAAAGTAAAAGGCTAATTCTAAGAAAATTTGGATATTTAAATTCAAAATTTTGAATCAATTTTATCAGGTTCAAAATATATAGGTGACATAAATTACATTTAAAATAAGTGTACAAAATGCATAAAAAATACTTTTTAGAAAAATACTCGATTTAAGCGTAAAAATCATTTCACATTGAAATCAAGTAAAAAGTAAATTTAAATCGTTTTTATAGTTAAATAATAAAAAAATAATGTTTTCAAAATTTTGTATCAAGAAAAAATTTAATTTAACCTTCCAACGATACCATTAAATACAAAGATCCAAAAACAGTTTTTAATTTGAATAAAATATAATTTATGTTCATAAAAGTCAAGGATGAGTTCTAAAATTAAAAATAATGTTTTAAAATAAATTATTAAATTAATTAAACATATATTTTTATGAAAATAACCCATAAAATAAGATAAAATCTAGTGTTAGAGAGATTTTAAATCCTTATCGCATAGTTTTAACCCAGTTTTACTAGTTTTACCCTTACCAAGATGAAAAATCTTTACCATGGTTACTATTCATAATGAAAAAAATAAAAGGGAAATATTTACAAAAATTTAAAATTATTATTACAAATATTAAATTAATTTTCAATTATTCAATTTATATAAGTTTAATCAATCAGTTTTAATATAAATTCGTAAAAAGTAATGAAAAATGGTTTTTTGAAATATGCGTTTTTAAGATTAAAACTAAATTTATTCTTATTCATTACCTACTAAAAACCATAAGATGAATATTAAAATATTTAATTGAATATATAAACTATAAATTTCATTAAAATTATTAATTAATATATATTTATTTAATTTATTAATATAAATATATATTGTGCACATAAAAGCAGTTTTATGAAAAATATCTTTTTTTACCTTCAAATGATTTTATATTTATTTTTAAACAATTGATAATATATGTATGAAGTATTATTAATTTATTTATATAAATTAAAAATACATTTCATTAAAATCATTTTTTAGTAGTGATCAAAATATTTTTTTCAGATAAAAATGCATAATATGTTGAAAAATAGGTCTTTTTTATCATTAAATGATTTTCCTAAAACTTATTTATTATTTTATATGAATAAATAAATAAATTTATATTAATTAAAACCATTATAATTATATTTCATAATATGTTTATCCCTATTCATATCCAGTGATCCGATTTCTAGCTCACATATACTATAATTTTTCAACCGTAGTTTATTTAAGTTCGATGTTACATGTATGGAAAGCTACTAAAGACATGAAATTAATAAAGAGAAATTATATTCTAAAATCATGGGGTGTTACATTATAACCCATTATAATAATTTATCTCTTTAAATTTCATCACTCAAATACAAAAAATAAGGATCTCTCTACCTCATCACATCCTTGGATTCCCACATAGCTTCCTCAAATTGACGGTTTCTCCATAAAACTCTAACCAGGTGAGTAGTTTTGTTTCAGAGATCTTTCTCTATACAATCCAAAATCTAAACCAATTTTTCATCATAATAAAGATAATTTTTAAGTGGTATAACCTCTAAATTTTTTACATGTGAAGGATCATTTATGTACTTCCTCAGAAGTGATACATGGAACACATCTTGAACATGAGAGAGATTTAGTGGAAGAACCAAGCAATAAGTAACCATCCTGATGTGATCAAGAATCTAAAAAGGAATGATATATATAGGGATCAACGTCCCATTATTTCCAAATCTCATAACCTTATTCCATTTAGATATCAATAGGAACACCTTATCACCAAAATTTAACTCCATATCCCATTGATGATTGTATGCATAACTTTTTTATTTACATTAATATTATCACAAACCAGCCTGGGTACCTTGGTGACCTGATAACCGAGACAAACCTAACATATCCCCAAGGGAATTCCTGATCCCCAAGGGTCTATAACTAGCACCTAGAATCATACAAAATGAAATTGGGAACAAATTTTTCACTAAAAATGTGGAAGTAAAAGAGACAAGTTAGTAATGAATACAAAAGAAACTCCACTAGGAGAAATGTACTAGAATTCAAACAGGAATAATGACCCAAAGTACTACAACCAAGTCCCATAAAACTAAAAAAACTAGAAGAAAAAAAATCCCATGTCCCAACTTAGATGCACCTCACCAAGTTCACAGGTCAACAGCTAGAACCACCTCCAAGATATTCTTTGCCCTTGCTCGAACCTAGAAGGAGATAATCTACAAACACCCAAAGAAACAAGTAGGATGTGAGCCAAATCCGAGTGGGTTTTCACCCAAAGATTCAATAACAAGATGATAATATAAAATTAACCAAGTTAATGCTTTCAATTTTAAAAAAATAGGTTTGGAATTTCAATAACATCATATTTAGATAAATTATTCTTTAGAATTAAAAAGATGAAAATACTTTAAAAACTCAAGAATCACATTTCAAATGATGGAAATAAACTTTTAAATAAAACATTTAAAATAAAATTGATGGAATATTTTTAAAACAATTAAATTTTCCACAAATGGCTTAAATAAACACTTTTATATAAAATAGTTTATATAAATTCTTAAGGAATATAAAACAGTTTACAATAATGGAATATATACATTTAAAACAACAAACAAGCGAGCAACATGGTCATGTGCCAAGTAGGTACGATAGTTCTAGGATATAGGGACACAAAAATGTGAAACTAAAAGTATGTACATATGCCCCTTTGGGCCTAAGGAAAAGGGAACTCATCACCATCGCCTAAGGGATGTGATGTGATGATATAGAGTTTTAGAACATTGTATAATTGTAGAGTGTTGACCCAAAATGAATCACTAACTACCTAAGGCTTTTATGTGCTCCAGTAAAAAATAAATGATAGATAATTTATTTTAAGAATACTTAAAATATAATTAAATCCCATTATGTATTTAAAATATGTTAATTTTCCCTTTAAAAATCATAAGGTATTTTAAATAAAAAGCATTCCTTTTCACCAAGATAAAATCCTAAGGTTTCTATCAAAAAAAAATTTAATCCATTTTAAAAAATAAGGATTTGAAACCAATTTATGAAATTTCAAAATCCACTTTCACAATTAAATGAAACAATTTAATTTTAAAAAAAATTCCATCAATTTTATTACAAACCCCCAATTCAATGGAATTGGTGTTTTTCACAATTTTCCATCAAATATATTTTTCCACAATTAAATTAAAAAATTAAATTAAAAAAATTTACATCAATTTCCAGAATTTAAATTAATAATTTAAATCTCAGAAATTTCCATAAATAGACCCCAATTAAGTGGAATTGGGGGTTATCTAATTTCATGCTAAAAACCCATTTTTCTTAAAAACCCCAATTTAATGGAATTGGGATTTTATCCAACAAAAACTGATATCCATTTAATAAAAATCAACTAATTTCATTTAATTCAAAAGAGTATAAATTAAATAAATCAATTTCGGGTTAATAAAAACCAATCATCATGATAGAACCACCTACCTTGGGATCAACGGATCTCTAATCACAAAGTTGTATCCAGAAAACTCCAACGGAGAACAACATCAACAAAGATATATAAATCAAACCTTGTTTTAGATAAAAAGGGTATTATATCCACAAATCAAAAAAGAGGATCCATGGAACCCTAGATAGAAAAAAGTGACCATGGTAGAATGAGAATGAAAGAAGGAAACTAATCATGAGAAGATCAAAGGGTGTTCTTCAAGATTCAGATCGCATTTGGGAGGGTTCTAAAGGGGAAATAATTTCTCTTGGATAATACCGAGGAAGAATAAAACGTTTGGGGTCATGATAGGTCTATATAAAACCTAAAAAAGAACTTTAGGGATTTAAAAAAAAATTTCGGATTAAATAAATATTGTGCACGGTTTCCTGGGTAAATGTGCACAGTTTAGACAAACTGTGCCCAGACCATGTACCTGTGTTAAATGAACCACATGGTTCTCCATGATAAGGCACATAGTTTTTCAAAATATGTGAAATCCATGAAGAACCCACTATCCAATTTTCCTCTTTTTGGTTTGAGAGGGCACACAGTTTGGGAAACTGTGTGCCAACCATGCGCCAATCGTGCACTAGCCTAGAAACTTCCAAAAACTTTAAAATTTCACCTGAAGTAACCTCAAATGAAACCCAACCAAATATTGGTAAAAATAGGGTTTATAAATACCTGAAAACATTAATAGGATGTTACAACCTCCCCACCATAGAAACTTTCTGTCCCCAGAAAGCCTACGAAGATGGTTCCATGCCAAAAAGATAAGGCCACTACTCTCTCATTAGTAAATCCCTCTTCCACATATCATGACTATATGAACCGTGATGCCATAGAATATGAACCAAAGGTATATTCCTCCCATTAAGTACCTTGGTTTCAGAATCAACTTTCCTAACTAGCCATTCAGTCATGGATAAATCAAGTTCAACTTCAAGATCACACTAGCTCAGAGCATGAGATGGATTAGATAGATACTTTCTATGCTGAGATACATGGAACCCATTATGTATCGATATTATCTATGGTGTAAGTGATAATTGGTAATTAAAATTTACTACCTTCTCAAAAACATAAAAAGGTCCCACAAAATAATAAGCAGGCTTCCCTTGCCTCCCAAGATATCTATGACCTAACTGGGGTGAAACTTTCAAGAACACCTAGTCACCAAATGAGAATGTCAAAGGTCTATAGTGATGACCATCATAAGACTTATATAGGATATATGCTGTTAAAATCCTATTATTAATAAACTAAATCTTTACTATTGTCTCTTAGACCAAGTTCGGTCCAACTAAGTAACTTTCACCAACCTCCGATCAACACAACATAGATCTATAAGGGCAGCCATACAAGGCCTCAAACAGAGCCATTCTGATCATGGAATGGTAACTATTTTTATAAGAAAAATCAAACTTCCCCAAGTGATCATACCAAGGCCCACCAAAGTCAAGAACACAAGCATAATCATATCCTCAAGAATCTATATAGCTCTATATATTTGGCCATCCGACTGCGGATGGTATGTCATTCTCAAATGGATGTGAGATCCCAGTGCCTATTAAAGTCCTCTCAAAAAATAAGAAGTGAACTGAGTATTTCTATCAGAGACTACAATAGATGGAAATCCATGAAAATGAACTATATATTTCACATATATATTTCCCAACTACTTAACTTTGTCCATATCATTAATGGGTATAAAGTGAGATGATTTAGTCAAATGATCAATCACAACCCATATTTCATTATTCTTTCTCTATATATGCAGAAACCCAACCAAAAAATCCATAGAGATCTCATCCCACTTCCAAGAAGGGATTGGAGGTGTCTGAATAAAAATCAAAGGATTATGGTGCTTGGCTATAACCTGCTGAAACATATAACAATGAGAGACAAACTCAGTAATGCCTCATCTCATAACTAGACACCAAAACTAATGCCACATGTCATAGAACATCTTAGTGGTTCCTGGGTGTACTATCCATTGGGAACTATGGAAATCACCCAAAACATATTTTCTTACCAAATACAGTACTATAAAATGGTTCTAATAGTGTAGAATTCCCTCAGGGGAAAACGACTAATCAGGAAAGGTCTCCCCACAATAAAGATATTTTATAATGCTATAAAACTTATCATCAAGTTTCTAATTCTGAAGAATCAACTCAAGAAGAGTGGATGTCAACTGAAAACTGGCCAAGGAAACCTTGACCCCTGATTCCTAGACTCCAATATGCAATTGTGCAAAGATATCCATCAAGTTCCACTCTTCCGATGATTCTTTTACTGACCAGGTCAGAAGTTTCCTGCTCAAAGCATCTACGATGACATTACCTTTCCTTGGGGTATAGGTAATGTTGAAATCAAAATACTATAGGTATTCCAACCAACAAATCTTGAAGAGATTCAAATATTTTTTAGAGAATATATAACTCATGTTCTTATGGTTTGAAAACATGATAATACCATCTCTATATAGGTAATTTTGCCAATTCTTAAGCGCGTGCATCACAACTGCATGTTCAAGGTTATGGGTTAAATAATTTTTCTCATGTGTCCAAAGCTAACGAGATCCATAAGAAATGACATGATCACCCTGCATAAGAATGCATCCCATGCCTGAAACCGATACATCACAAAAGACTACATAGCTCTTCCCAGCTTCTAGAAGAGTTAACACCAGTGCAGTAGTCAAAATAAATTTTAGCTCAACAAAATAACTTAAAAAATTTTCATTAAAAGAAAAAATTACACCCTTCCAAGTTAGTGCGGTCATCGGAGAAGCAACCTTGAGAAGTCCTTGCTGAACTGGTGATAATACCCAACTAGACCCAAGAAACTATGAATCTCAAAAACATTTCATCGTTTCTACCATGTCATAAAAACTTTAACCTTCTTAAGATAAACTGATATTCCATGTTCATACACCACGTGTCCTAATGATTTCACTTCCTGAATCAAGAAATCACATTCCAAAAGCTTGGCATAAAGCTGGTGATTTATCAGCAAGCTCAAAACTTTTCTTAGATGATGCACATGATCCTATTAAAACTTAGAGTAAATAAGAATGTCATCCACAAAGATAACCATGAAAGAATCTAGATACTCATGGAAAATCCTGTTCATTAAAGGCATGAAAACTACAAGAGTATTTTTTAGACCAAAGGGCATAAAAAGGTACTCATAATGGCTATACCTTCTTTGAAATGTGGTTTTCTGAATGTTATATTCTTTTATCCTCAACTGATGGTAACTAGAGAAAAGATCAATCTTCTAGAACCACTTATGCTCCTTCAACTGATCAGATAGATCATCAATACATAGCAACTAATACCTTTTCTTTACCGTCACTCAATTAAGATTTTAGTAGTCAACACTTAGGAAAAGAGAACCATCAGCTTTCTTAGAAAAGAGAACCGACGCCACCCTAGGTGACACACTCGGCCATATAAAGCCTTTCTCAAGAAGATCGTCCAACTGGGACTTTATCACTTTCCATTTAGCTGGTTCCATATGGTAAGAGGGAATAAAAAATGGTTGAGTACCAGGAATTAAGTCAATAGAAAACTCAAATTCCTTTTCCTAAGGAAAACTAGAGAATTTAGAAGGAAACACGTCAGGAAACTCGATGAAAAATGGAGGGAGATTTCCACACAATGATTATCGATCCAGATCAAAGGAAAAAATCGATATCACTTCCCCTAACTCTTGATAAGAAGGTTTGTATCTGCTTGACCTTGAGTCCCATTCTCCTTGAAATACATGACACACACCACTGGGTGTAGTGAAGGATACTCATCAAAGATAAAAATCAATCCAAGCTTTATTAGCAATGATCCAATCCAACCAAATATGACGTCAAGTGGTTTCATGTTGAGAACCAGGAAACTCCAAGAAAGATCTACATATAATAGAGAGAATACACATGCAGGACTATAGAGACCTTATTCTCTCTTCGTACCAAGGGGTGTAGTAATATCCAATGCACAAGATAAAATTTCCATAGGAATATTTAGAAGATTAACAACACAGGTTGAAATAAATTATTGATACGCACCAGTATCAAATAAATAAGTCAATAATGATGAAATTATAGTAATGGTACCTCTCACAGTCACTTGAACCATATCCGCTTCCTCTAGAGACTCTTCCACTATGTGAAGAATCTTCATTTTAGATGTCTATGGCTGATACCATATTGTATATGAATAATTTGATTGCCCCATAGTTTTAGGAGGATATGATGATCCCATTCCACTATAAAAAGTAAAATAAACATAGTGGATTCTCTGTAAGTTCCACAAGAATCTGTAGGATCCACAGTTCTTGGGTGCCTTAGTGAAAACCCTCTTTGAATGTCCTGGTTTTCCACACTAGTAGCAGATCATAAGACCTCTTCCAGGAACCACATGAGGTCTAGAATGACCCTGCTGCCGATAACTACCATGAGAACCATCAAACATCCATTTACCTTTAAAATAACTCACAATTCCACTTGGATAGAAGGAATATCTCTATAACCCTAACTTTCTAGCCAGGTCTATCTTGACCATTAGTTCTCTATCCATCACATCAGCATAAGAAGACAATTTTATCAAGAAAACCTGAGAACAAATATCCTGAAGAAGTCCCAACTCAAAACTTTGAGCCTTTATATTCTCATTTGATATAATCTTAGGTGAGAAATGCACAAGATCCCTAAAAAAGTTTTTATATTCTGTCATGTACCTGTCAACCTGCTTAAGTTTGAAGAAGTCAGTGGACTTGGCCAACAACATCGATTCTAGATAGAACTGGTTGGTGAAAATAACCTTGAATTATTTCCACTCTAAGCCCTTATTTTTCTTCATCTTCACTATAGTTTCTCACTACTTTATACTCGTTACTTATATTATGAAGTTGGCATACTTTACTTCAATATCTTCGAGTGTGTCCAAGAACCCAAACAAATTCTCTATTCTGCTCAACCACTCCTTAGCCTCTTGAGGATAATTTGAGCCTTTGAATGATGCGAGATTCTTGAGAAGAAACTCTTGAGAACTAACTTTGAGAACATCCCTAAGAGGTTCTATATATGGATACTAAATAGGAACTGGAGGTGATTCATATCCCAGATCTTGGACAATGCACACAATCACCTCTACCAGACTTGGGTCCACAAGAGGATCACTTGCTGAGGTTCAACAACAGCTTCCTCCTAGATCTGATTCACATGTATTCTCAAAGGCATGATGATACACAACATCAACATACAAAAAATAAGACATTTGGTTACACTCAATAGAGAAATAAGGGGAAATTAATCCTAATATATAGATAACAAGATTTGTATTTCACTCTATCCAAATAAAAATCAAGGAAAAAACTAGAACTAATCCTCAAGACATATTCTCCTAACCACCCCTGGTGACATAAGGTTCATTATGGTGAGATATGTCCAAACACTCAATCATAACTACCTCATAAGTCCTGAAAATATTTCACAAATGCATACTAACTTCAAGAAAAAATCTCAACCTAGATATTTGATACCTTTTTTCATGAACCGGTCTAGGTACCCTGGTAACCCGATAACCGAGCTGACCTTGACATAGCCCGAAGGGAGTTCTCAATCCCCATAGGTCAGTGACTAGAACCCAGAATAATACAAAATGAAAGTGGGAATTATTTTTCCACTAATAATGCAGAAGTAAAAGAGACAAGTCGGTAATGCATACAAAATAAAATCCACTGGGAGATATATACCAGAAGTCAAATGGGCATAATGACCCAAAGTAATACAACCAAGTACAAAAAAACTAGAAAAAATGGAAGACAAACTGCCCATGTCCCAACTCAAATGCAACTCACTAAGTTCATGGGTCAACAATGAGAACCACCTCTAAGATATTCTTTTCCCTAACTCGAACTAGGAAGAAGATAATCTACAAACACCTGAAGGCACAAGTATGGTGTGAGCCAAATCCTAATAGGTTTTCACCCAAATATTCAATAACAAGATTCCAATATAAAATTAACCAAGTAAATTATTTCAATTTTAAAACAAATAGGTTTGGCATTTTAATAAAATCAAATTTAAACAAATCATGATTTATAATTCAAAAGATGGAAATACTTTATCAAATTAGGCTTCACATTTCAAATGATGGAAATATAATTTTAAACAAAATCTTCACAATAAAACTGATGTAATATTTCTAAAAAATGATATTTTACACAAATGGATTAAATAAACACTTTTATATAAAATATTTTATATAAATTCTCAAAGCATGTAAAATAGATTACAATAATAGAATATATACATTTAAAAAAACAAACAAGCGAGCAACATGGTCATGTTCCAAGTAGCTATGATAGTTCTAGGCCATATGGACACAACACTGTGAAACAAAAAGTATGTACATACACCCTTTTGGGCCTAAGGAAAAGGGGACTCATCACCATCACCTAAGGGATGTGATGTGCTGATATGAAGTTTTAGAACATTGTAGAATCCTAGAGTGTTGACCCAAAATAACTCACTAACTACCTAAGGCTTTCATGTTCTCTAGTAAAAAATAAATTAATGGCAATTTATTTTAAGAATTATTAAAATAAAACTAAATCCCATTCTTCGATTCAAATATTTCAATTTTCCCTTTAAAAAACCATAATGGGTTTTTAATAAAAATCATGAATTTTCATCAAGATAAAACCCTAAGGTTTCTATTAAAAACCATTTTAAGCCATTTCAAAAACAAGGATTTGAAACCAATTCATGAAATTTCACAATCCACATTCACAATTAAATTCAACAATTAAAATTTCGAACAAATTCCCTCAATTTCATCACAAACCCTCAATTCAATGGAATTGGGATTTTTCACAATTTTCCATCAAATCCATTTTTCCACAATTAAATTAAAAATTTTAATTGAAAAAATTTCCATCAATTTCTAGAATATAAGTTATGAATTTAAAAGTCACAAATTTCTATAAACACACCCCAATTCAATGGAATTAGGGGTTTTCCAATTTCATACCAAAAACCCATTTTTTCTTAAAAACCCCAATTCAATGGAATTGGATTTTTATACAACAAAAATTGAAATCCATTTAATCAAAATTAAACAATTACATTTAATTCAAAACATTTGAAATTAAATAAAGAAATTTAGGGTTAATATCGTGATGGAACCACCTACCTCAGGATCAACAGATCTCAAATCACAAAGTCATATCCAGAAAACTCCAACGAAGAACAAAAAAAACACAGATATATGAATCAAACCTAGGTTTAGATAAAAAATGGGTATTAAATCCAAAAATAAAAATGAGGATCCATGAAACCCTATATATAAGAAGAGATACCATGAGAGAACAAGAATAAAAGAAGGAAATTAACCATGAGAAGATCAAAGGGCATTCATCAAGATTCAGATTGTATCCAGGAGGGTTCCAAAGGACCAAGAATTGCTCTTGGAAGCTTCCAAGGAAGAAGAAAATGTTTGGGGTCATTCTAGGTATGTAAAAAACCTAAAATGGTAGTTTCAGGATAAAAAAATATTTTTTTATTAAAGAAATATTGTGCACAGTTTTCCGGGTAGATGTGTACGGTTTAGAAAAACCATGCACAGACCCTGCACCAGTATTAAATGGGATATATGGTTCTTTTTGACAGGTCCCATAGTTTTTCAAACCGTGTGTAATATGTGTAGAACCCACTATCAAATTTTCCATTTTTTTGGATTGAGAGGGTGCACGGTTTGAGAAACCATGTACCAACCGTGCGCTAACCATGCATTAGCCCATAAACCCCCAAAAACTTTAAAATTTCACTCAAAGTAACCCCAAATGAAACCCAACCAAAGCTTGGTAAAAATAGGGGTTTAGAAATACCTAAAAATAGTAACAAGATGTTACAAATATTCCCTGATGTGTTGTAGAATGAATCCAACTTTCTCTACCATTTTCTTAACTAGATAAGGTCCCAATTTATTTCTTTCTCCAACTTCATTCCAATACATTAGAGTTTTTCACTTTATGCCATAGAGGTATTTATAAGTAGCCATCTTAATGATTGAGTGAAAAATATTATTGTAATAAAATTACACCAAAGGAAGGTGTTGATCTCAACCACCTTTGAAATCCATAGTACAAGATCTCAATATTTACTATAAGGTTTGAATGGTCCTCTCAAACTGACTATATATTTGAGGATGACATAAATTGCTAAAGCTAAATCCTATATTAGATTATTGATGAATACTTATCCATAACTTTTAGGTAAATCTATGATCCTGATTGGATATAATAGATTGTGATACTTCTTAAAACCTTACCACTTCCTTAATGTATATCCTAGCAAGGTGATTAAGTGAGAAATATTCTCTAATGGTAATAAAATGTGACGATTTCATAAGAAAATCAACACAACCCAAATAACATTACACACTTTACATGTTTTAAGGATTTCAGTGATGAAATCCATGAATTTTTTTCCCATTTCTATTCTAGTATGGGTAATAGTTGTGAAACCTTCATAGAATTATATCTCTCAACCTTAAATTACTAACACACCAGACATCAAGATGAAAACTCTACAATATTTCTTTTTATATTACCACACAATAAATACCATTTCAGATATCTATACACATCTCCATAATTCCAGGATGAATATAGAATGATAAAATATGAGCTTTATCTAACAACTCCTTCAATTCTTATATTGACAGGACATATAATCTATTCTAGAACCTTATCATTCCATCACAATCATGGTTGAACTTAGGAACATTCCTCACTTCCTTATGTAGTTATAAATCTTCCTTCCACACCCATTTAATCCTTATATAGATGGATGGATGAACATTGATCTAATAAAGATATAATATGTTCCCATTTGTAATGATTTCAAGATCCATCTTTTATAAATTCATAAGTATTAGATTTATTTCAATCCTTATCATGGAAAAACTATCATGATACTTTTGACACAGAGTATCATTAACCTTGTTCTCCTTCCCAGGGTTGTAATGTATTGAGCAGTAATAATATTTAATTAACTCTAACCATATAATTTGGGGCATATTCAAATATTTTTGTGTGAATAAATTCTTAAATTTTTTATAATATATATATATATATATATCACATCTTTAACCATAAACATAATTCCTCCATATTTTCAATGAAAAAAATTACTACCACCAACTCTAAATCACGAGTCGGGTAATTTTTCTCATGAAATTTCAATTAGTTTGAAGAATAAGATATCACCATATCATTATGCACAAGGATGTATCCCAATTCCTTATTTTTTTCATCACTATAGATCATAAACCCTTATCTACTATAGGGTAGTGTAAGCATAAGTGCACTGACCAAACTTCTCTTTAGTTCCTTGAAAATTTACTCACATTCTTCTATCCAATGTAAATTAGATCCCTTTCAAGTCAACTTGGTTATTAGATTAGATAACCGTGAGAAATATATCCAACCCAAGAAAACTATGGACATCAGTCACCATGGTTGGTCTAATCCATTGTTTAATAACTTCAATCTTTGAAGGATCTATCAATATACCCCCACTTAAGATTATACGACTCAAGACTGAGACTTTATATAGAAATAATTCACAATTTATAAATTTGGAATATGGATTCTCTTTTCTCATGGTATTCAATACAATCCAAAAATGATCTTTATGATCTTCCTCATTCTTATTATGTATAAGAATATCATCTATAAAGTCTACTAAAATCTGATCGAGGTTATCTCTAAAGACCCTATTCATTAAATCCATAAAGATATTATGGGCATTGGTAAGTCCAAATGGCCTCACTATAAATTCATAATGACCATACCATGTAAGGAAAGTTTAATTAAGATTATTCTCCTTTTTTACCCTCAATTTATGATATTAAAAATAAATACCAATCTTGTAAAAGTATTAATCTTTGTGCAGATGATCAAAGAACTCATCAATACAGGGTATGTGTTAGTTTTTATTGATAATGATCTTGTTAGGTTCTCAATAATCAATAAAAAGACACATTGAATCATCTTTATTCTTAAAAAAATAAGAGGTGCACCCCATGTGACACACTAAGGCATATGAATCCAATATCAATATTATCATGGACTTTTTTCTTCAATTATTTCATCTCAGTCAGGTCCATTCTATATAGAGTCTTTGAAATAGGTGTAGTATCGGGTATGAGTTCTATTGAAAACTCAACTTGATGATTCAGAGAAAGTATAGGAAAGTATTTGGTAAATACATCTTAATAATATTTAACAATAGAAATGTATTCAATGTTTAGTTTCTCCATAACCATTTGAGATACATATCCCTCATTAATAGGTAGTAAGACCCATACAATGGAAGTAATCTTCATTGGAGGTAAATATTCATCCTCATACTAGAATATGATTATTAGTTGATTAAAAATATCAAATGTGACTTAAATTCATTAGAAATTGATATGGAATCTATATAAAAAAATATAATCCATTCCTAAAATAACATCAAATTCAACTAGATGGAGAATCAAAAGACTTTTAAGAAACACATTCCTACAAACTTCTATCAGAGAAGAGATATAAACCATAGATGTGATCATCATACCATTAAGAGTTATTACTTATAACACAATATCTAATATTTTATGTGGTTATGTGACACCATTTACAAATTATTTAGATATAAAAGAGTGTGTAAATCCAAAATAAAATAATACATTTTAAATTCTAGAGTGGATGGTAAGTGTAACTTTCACCACTTCATTCTCATGACCCACTTCTGTAGTTGTGATCGCATGAGCTTTCCCTTCATCTCTTGGATTAAGGGGTTACTAATGCTGATTATCATCATTAACCCTTATATTCATTCATTTATTAGAATAATTTTCATACTCCTTATAATTATAGTATTAGAGTGTGGGTGGAACATTTAGTTGAGCTTTCTTACCCACATTGATTGGCCTCTTCACATCACTTTGACATCATTTTGTGTGATATCCTTATTTTATATAATTAAAAAATTTAACAGACCCCGTAATACAATTTACTCCATGTTTATTTCCATATTTATGGTATAAAAGAAGAAAAATATTCTTCACTCTATGGTTTTTATTATTATAATTTCCTTTGAATTATATATTTCTCTTCTTATAAAAAACATGAGATTTATGGGATACTTTGATATCCATTTATACCTTGAGAGTACATCAACCAATTTCTTCATAGCTACTGACGTCTCTTATGGATAGTGCCTTTTGGAGACTTGGTATTAAGCTATTTAAAAATCGATCAATCTTACTTTCAGGTTCAATGATAATACCAGAAGCACCCCTTGCAAGTTTGTAAAACTTTCCTCATTAAAATTATGAATTCATCACCCTTGTACTTTAGATCAAAAATTACTTCTTCATTTTTGTATGAATAATATTATTAAAGTATTTATTGAAAAATTACCTACTAAACTCATCCCACTACATAGATTCAATTTATCCCTATTGACTCATGTTCCTGATAAGAGTCCACCATTGATACGCTTCACCTTCCAAATGATAGACAACCAAAATAACTTTTTCATATTCTAAGCACTAGATAATGAAAAATATATTTTTAGTGGCATAAATAAATTTATCAAAAATTATTGGATCTGTAGACCCACTAAAATAAGGTGTATGTTTCCTATTAAAGGACTCAATATTGTAGTGTTCCCTACTTTACTCTTTTATAAGCTCAACATGATTCATATATTGAGAAAGTTTCATAAGAATAACAACAAGATTTTGTATTCTAGATCACATAACATTTTTTTTCTTAGGATTAAAATCATTGGATTTTCTATTAAATTCAACATTAACATGATTATTCTTAGTCACATACATTGAATAAAACCAAAAATCATAACATGAGAAACACTAATCATAATAAGTAATTATATAATCATGAAAAATCATTCATATGATATCTAAATAATGACATCATATTTTAAATCTATGGAATATTAGGTTTAAATTAGGTCATCCATGGTCATTATCTATTCAAATAATTCATAATGGTTTATAAATAAAATATAAATTAACCCAAGCATATCCCTCTAGAGTGTCTATCCAGATGTATAATTTTATGCCCACTCATCCTACATTGGTGATGACTGAGTTAATACCTAATCTCCCCCTTTCAATGTTGTTACCCAAATTAAATTTATAAAATAATCCCATCCACTTTCCAGTATCCATATAAGGATGAATTTAATAGGAAAACAATACTCCCTTCTTTACCATAACTTAGGATTTTCTCTTATACTTAGTCTTATCCTAAGTGTTATCATTAAAGTTTTCTAATCCAAATATCTAAAAATAACTAAAACCTGATATGGTACCAATCGAGGCTACCCAATCATAACATACATAAATATTGCTTCATTTTAGATTAATATTCAATATATATCATAATAATAAATACCCCAAAACCATAAAGGTTTAGTGTATTTGGAGAATAGATACATAATCATATTATTTCAGGAAATATACTTAACATCTCCCACAAAGTTATTCACACATAATACAATTATTGTAAATCCTCTACTTAATACCTTTATTAATAACATGGAGAAAGTAAATGTACTAAAAGGTGATCTAAGATGTTAAGTAAGGTTAAACAAAGGTGATATTAATCAATGATCATAAATGAGCATAATATAAACATAAGAGTATGATTTAATGATCATAACTTACAAAAGTCATACTTAATACATCAAAGATATTTAATCATAAATCATAGAATAATGCTTTGTTATAGAAAAATACATAAGTCATAATAATGAAGAATTATAAATAATAAACCATGATCCATGAGAACATAGCATAAGACATAGGTTTTTGGCATACACATAAGCATAGAAAATCATTTCCTTTGTCAAGGATCACTACTAAGACTATCATAGTGGATTGGGTTCACTTCTAATTCTATCATTTACTTATCCAAGGTTTACTCCCAAGACTATTATAGTGGATATAGTTCCTTACTGAACCAATTTCACTCCCTATTTTAGTCCTAATTATCTCATGAGATATCATTATTTACCCAAAGTATTGGAGGGATATATAATTCCAGGACCATCCATCATATAATAAATACTATACATATGTGTGCCACAAGATCATAAAATGTTAATCAATTTATCATAGATTAAACCATGGAAATAAAATAGGTTTTATAAACATTACATCATTTAATTATATCATAACCCATGGTAAATAAATTATTTTCAAAAACATTTCATCATAACTTAATTAACCCATGAGAAATAAATGAGTTTCATATAATTATCCTTAAATCATCTTTATCATCATAATCCATCCAGATAAAGAAAGAATATGTTATCATAATATTATATCCTCAGTGATTATAACAATTCTTAAAGTATTTTGACATATATAGAAATACCTTTAGAATATCCTTTGGATATTTCTTTGAAAACAGATAAAATACCTCTTTATTTCAGTATCTTTAAAAAATAAAAATTCCTAGAATATTTAGAAAAAATTTTATTTTTGAAAATAACCACAAAAAATTATAAAGTAATATTTAAATAAAATAATAGCTATATTGGTGGGAAAATATATTTGTATGGTAAATGTTAAAATAAATATTCTTTTTACACTTTTTGTAAAAAGTCATAAATAACATGCTCATAAAAAATTGTAAAAATTAGTTTTTAAACCATCAAAAAGAAATTAAAATATGGTTGAAAATTAATTTAAATAATAATTGAATCATATAAAATAACATTCTTAAATTTTTTTTAAAGAACATATACATGGAATAATAAGTTCTTTGATTGAAGAGAAAATAAGGTTGGTTCTTATTAAAAATATTTTCTCAATAATTTTAAGTACCAAAGAGAGGAAAATGGAAATATTAATTGAAAATTATAGAAATAACCAAATGATAAGAAAATATATAGGTTTTAAAATATAATATCTATAAAATTTCCCTTAATATAAATTTAGCATAGACAATCTTAAAAAGAACCGAGATTGTTATATAAATCCATTACCTCAAGTCCTGAATTGCTTCATACACATTCAAACATCCTTTATAATAAATATATATTAATTATAAATTTATTATATAACCATATTAATACTTATAATACCATACATGAATTACTTATAACATCTTATAACCCATTAATTAACAATATCTCATCATTATCATAATCATTTTGAGTGTTAACTGCTTCATTTTTCATGTTATTCAATTTTGTCATTATGATCCTTGAAAAATAATCATGGTTATAGCATATCTATAATTTTAATCATGTCATAATTATCATATTTAATCATTATATACACTTTTATAAACATTTATATAAACCGGTGATGAAAAATGATGTACATCACTTCGTGGAGACGATAGTCTGTATGTACGCATGAGTGATGTTTCAAATTTTTAGTGAATGGAATGAAAGAAATAAAAATATTAATTCAACATTTTGTAATAATTATTATATCATGAATACTATATATATTCATTAAATCTATCCTTATTACCATTCATGTAAAGCATTAATGAAAAATGAGTCATCACATCATGGAGATGGTAGTACACACGTACGAACGAGCGACACTATCATTTTTCAATGAATGGGAAGGTAAGAAGGTGGATAAGATATTAGAATAAAGGAAGCATAATTATTTCATAAATATAATATATAAACATTAAATCCATCATAATAACCAACCATAAAATATGGTGATAGAAAATGAACCATATTGCTACGTGATGGCGGTAGTCCACACGCACGTACAAGCAATACTTTAATTTACTATTTGACAGAAAGGAGGTGTAAAATGGTTATACCATAATCATAATAACAACTTAGTATATTTAATATATTGGGTTCATCATGTTATTAAGGATATAATATATTTATAGGAAGTATAATAAAAAATAAACTTTGAAAGAGTCGAGTAAGTCGATTACCTATTCTTTGAGAGAGATCCTTTGACTTACAGCTTAATCGTTATAAAGATGGTATTTGGGTAAGAACATAAGATAAATAATGAATGTAAGTAATATATTAAGGTATTTGGGAAGTTATTGGTCTAGCTAAGTGGATCAATAGGTGTGAATAAGAGAGGAGAATTGGCACCCTTTTATAAGTGAGAGGAGTGGAAATTTTGTAATTATTAAAAGTTTTAAATAAATATAAGGTCTTATTCATGGTCAAGTGGCACCAAGGCACAAATTTTTTTTATATAAGATGCAATAAACACAAAAAATAACATTTATACAAATTTTGGAGACATTTTAAGCCTTACATATTAGTTAAACCCCCTTTAAACTCAGTTTAACCTTAACCATGATAATTTAACTTTTTATCATGATAACTTAATTATAAGCACAAAAATAAAAACGTCCTTCTAAAAGTATCTATAAATAGTAATTAAAAATTTGGAATCCATTTTATCTAATTCAAAATTTATAGGTGGTCAAAATTATATTTAATATAAGTACACAAAATGCATGAAAACAAATATTTTAGAAAAATACTCTATTTAAGTGTTAAAATCATTTCACCTTGAAATCAAGTAAGAAGTTGAATAAAATACAATTTATGTTCATAAAAGTTAAGCATGAGTTAAAAAATTAAAAATAATATTTTAAAATATATTATTTAACTCCTTAAACATATCTTTGGTCAAACACCACTCATCCAATAGGATAAAGGCAAGTTTTAGAGAGATTTTAAAGCCTTAATCTATATTTTTAACTTTGTTTTACCTATTTTACCCCAACCATGGTTTTTATTCAAAATGACTGAAAATATTTACTATGGTGAAAAATATTTACCATGATTACTATTCATAATAACAAAAAATAAAAGGAAAATATTTACTAAAATTGAACCTTCTAATTCCAAATATGGAATCCATTTTCAGGATTCAATTTATAGTAGTGGAAAAAATCAATTTTAATATAAATGAAAAAAATGAAAATGAAAAATAGTTTTTAGAATGATGTGTTTTTAATCATAAAACTTAATTTATCCTTATTAATTTCCTAGTAAAAAACATTATATGAGTGTTAAAGTATTTTATTGAATATATAATATAAACATTTCATTAAAACCATTCATCAATAGGGATTTATTTAATTTATTAAGATAGACACATATTGTGCACATAAAAATAATTTTCTAAAAAATATTTCTTTTTACCTTCAAATGATTTTATATTCATTTATAACCAATCGATAATCTATGTATTAATGATTATTAATTTATTTATATACATTACTAATATATTTCATTAAAATAAATTTTCACTAGTGATCAATATATTTTGTCCAGATAAAAATACATAATATGTAGAAAAATAGGTGTTTTTATCATTAAATGATTTTAACAAAACTTAGTGCTTATTTACTAAGAATAAATAAATAAATTTATATTAAGGAAAATAATTATACTTATATTTTATAATATATTTATCCCCATTCATACCGGCCGATCCAATAACTAGGTCACATATATTATAATATTTCAGTCAAGGTTCATTTAAGTTCAATGTTACGTGTAAAATAAGTTACCAAAGACATTAAACTAATAAAAAGAAATTATATTCTAAAATATTGGGGTGTCATGATCATCCTATAAGGTTATTATTATATATTGATGTATACGATTCTCACCTTTTTATATTATCATGATATTCCTCTGGACTCACACATATTTTTTTTTCATCATGATATACTTGATTATTCCCTTACTAAGATTTTAAACTCACCCTTTATTTTTTCTCACAATTTCCCCAAGAATTAAAATCAAAGGGATCCATATAAAATAGTTACATGAATGAATAATTTTTATATATGAATTTTACTTTGTATTAAGAGTTAAATATGGATACCCAGTTTCCAAAGACACCAAACTTTAGATCCTGGGAGTTTGTTATAATTGAAGTTATGTATTAAAAGTATGTATGTTTAGAACTAGATCTAGAAGTTTGGGTTTGGGGTATCTTGTTTTGTGTTAGAGTATAGTTTTGTTATTTTTGGGAATTAGTATTCCAAATATTTGGGTATAGAGCCTTAGGTGGATAAAATTTTTCAAAAGAGAACTAATTTGAGTATAACTAGTAAGACCTCACAGGATTAAAAGATCCTAGCTATTTATAATGTGACCTTTCTAAAGATAACATTTAAGTGAAAATTTGGATTTAATAATTTTTTATCAATTGGTAAAATTTCCAGGAAACAATTTTTTTAAAGGTGGTAGAATGAAATATCCCATATTTTTAATGAATTGTTTTATAAATATTATTTCATAAATATAAATGAAAATACTAAATGAGTTTATTTATTTTTAATTAAAAAATATTTATACAAATATTTATATCATAAGTTTCTTGTTTATATATTTTTCAAGTAAAATGAAAATTTATTAAAATGGTTTTAGTAACAGGGAAGCTCATAGGAAAAATGAAAACCTGTTGCATTTGACCATGCCATGAGGCTCAAACCCATGACCAAAGGGAAATAAGATAATATACCCTACCACTAGCCTAAAATCTATCCTATTTTTTTATTCCACAATTTTTATATATATTCATATATCACTATTAATATATTTATGATTCTTTTTATATATTTTGTTTTATTTGATAACTACATTAATTTTATTAGTAGTTTTATTTTCATGATAATTAAGTTATTAGATTCTAATGGTTAAATATTATTTTTTACACCAAAAGAATAACTTTTCATGAATTTTTAATTACATTTTAGGTCATTTAATTTCTAAATGGGTTTTTATCAAATTCTTTACATGTTTTATTACTCTATAAATTTCCATTTAAATATGATAATTAACATGTTTCATAATAAAATAAAATTATAAAATATATATTATTTTTATTTTAAAGATGAAATTAATAGTTTATTATCATAAAAATTATTATTTAGTCTATATAATATAGTTTTTAGAAAATTAAAATGTTCATTGATATAACCTTATAATAATATTTTATAAAAGTTATTGCACTAAAACTAGTTTTCTTGATTATGTATTAAGAAGATAAATTACACTTAATTTAAAGAGTAATTTCATAAAATTTAAATATTTTACATATATTAATTATTAATTATCAATAATTTAATAATTAATAAGTAATAAAAAAGATAAATTTAATCAATTATAACAAAAAAAATAATCATTATTTTAAATAAATTGTTTTTTATTATTTTATATAATTTTATTTAAAAGATAAAATTATAAATTTTTAAAATTTAATTTTATAAATTAGAATTCATTTTTGGAATCATCACACCAAATTTAGACTAAGGTGAATTTTTGAGATTTTTCTGAAGAAGTTGATTTTTGAGTGAATTGTGAAAATACAATTATACCGTAACATTTATGTCCTAATAATTACATGATCACAACCTAAAAATTAGTTAATCATTTTTATTGATAAAAAATTTATATATTTATTAATATAATGAATTTAATAATTTTAAGTTATATCTATAAACCTATGTTTGACATTTTGGAACCTAAGTTATATCTTTTCTAAAAAAAGTTTTTATGTGTTAAACATTTATTATTTTAGAATTAATTTTCATCACATTTAGAAATTGAATCAAGTAAAAAGGATGTTATATTTATAAATAGAGGTTCTAAATCATTTATAAAGGGAAATTTCATTTTTAGGCACAAAAATAAGTTACCGAGGTAAAAAGTGAGTTACCACAGTAAAGGTAAAATAAGGTAAAGTGTTAAAATTAAAAGGGAAATGAATACCATACTTAAAGATAACACCATTAAATAGATGGTTAAGGGTTTTAAAAAACTTAACCAAACTTTTCCTAATTAATTATCAACCAAATTAATTGAAATTAATTCCATCCAAAAGTGGTCATCCCTTAATAAAAAATAGTCAATATTTCAAACCTTTAATACCGCCCTCGTCAAGTATTAATTCCCACCCCTATTCCCATTCCCCCAAACCAAAATTAATTTTTTTTATCATAATATATATATACAATATTCTCATTCATTACAATCTCTCCAATCCTGAAATGTTTTGTTGGTTTGAAGGGTCGACTCTAAGATAAGAAGCTCAAGAGAAGTAAGGGTCTCATATCCTCCTCTTTCCTTTTCAAGTTTTTTAATTTTTTTATATTGTCCTTTTAAATTCCTTTTTTATATACTACCATGAATTTTATTACATGAAATTATCTTCCAATTGATATGTTTAAAGTGAGAGTTTTTTTTATTCCCTATCATTATAGAATTTTCCTAATCCGTTATTATGTCAAAATAAGGGTTCATCACCCCTCCTTTCCCATTACTTTTGTGAGTATTTTTAAATCACTATTCATTTAAATTATAAATATTATTATGCATAATTTTTCTAATTTTATTACTATTTTATAAATTAGATACCACCACTATATCTCATTATACCATCTTTATATGCCATTATAATTATCAAACTTTCCTGCATCCATAAAACCATCCTAAATTTGGTAAGGAAAAGTGTGTGTGATTTTCCTAGTAATGAAATCCCTATCTAGATACAAACAAGTGGATACATTCTCTGGAATTTTTTTTAAATTGGGGTAATATATCCAAAAGGGTGGATTGGGTAGTAACTTGATCATCACTTGGTTCACAATAAAGATTCCTAAATGCACACTTAGTTTGAAAATCACAAGGGGTATACTTTGGATAATTCACATTCTCTTTACATGCTGTAATACAATGTTGGAATATATGGATCGAGATTCACTTTCAATTGAAATCCATATGACATGAAATTTATCTCCACCATTACTTTATGGAATTTCTTCGATTAGGGTACTACCCACAATATTGTGAATATCTTATAATTTCTATAGTTTATTGTTGGATATTCACATAGATATCCACATTAATCCATTTAAAGGGGTTATTTTCTACACATATTGTAACTGATGATTATTTCCTATATCAATATCCATATTTTTCATGGATTTTACCTGTCTCTTCCATGTCCTTGTTCTTATGTACATGTGTTATGGCGGAAATTAAAAATCTATAGAGAATGGCCCATCACTACCTTTGTATTGTATTGTCATCAACTATGCATAATATTTTTTCCAATGCCTTTAACTTATGGATACCCTGTATGATTTTTTTGTTTGAATGGTGTTCACCTAGATACATATTCATTTATTAACTAGAGAAATTATTGAATAAACTATATACCCATTATCTATAATTCATAGACACCTTATACTTCATTATCTTGATTAATGGGTATTTTTTTTAAAGTTACTTAATTTCATTTGGTACCTATTTAAATTTACCATGGGTTTATCATGAAATTATAATTAATGGATTTATATATATATTTATCTATGTGTAACACATGAATTTAGGTATATAAAGGGTTGTCCCTGATAGAGATCCAATGCATTGGGTAAAGAATTAATATCTAGAGATGACTTGGTTATAATACCCTTACAACATGACTTTGTAATGTTTTATGCTACCTTAGTGTACAAAATTGGTAATATTTTTTTCGCAAAACCTTGGTGATGAACCTTGGTGATATGATTATGAATGTATCATGTTTATATTGTAACCCCTTTCCATGTTATACCTCATATACTTATGATGACATGTTTTATGTTATTTCCACATTCCTATGATGACTTGATATTATGATATCATCCTATCATGTCATGATTCGATGTTTATGTATATGATTTTCAAATTTTTATACTATTATGATATGCCTATGAACTTACATGTATTTTTTTTCTTAATTTGGTTCTTGATTATTTCTTTACTAAGAATTTCAGCTCACCCTTTCTTATATTTCCTCATTTATTAAGAAATTAAAATAAGAGGGATGCATATAGTGGAGTTACATGTGTAGAGAATTTTTATAGATGAATTGTACTTTTTATTAAGAGTTAAAGATGAAAACACACCCAATTCCAAAATTCACCAAAATTTTGATCTTTGGAGTTTGTTGTAATTTAAGTGATGTATTAATAATATGTATATTTAGTAATAAATTTAGAAGTGTGGGTCTGGGGAATATCACTTGAACCTATTATAATATCCCATGAGACCAAGGAAGCTATAGATCTCTACAATATTCTCAAGTTCTTCCCAATAAAAAACTATCTCAAAATTCTAAGTACCAAACACTACTCCCTACCATGATACTACATGTTTGGGAAAATGCACCTCATATGTTTAGAACTTGCATTTGGTCAACATTAAAAAGAGATGGTGGTGCTAAAGGACTTGTAAAACAAACATAATATGATCAACACACTCATCTTATAACTTTGAGTGCATGAGTATGTAATTAATGAACACCAACACAAACTGATCTAGGAACTCATGAAATAATGAGTTCATGAGTCCCATGAAAAATTTTGGGGAATTAGTGACACTGAAAGACATAACCACATACTCAAAGTGACCATATAGAAATTCTTATCCTTCACACTCATCTAGTGATATACAGAGTGAAAATAAATATTCAAAAACTATATTGATCCCTTAAACCAGTTGAATAAATCATTAGTCTTGATAATCTCCTGATTCAACCACCAATAGTCTATACATAACTTCATACCACCATCCGCCTTCTTGGAAAATAATACCAGAGCACCCCATAATGATACACTGGGTTGGATAAAATCCTTATACATTAGATCATCAATCTAAATCCTCAAATATCATATCTTAGAAGGTGTTATATGATAAAGATCCATTAAAATTGGGAAGGCGACTAGTTACAACTATATCTCAAACTTGATATCACATAAAAGAGGTAGTGTTACATCCAAATAAAGAAACACATATTGAAACTCCTAGAAAACTCTGGGGAAATCCACCACCCACCCCTCTACTTAATCCAAGGATAATACTACTAACTAAGATAGTAAAGGATTTGAAAGTCTATGACCCCTCCAATAACCCTACTCACCAATGAACACCACTCACTAGTCCTCCTCATCACAAAACATAAATCTCATTTAAAAATAAAATCAATAATTACAACCATAAAATACAACCATTTTATGCCAATGATGACATTGTATGATTGTATTCATGTTAAGAAGAAATAACCAACTGATTGATACCAACCCAACATCAACTTATACCCCCGACACATGTCAAGAAGACTTGACTGACCTCAAACCGGTATAGTCAACACCAAGGTCATTAGAAGCTTATCCACCTTGGGTACCAAGGTGTGGAAAAAGGTGGGTGTAATAAATGATTGTGATAATTTAGAGTAAAATAAATCATATTCCATGGAAGATGATAAAAAAATAGAACCTTAGATGATCTTTGGACCATCTCACATTGGTGACTCTATTGTATGAAAATTCCCACATCTAGCTCATCTACCCAGCTGTTTAAAACCACCACCATAACCACACTCACCCTTATGTCCCTAAGGGTAGAGAACACAATGGGTATGGTCCCTAACATCTCTATATATTCTTAGTGTATTATAAAACTATTTTACCTACTACTAATATAACCTATGATGCAACTACAACTGAGGATGAAATAGATACCAACCACCTGCACCATTTTGATCACCGAGAATGTCCACCATGAACTAAAATAACCGATGAACATAACCTCCAAAATTGAATAAACTAGCATAGAGACATCAATGGATTTATAAAAACCACCAAATATATAAAAATGAGAATAAAACTACCGAGTTCAGCTCCCTTCAGGTCAAAACTTTGATGAACTAGGCATCTGAGATCCTCCAATAATATCCCTAGTCCTTAAGGAACCTTGAAAATTCACCTCTCGAGATGTCCTAGTTGTGCACGAATCATCTCAATCACCCCTCCCTTATTCTGTAATTTTAAATATATAGGTAATATAAATGTAGTGACTGTATATTGAATAACTAGGCACAACACCTACTATAAATGCTATTCTCTACACTCCTCATCTGAAAGTAGATTAGGGGAAAAGCATAGAAGGTACTTGAACATTATCTAGATTTTCCAAATACTCATGCTCCCCTATTTAAGGGAGAGTAAACCCTTACTCTATGTTTTAATCATCATAAATTATAGAAAATCCACATGAAATTACCTTTAAAAATCATCCCATAAAACATTAAACTCCTTCTACTCCCCAAGATAGAAAACCCACCACTGGCGCACCGCCCCACACATCTAAATGATAGCTAGAAGAATCCAATACACTTCCCTAGATCATATCATACTAGAGGTGATATAGATCTCCTCCAACCAATATTCAATCTCTAAATAAAATATTCTCCCTTCATACTTTATTATCCCCTGATGCCGAACTCATAAAACATCTTCCTACAATCTTCATCCTCCTCAACCAAATCAATACTCCATCGATCAACCAAATTGTCTTGTTGGACCTCACCAGCCTCAACCATGCATGGATTAGCACCAGTAGAAATCTCTATAAACAAAAGATAAATATACCAATCCCAATAGTATGTAATTCATTTAATATTAATTTTTTAAACCACCCAATTAAAACACAAGTGAAAACAAGTATGATGCATGTACATATCCTAGGTATCTCCCTTATAATTGGAATTACCTCACCCAAACTAATATTAAGGTACTTACTCTAGATCACTATGGTCCCTAATTTCCCATGTCCTAGCTGGTCTCCCTTACTACACCACCCACTGGGTTCAATGAACATTGTTTCCCTACCGTGCCCTTGAAATACTCAGTAGTGAATAACTCCAATCTCCATCATAACTCTCTTCCTTATCTTTGATACCATTTTTTTATGACTCAAACCCACTAGGAATCCTTCCTAGGTTTATAGTGGAAACAACAATGACCCTCGAGGCCTGCCTCCAATAGGCCCTAGGTTGGAAACTAAAATGAGGGTATAAATCATGTAAAAGGGAGGCACTAACCTCATATATCCAAGGAGAATAATAATAAATCCACCAATAAAAACCTTTATATAAAAAACCAATATCCCATAATAATCATAATTTGTGATAATTTCACACAAGTACAAGTCTCCAAAATAAATTACCAAAAGTAAAACTCCTAGGTAGTGACATTTTCATAGCTCTAAGCTCTAAGAAAGTATGGCCTAGAATGATCTTAAAAATATCCTTGAAGACTTAAAAATAACTAGTTTATGTATATATATATGATCATATCTCCTCACGACTACTCATGTAAATATAAAATAATCATAATAATGATTCAGTGAATAAAGAGAAGAACTAAAAAGCACCTATTAGGTTATCCTATAACCTAGCCTCACTAAGGCCCACTCATTAAATAACGCATCTAAGTATAATAAAATAGTATCAAATAATATAGGAAGTATAGGTACATTGAACCACTAGTTTATCACTATTATGCTCCAATGAAAAATTTCAAGTACTCCCAATCCCTTCCACAACCATACCATAACACATCATATTTAATACCACAATCATACTACATACCAAAAACACATCATTATCATTATCCCATGTTCACCACCACATTACACATCACATACACACATCACATATAAAATACAACAGGGTATTAATAACATGAATTTAATCATCCTCGGGACCTTATCCTACCACACACGAACCCCATAATATTTTATCACATTAATGCCCTATAGGGACTACCAATACACCACATAATACACATCCATATGATCACACCTACCTTGATCCACCACAACCCATGACATACCTAGACGGAAGAGTGGTAAATAAGGAGAAGTCAATTATATATTTTCTCACCAACTTGAATATTGGGGGAAAGAAACTAGAACCCACAAAAATTTAGGCATCAGTAAGTTTATCCAACTTAAGTGGGGTGTGTAAGAAATCATAATAAAATAAAAGTATAAAATGATCACACACAAGACCAACATATAGGGTTCCCATTCGAATAAATATACCACTTCATCATAAGTTCCAAACCATCACCACCAAACACTACCATCACTACTACTCTCTATATCAAAATCTTACCCAAATTTCCACACAAAAAAACCAAAATTACCATTCACAGTTTCCAATTTAATGATATAGTTTAACAATTTTTAGATTTACCATTTACCATACATTTTAAATTCATCATATCATTAAATTACATATTTAATGGAAAACCATTATTACCCATCACCCATATTAATTCAATCTATTACCTATATATTTTAAGCATCAACAATTTCATTTAAATCCTAAACCCATTAATTATTTTCATTACTACCACCTAAATACCATTTCTACTGAGAAAATATAAAATAGTCCCATGTTAAATAACTAACCATCTCAAAACCTATATGTATTTTATACAAAAAACCACCTCAAAATCCACACATCACATCCTATTTACACACAAACAACTATAACGTCATTTCACATTAACCACCACCTATCCTCTTATCAACTATGGAAAGGCAGTCACAGAATCACTGTAAAATATGTATTATCATATCAAAATTGGATGTAACTATCCACAACCATAACCAAATAATCAAAAAAATAATAAACCAACAATACTAGAAAGACATGGAAAAAAATCCAACCACAAGCACTTCCATAAACCCCCATTTTCAAAACATTCCATTATGTTCATTTAACATCTATTAATTTGGAAATAACACAAAAATTCTAGATTCTTTACAACTATTTTATTATTTTCTTTAAATTATTAAACTTTTATGAGAGACAATTCCAATAATAAAATCATATCATATTATATATAACTCATAAATGACAAAAAATCTTAGCAGAAATCATAAATAACCAAAAATCAGTTAAGTAATACCATATAAAATATATAACCACATGATATTCACCCCTTCCCATTAATTTTATTTAATATAATTCTTTATATTTATCAATAAAATCCATACTATCCACCCAAAAAAAGAGCATGTTAATCCCACATTATACACAAAATAAAGAGATTTCTTAGATACCCTAACTCAATCGGTGCTCTAAAGATTGTAACATATGAATATGGTAAAGAAGAGATGATCACCCAAGAAAACTAATTTAAGGGAATACTAAAAAACCTAAAACAGAAAAATCTTCATCAAAATCACAACCCCCAACCAATATGGCTGAGATCAACACCATCCTCTCATCTCTAAGAAGGAAGAGTATGAGATGCACCAAGAAAGAGAGGAGAAACTCACATCAAATTGTGATCAAGAGATCTCCTAATATGATGATCAAGGATAATATAAAGGGTACTAAAAGGTATCCAAAAAATTCACTTAGGATTACCCAAGGTTGATATAAATAATATACAAAAATAATTTGGAGGATCTCTCAAATTTATACCTGGACTAGAAAACACTGTGTCACGATTCGACATGCCATTGTCACATAATGAAGGGTTTATCTTAAACCACCCTATGAAAATCATGTCACATATACCCTATATTTAACCCTTATTAAACTTAGTTATATTTTCAAATATGATACAACTAAGGGAGGGTTGCATCTTGACCAAAACACCATGGAAGAATGACACTTAAAAACCCCCACCAAAATTAGCCTCTAAGTCCTCACTTCGTGACATCCAAGGATGTTACATGATGTATAACTAACAGAACCATTGAAAATCCACCCTGATACCTCATGTCATGAAAAATAAGGGATATACCACAAAGTAACCATTATGAAAACCTCACAACTATATAGGGTACCGTCTCCCCATGAGGAGAACCACTATGTTGTGACCTAAGGATTAACATAGGAAACTCTATATGGTTCATTAAAGCTTCACGAGGTTCAACACTTATCCAAAAACCATCTTCAAACCATTAATTACATTAAACATTAAATCACACAATAACCAATAAACTATAGATTCAAACTCTATTGTATCCATCCCTTCATTCCATGATGGACAAGGACACACCAAAAATTACCTCTCCCAGCTAAAATGTCAACTGCAATAGTGCTTCTCTTCCTATAATCTTTTCCTGACACCTCTAACACACGAATCACATAAAGTAACTGGTAATAAAGGTTTGGTTATTACATTATAGGGTGTAATTTATTGTGATATGTAATAAATATTCATGTAAAATGATGTAATATGTATGCTGTTAAGGTTGGGTAGTCTTATTAAGTATCACTATGAGGTTTATTTATTTTCAGGTATTAGGTTATATAAGAGGATAAAGCCTAAAAAACCCCATATTGAACCAAAAGTGTTGTAGGATGAACCTATAATATCATAGGTTGAAATTAAGGTGTCATAATTTATTACATATTAGGATTAATTTTCCTTATCATATGATAGATTACTTTGGTTATTATTGCTTGATACTCTCATTAAACATTTTGGTTTTAGTAAGGGGTTGAAGATAAAATCAAGAAATTAGGGTAGTGAAAAGTATAATAAATGTTGAAACCATATAATTTGATCTAAGATCTATGCATTCCATCATATCTTAAATAGTATATAAGACTATTTATTCATATCCCTAATGACTAGATATTGAATTATTGGAGAAAAATCCTAGTGGTAAAATGATTACATCCTAAGTCTATAACTCCAATATGATAAAATTTTATGGGAATTCACTTCCTGTAAATCTTATTATTCCCCCTTTATTCAAATTTTATGTGATTTTAGGCATGGATTAAATCTCTCTACATAGATCCCATATTAATCTTCAGGATAGGGGAATCATATTTCATATCCCAAATAAACCTATGATTGTCTATCTGTGAAAGAATGAGTATGAAATCACTATGGGAATTAATTCCCTTATATGAGACTTAATACCCAATCATGAGGGATATTTAGATCAAATGGTTAGGTAGAAACTAAATATCAAGGATATGTGATTATGAATGAATAAATTGATGTTTTCCCTAAGGAGTTGTCTAGTATTCCACTGGATTGTGAGGTTGAGTTTACAATAAAACTTTTACCTGGTGCTATGAATATATCAAATAATCCTTATTAAAAGGCCCCAATTGAATTAGAGGAATTGAAGAATCAGATCCAAGAGAATATTGATAAGGTTATTTTCACTCAAGTGATTCACCATAGGGTGCACCAATTCTATTTGTTAAGAATAAATATGAATCAATGCATATCTACATTAATTATTATGAACATAACAAGATCAAGATCAATAATAAGTATCATCTACCCCATACTAATGACTTATTTGATCAAATATGAGAATATCACTACTTATCAAAGATTAAAATTTGATATGGATATCTTAAATTAAGGGTGAAAATATAGGATATACCCAAGATAATCTTTCATTCAATATATAGACACTATGAATTCATAGTGATTCCATTCAAACTTACAAATTCCTATAATATATTTGTAGATATAATGAATAAAGTCTCTAAAGATTACCTTGATCAATTTTTAGTAGTATTTATAGATTATATTCTCATATATTCTAAAAGTAAAAAGCATATGCAGATTATTTGAATATTATCCTAAAGATCTTGAGAAATAATAAAGTGTATTCCGAATTCAGAAAGTGTAAATTCTAGATATAGAAAGTATCTTTCTTGGGTCATGTTATCACAAGTGAGGGTATATATATAAATCCTTCAAAGTTAGTGGTGATTTAAGAATATCCTTTCCATAAAATGTAACATAGATCCATAGTTTTCTTTGATTGTCTAGATATTATCGATGCTTCGGGATAAATTTCTCATGACTGTGAAATTCACCAAACCAAGTCAACTCATAAGGGATTCATGTTCATTGGGACAAATGAAATTGAAGAAAATTTCAAGGATCTCAAGGGAAGGTTGATCACTGCACCTTTACTCACACTACCCTATAGGGGAGAAGGGTTTGTGACATATAGTGATGCATCAAAGATGGGTTTGAGATGTTTCCTCATGAAAAATGACATGGTGGTAGCATATGCCTCACGTCAATTAAATGTGCATGAGAAAAATTACCCAATGCATGATTTGGAGCTAGAGGCGGTAATATTTTAATTAAAGATATAGTGAAATTATCTCTATGTAAAAAGTGTGATATATATACTGATCATAAGAGCTTAAAGTATATATTCAAACAGAAGGATTTGAACATGCACCCAAGGAGGTGGTTGAAGTTGATCAAGGACTATGATTTCTTAATACATTACCACCCCAGAAGGGAAAATAAGGTGGATGATTCTATGATCAGGAATTATCATTCTACCTTATCAATGATGAGGATTAAAAGAGACCAAATACACATGAATTTGTAAAGGATAGGCCTATAAATCATAAAGGAAGGGGATAAATCCAATCTTTCCAAAATTACCTCTCAACCATACATCTATGTGAAGATCAAAGAGAAACATAAGGAGGATATGAAGCTATATAATAAAGTAAATAATATTACAAAGTTCAACCTTAACATTTATGGGAATTATAAGATTTGGGAAATGAATATGTGTCCCTTCAATACTAGAATTGAAAAAGGATTTATTGGATGATACACATGGCTTATAATTCTCTATCCACCCTAAAAGCACAATGATGTATAGATATCTCAAGAACTATTTATAGTGAGTCAAAATGAATATGTATATTGTAGAGTATATATCTCGATGCTTGGTTGACCAAAAGGTTAAGGTTGAACATCAACATTCTAAGGGGATAATGCAACCACTATCCATACATATATATAAATGAGATAACATCACTATGAATTTTTTTATAAGAAATTATAATACTTTTAAGAGCCATAATTACATTTGAATTATAGTCAACCACCTTATAAAGTTATCACATTTCATTCTTATTTGATAAAATTTATCACTTGATTAACTTTTAATATACATATAAGGGAAGTTGTAAGACTATACAGAGTACCAATTTCCATTGTATTGGATTGAGATATGAGGTTTACCTTGAAGTTCTAGAAAATTATCCTCTAAGAATTCAACATTGAGATAAGTTTTAGTATGAATTACCATCCTCAAACTAATGGTGAATCCCAAAAGGACCATTCAAACCTTGTAAAATATGCCGAGATTCTGATTGATGGATTTTAAAGGAGGTTGGGATCAGCACCTTCCCCTAATAGAGTTTTTATATAACAACAATTTTGATTATAGTATTCAAATAACACCATAAGAGGCTATGTATGAGAATGTGTGTAGAACTATAACATGTTATGATGAAGCTAGAGAGTGTAAGATTTTGGGACTAAATTTTACTTAGGAAATGTTAGAGAAGATTCAAACCATCCAATGAAATGTTAAAATTGCACAAAGTCGATAAAAGAGATTCACCAATAATCATCAATGATATTTGGAATTTGAAGTTAGAGATAAGGTATTCCTTCAAAAATCACTATATAAGAGGGTTATAATATTTGTGAAGAAGGGAAATTTGATCCTAAAATACATTGGTACCTTTGAAACCATCAATCATATGGGGGCAATAACTTATCATATTTCACTCTCACTGGACCTATTCCAAGTGCATTATGTGTTCCATGTATCAATTTTAAGAAATTACATACCTAACCCTTCTCATGTACTAAAATCAGATGTAGTACAATTGAAACATTATCTCCCTTATGAGGAAAAATTGGTAAAAATATTGAGTCATAAAGATAAAGTAATATGAAATAAAACCACTCACTTGGTTAAAGTTTTCTAAAGGAATCATAATTTTATGGAAGTGATGTGAGAACCTAAAGATGCAATGAGGAAAAATTACCATTATTTTCTCTCATCAATGTAATGAAATTTTAAGAGAAATTTTATTTTAAGGGAGATAGAATGTAACACCCCATGATTTTAGTATGTATTTTTCTATTTAAATAAATATTATTTAATAGCTTTAAATACACACAAAACTAAGATTAAATGAAAAATTATTTATTTCATTATAGTATAATATTATTATACAAAATTAAATACATTATGAGATAACTAAATGAAACCTAATTTGTAAAATAACTGAAGGAATGAAACCAAAAGTAAATAAAAATACTACAAGGTTAAAATTATTATCATCATGGTTTTACATGAAGATAATACCACCAATAAAACATATATAAAGAATAAAACATGTTATAAATATTATAAAAATCCTTCTAAAGAAATTATAGACTAAGATTAATGATTTTAGAGATGTATGTAAGGCAATATATAGGAATGCAATATAACTACTATATATATGGTCGTTGGACATATAATCGCTAGATATATATTTATTGGATATATTTGTATCTAAAAGGGACATTTAAGTTTTGTAATTGTTAGTAAAAAATAAAGAATTTGAAAATTTATAAATAATAAATAATTATGGAATAAAATAAAAACATAATAACTGATTAAAATTCTCTATTATAAAGATATTTATTTTTATTCATTACATATTATTATTATTATTATTTTAAATAATGATTTTATGTGTTTATAAAATTAAAATAAATATTATAAAACAAATGGATTGATATAATTTAATGGCTAGAAGAAAAGTAATTAATGATATGGGATCAAAATCATTTAATCTTAAAATATTTTTTCCCAAAGAAACATATTTTCTATATGTTTTGTATTTTTATTTTAATAAATTAAGATGATATATATGAAAGAGTGATTTAAATTAAATTAATTATATATATATATATATATATAAATTCAAAAAATTACCAATCATTTAATGATCTTTACTTTGTTATGAATGAGAATAAGTGTTTTTATGCTTAAAAATACATATTTCTAATTTTTTTTATGTATTATGCATTATTATATTAACTTTAATTTTTATAAATTTTAGAAATTGAATCCAATAAAATGGATTTCATATTTGGAATTATAATTTCCAAATTAGGTAACAAGGTCAATTTTTAGGTATAAATATAAGTTACCAGGGTGAAAATTAAGTTATTATGGTAAATGTAAAATGAGGTTAAAGGGTTTAACTAAGGGTAAAAGTCCAAAAATATTATAAAAAAATATCTCTAAATGAGTTTATATGGGAATTATCAACCTAAAATCATCCTATATTCATTATTTACCACTTTTTATCCACTTTCCATGTTAAAAAATAGTACTTACACATTAAGGAATGAGTATTTGTGAAAATAACACTCAAGATCACCGATAAAATGCCCCTATATCAACCTCAATATAAAAATTTCCTTCAATATTATATTCAGCACCTAATAAATTTTCTCTCTAATAATCCTCTCCCACATTTGAGAACCATTATTAACAAGAATGAATCCCACACCCCTTCTTTCCAAATGGATCTCTAAGAGAAGATTCAGGTGTTCAACGTAAATTCTATCCTATAATTAATCATTATTCTTTATATTCTTCACAAAAATATTATTAAATCTAATTTATCACTTTAATAACATGTTTTTTACATCACCAATCTTCTATAAAAGTGATATTATCACTGTACAATAACATGTTCTTACCTATCCAGTCGTTATAACATGTTACTGTTTGGGTCAGTTTTACCACCCATATGAATGATGTTAGAAAGATTACATCATAAATGAAAATTAAGAATTAAATAATGGTAATATAATATATTAATTATTGATTAATTTTTTTTATAATTCTGGAGTGGCGATATGCTAAAGTATAGTCACTAATAAGTTCAATTCTTTTGTTATTTCAATAATCATCGAAGAGGAGATTTTTAAGCATTCAATGTGATACATTGAAATCAGTTCCATAAAATTACCATGGTAATCTATAACTTTATAAAACACATATAATACATATTAATGAATATTTTATAGGTGATAAACCCATGATCAATGAGCGAGGATCAAAATCTCTAAACTGAAGCATGCATGGAAAATGAAATAGTTAACACCCAAATATTAATTTTAACAATAAAAAATAAATATGTTGGTAATGAGGAATTATAAATTAATGGTAAAAATATTATAAATATGAATAATAGACCTTAATTTATTATACATGGAGTTAGAGCATGTCTAAACAAGAGGAAGTTTGAGGTAATGGTTTATTTTCCAATATCACTTTAAAATCAAAATATTCAATGAATAAATTCATATTTGGGAAAATTTTATGTACTGTTTTTTTTATAAAAACCCATTAATCCTATTCCAATATGGTTATTTTTTGGGATTATATCTCTCCTTACCATTCCTCCTTCATTTGGTTCATAATTTAACTAAAAGGATGCTTGTAAGTAGAGTTGACCGTTTCTCTTCCTTTCAGTCCTAGATCTTTCTCCTTCATGTCCATGTGTTCTATATAAATATATATATAAATATATATTTCCTTATCCCTAATTATATTATTTATTAAGGTAATTTTCTATTTACTTTGAATTTATTTTAAAAAATTATAAAAGGAATCTTTTTAATGCTTTTTATATGATTGCTTTATCCATTCGTTTTCTTTAGTTTTCTTTATGAAGCTTCCATTTTAAGTTTTATTGGTTTTACAAAGTATTTTTTATTTAATTTTCATTATTTTTATGAATTTACTATTTTATAAATTATTTCCTTTCAATATAAACGTTATCAAAATTTAAAGTGTATTTATTCTTATTTTTAAAAGTAATTTTCTAATGCTCTTATAAAGTTTTTCTCATCTATGTAAATATCCTTTAATATTTTTTGTGCTTCACCAAGGATATGTTTTAATAGAACCATCCTCTTTATTTATCTGGGTGATTCATTTTTATGCCTTATGATTATTCTTATGAAACCTATTTAATTCTCATAGGTTAATTATGCTATGATGGAATTATGAATTCGTTCATGTTCATATGGAACACATATTTGTGGTTTATCATTATGTAATTGGTGTAACCAGAATTATATTACCCTCTAATGAATTGAGAAAAGTTTCATATCTCATTATATGAGATATCATAGACTAATGATTGAATCCAATCTATTATGGGATTCTATCCACTATGAAAATTTTCCACTATGTTTATGGAATGAGGAGTGAACCTAATCCACTATGAGAATCTATACACTAAGTTTATGGAATGGGGAGTGAACCCATTACACTATGGGACTCTATACACTATGTTTATAGAATACAACATGAACTTAATCCACTATGGGACTCTGTCTACTATGTGATTATGGTCTTGGCAGTGAGCCCTGACATAATAAGTGATTTTCTATGCTTATGCATATTCCACATTATCATTCCACATTCCTATGTTATGCTATATTCCTATATTATGTTTCCATGGATTATGTTAATTATCTCATGATTACACATTATTATATATTATTTTTCATGTTATACTAGAATAATTATGTCATGATTCATGATTTAAAATCCATGTTTTATTGGGTATGATTTATTTATGTTATGTTTATATACATTGAATATGTTATCATTCACATATGTTTATTTTATGTTCAATTATGATCTTTGATTGAAATATCGTATATTCACCCCTTAATGGGTATCTAATCCCACACCTTCTTATGTTTCCATTCCCAAAGAAATAAAGAAGAGTATTATATATGATGTGTCTAGAAGGGTATCATGTGAGAATATTATTTGTGGGAGATATTGAAGAATATTTGTAAAATAAGTTAATTATGCATTTAATCTCTAGAGGTTCTAAATTTATAGGTTATAGGGTGTGATTTAATATGATATATAATCAATATTCATATAAAATGACATAATATGTTTGTATATTAAGGTTGGGTCGTATCACAAAGGATACGTGAGGTAAATATATGTGATGTAAGGGATATAGAAGGTGAAGAAACTCTCATGCATGATTAAACTTCTAAATACATGGGATACATCAGAATGTTTGATCCAACCCCATGTCAAATTAATTTTCACTTCACATCAGATTAAATAAAAAAACACACAAAAAATTTATTCAGAGAAAAATATTTGTATAATAAACTAAAAAAATAAAATCCATGGAAAGTAAACACATGCAACGTGAAGATAAACACATTGAATCAACAAATCAAAATTAAAAAATTTAATTTATAACAAACCAACATGAAAATAAAACAATAAATATCTAACATATAAATTAAAATTTAAATCAAAGGCTATGTTTTTGAAAAATACTATATCCTATCCTATCGGCTGGTTCAGGTAGTTTTAGACCCAATAGAAAACCCTAAGTACTATCATAATCCACATGATTTGATTATCTTTTCAGCATTTACCATAGTGTCACATGTCTATTCGTACCATCTCATATACTAATATAAAATACTAAACATAATAAAAAATCATTCTAATCTAATAACTAACATTAAAAAAAATTACCAACCAATGTACCTGAGTCTCCACCTAAAGTGATCTCACTGAAATCACTGAAAATAACCACAAACACCTAAAACTCAAAAAAAATAGAGAGAGAAATTTCTTTGATAGATAAATAGTTATCTTTAAGCTTAGTAAAATAAATATCAAATTAAAATAGTAAGGTAGTATAAACCATTCAAAAAGCAGTCACAACAAGCTGATAGGAGGAGGACCTCCACCTAGACCTGAATAGATCTAGAAACAATCCCTAATCACACCCTTCCTTCCAACTATCCCCCCCTAAAAATCACATTTGTATCCAATATTATTCTACAATACAATATCTCATAATGTGAATGATTTTAGAATAGTTAAAACACCTAAAATTCCGAAACCAACTTCTATTCTTCTTTTTCTTACTACCATTATTTGGTCAAACCTTTATACTGAGAAACTTAGGCCCATCCTTCAACCCACTACCCTACACCTTCAGACCATGAATATAAAAATCCCTAGACATAATCACAGATTCCTCCTCCTCTAAGGTAATATATTTCCTACCATATTTCATCAAAACCTTAATATTATCAAATGAATCGTCTAAGGAATTCAACAACATATATGCTTATTCCTCATCTGTTATTTGCAAATCCACATTAGATGAGTCTAAAACCATCTTATTAAATTCATCTAGATGGACCCAAATAGAGGTAATAGAGACTATTTTAAAATTGTAAAGATGAATTTTATTTTTCAACCTACCGATAAGAGAATTATCCATATAAATATGATCAAGTTTAAATATATAAAACAAAATGGGGTTTTATAGACCACTTCACTTGGGAATTTTTCACATAAGGTCAATAATAAAAGGGAGTGGGATTTATTTAGAATGTTAGGGTAAAAATCAACATAAGAGGTTGGTGTGCCCAATGGTGGATATGGTGGTGATGTCTTCTTAGATCCACAAATAGTATCTTCATGTTTATTGTGGATAATAAGAACACACATCTTAACTCTATACAAATTAAAATCATTCTCTCTATTAAACTTCTCAATATAAAAATTAGAATAATACATTATTAAACTCAATATCAAAGCTATGATACCAATTATTGGGGGGAGGGTTTTGTTCAACATGAATATCCACTCAACAGTAGTGAATAAAGTTCAATTTTATTAATGTTCAACACAAAGAAAAAAAATAGAAGTGTAAGACTAGAAAAAAAATCAAAAAGTAAAGAACACATGGATATAATGTGCATCAAACCACATTATTCCTATGTGTATTATAATAAAACCACCTCACAATACTTTATTAATAAAAATAATATATGGTAGGATAAAAACTGAAAATAAAAAATAAACATGCATAGAAACAATTTAGAAGTACCCCTACTCACACAAATGCCCCAAGTAACTTGTCAGAATAAGAAAACACAACACATAATCGATAAAAGAAATAATAACACCCTCATAAACCCAATACCACACTAATAACTTGGAAGAGGTCCTAAAAATGATGAAATAAACTATCAATTATCTCCCCCCCTACTCCACACTCATAATGATCAAGCCTCTCTACCACAATAAGAGTGATGGAATAATCGTACTGAGTTTCAAAAAGATCTCCTCCACTCTTAGATTTTATCTTAGTGGGAATTCAAAATATCAATTAATGGAGGACAAAATTAGGAACTAATGAAGGTATATAAATGATCACTTCTCAATATATAGGTACTTGTTTGTGGTAGATATGGCATGATAAGGTCAATCATTGTAACTAATCCAAACAACTCTCATGACACACATTGTAAGGTTAAACTCAGAGGCACTACATTATAAGAGTTCACCTACTCTATATGAGTTGAATTAAAAGTATCATGTGAGAGTGATATTCATGATCCATAGCTATGTCAGGTGAAGATATATCTTCCATGTCTAATAAAGTTCTCCATTATTAAAGAATAACCCTCCAAACTCACCCACTATAGAAGATTAAACACCCCCACTAACTAGCTACATAGGAATGGACCACCTAGGCGCCATGGAAGGTGAAGCTACCCACTTATAAACTATGTTATAATAAATCAACCTCACATAAAGAGAACAAAACCACATTTTAAGGGATATTGGTAAGGAGAACTTTTGTGTGATTACCAAAATTAGGATCCTCAATCTTCTGGGTGATCACACACTAGAAGTTCAACACAATGAAATAAAAAACCTCATAACTTCTCTTGATAATAATATAGAAAGTAAGAAGTATTAAAATCTTAATCACCACAAAAATTAATCCCTCAAACAGAACTTTAAGAAAAATTACAAAACTCAAAAGAATACAAATGGAAATAAAATCAATAGAAAAGAAAACATAAGAACAAGTACATGGGGTTAACATGCTTCATACAATGAGTACTATGTGAAAGGGAGAAACACTACTTATTTCATTATTACTAGAATCACAAGAATTACATTCAATTTAAAGATTCATCAATAAGGATTTACTATATAGGATTAACACTCTATGATTCACTATGCACATTTAAGGTACATCGTTTTCATCACTAGTCCATTGTTCATGTGGTCCCCACATCCTTTTATAGGAATACTTAGTCGGTTGTCCCATTTACACAAAACTAAAATATTCATGGATATAACTCCATTTATAAGTGTAACTATTGGTATCCAATAGCCCTTTGAACATGAACACTTTACTTAGTGAACACTTCCAATTACTCTTTACAAAGACTTCTTGATTTGAAAAATGTCTGGACCCTTCTACTTTGCTGAACTTTCGATCCTCCATAGTTCATTTGGAATATATGAACTTCCAATTATTTCAATGCCTCCTAGAGAGGTTTTTTCACCTCTATATTTTCATGGAGTTGATCTATATTTTAGTGAATGAAAATATAATGAACTGAAACTAAGTTCATATCCTAATAACCCCCCACTTTAATACCGTTTCAAGGAAAATCTAGAAAATATATAATATTTCATCAGAAAAAACTTCCCTCTCTTCTATAACATGTAGTATTATACAACATATTTCCATTCAACCAAGTACCAATAAGGCATGATTTTGTCTTAGAATTTCTTGAAATAATGGTTTAGTGAACATGTCCCCCAAGTTTTGGATTCCAACTACCTTATATAGATCTAACACTTTTTCCTACATCATGTTATAGATAATGTGGTACTTGAGGTCAATGTACTATGTCTATCCATGGAACATGGGATTATTTACCAAGTGAATCATATTTTAATTATCACTGAATAAAACTTAACCTTATTAATTTTTTTATGTTCTCATTTATAAAATTCATCAACCAAACTAACTATTTCTCTACTTCCATTATAAATACATACTCTACTTTCATTATTCTTAAAGTAATAATTATATAAATCCATGAAATATAAATTATATTTGTTTCTCTATAGTTAAATAAAAAACTAGTCATTTTATTATATGTATTTAAGTCTCCAGAGAAATATGTATCCAAAAATCCTTACATCATATCTTCCTCCCCAAATAATAGATAAATTTATTCCAATCCTTTCAAGTATCTGATAAGTCATTTGATTAATTCCAAGTATTAACTTATGGGGTTTGATATAAATCAACTTACAAATCCTCTTAAAAGAAAAATATCTAATTGTGTACAAATCATTACATACATAAAACTTATGACAATATATATAAATGGAACTTTATCCATGTATCAGGCCTCATATTTTTTTGTTAGTTCCAACCTCTTAGGAGATCCCATGAGGATGGTATCCTTCATGATCCACTTTGGATGGTGATGCCCTAGGTTCAATATCAGCATTCCCAGCCCCCTCTCTATTAGAGGGGATGGGGAGACCTTCCAATTACCTATTTGGAGGATTGTGTACATACCTTTATACCTTTATCTTTCATATATTTTATTCTACCTTTTCCGGTGATACCAATCAGTACAAAGGTTCTAGATCTTCTTAATGGTTCGACTCAAATTTCTCTCTCAATCTCTGAGTTTACAGAATCCTCATAACTTATAGATCTAACTTTGATCACTTGATTCAAGTATTTATTTCCTTCATTTGATCACTTCGATAGATTTGTCTTCATCTCTTGGGGTTTATAAGAATGAATGATGATTGGTTTTCTTGATAAATGACATATTATGATCCACTTTTCATAAATAGAGGATTTGATTTTTGTCTGATCCAGAGCACCATGTTTCTGTAATGGTTTCCATTTTCATCTCCTTCATTGCACCTATAAGTTTTACACGAAGAAGGATGATCCCACCATAATGATATGGGTATGTTTCTCTAAAACCTCATTAACCTATCAAAATTCCTCTATTATGTGAATGATGGGAAACCTGGTTGGATAGTATCTGTGCTCGAATAATAGAATAAATTCCATTTTCCATCTGATTTCCCCTCATATATTTTTTGAGGTTGATGTATATCTGATGCCTATAGAGTGGGTTTAGATCATAATTGATGAAGATTTTTTCTTTAATCAGGCAGTGGTTTTTGAATCCTGGATAGATTTCTATTCAACCTGTAAGTGTTTGGGACACCTCCCTTCAACATGATGATGATACCATAGTTTCCATAGGATTCAAATGTAAAATATCCAATAGATGATTATTAATGATCCTTTTACTGACCTAAAAAAGAACCAGGTGGGTGATGGTGGTCCGGATTTGGACACTTCTATCTAGAAAAAGGAAAGTTTTAAGAATGTTAATCTATCAATCACTGATATATACAACTGATTTTGGCCTGATCTTGTAGTCCCCAATTTGATTGTTTTGAATTTTTCGAAACCTATGATGGAGGAGGGTGTGGGTGCTATTATTTCTTACGAACCAACCCTCAACATTTTGAAGTCAGTATCATATACAAGATATGTTCTATCTATAAAGGATCATATTAATGAAATGGAGATATCGATGACAAGTTAGGGTGGTGCCATGGGATGTATGGGTTGGGAGTACAATCCTAGTTTAAACAAGTCTGTTTTAAGTTTATCTAATCATTTTGAAGGCCTGAGGATTGAGGAGATGCACCTAAAAGAATCTAAATAGGTTTATATCTTCAAGTAAGGGCAAGTATCGATTGGGTTTGATTCAAGTGATGAGGTTTCTAGTTAATTCTATAGAGATAGCGTGGAAGACAAATATAGTAGGGGGCATTACAACCCAAGGAAGAAAAAGGGGTGAAAGGGAAGCTGAGATATGGGGAACTGTAATTTGGTCAAGGGTAAGAAATAAAAATTAATGAAGGATTACTATTTCATTCCCAAACCAATGGAAACTAGATCAATCATGAAGTCGAAGTCTAAGGATCTAGACTGTGTTGTCTTTTCTAAAGAATAAGAAAATTAAGGTAGGGAATTTAACAGGGTGAAGACTGTCACTATGGAGGAAAATCATCACATCAGTGAGGGAAAAAAATGTATTAGATGATGTCATGAAGGAAGGAATTATTGATTAGAAATGGGAGGCAGGTAAAGAGGATGCTAAATAAGGGGAAAATTGGGATCTTATCATTCATTCTGAGGAAGATATGCTAGATACTTCCTTCCAAATTAAGGCCTCCCTAAAGGATTCACATAGGATGGACAAGAGACTGATTCTAGTGGATACTAATAAAGTGTAGTGTGAGTGGATCAACAAGAAAGACCTTATATTGAAAATAGGATTCAATGATAGGAAGATAAATGTGGAGGAGTTCATTCAAACATGGGACAATATGGATTACAATTTTTAATACCTAATCAAGGACTACCTAGATACAAAGGTATGTGGTCTACGATGTAAATTATATAGGGATAATGAATCTAATAGAATTAAATTTTATTTCAATGGGTCAGTAATATCTTATAAATCATGATGATTTATTGGTGTTTTTGTGAGGTTTCTCACCTTTTCCTTAAAAGTGTGTGAATTTAATAAAAAATTAATTTTCAGTTCTTACCTCCTAGATATAATGAAGTGTTCAACAAGAGGGGTTGAGATAGGATTAAATCAGGTCATTATAATTTTTTCAGTGATCTTATAGATGGAATATTTCTAGGATAATACCAAAATATTAGATTTATTTATCCCTCTAAATCTTCATTTCTATAATATTCTTGGTCTGTATAAGGTCTTTCAACTCAAATATTCTGAAAAAATTACACTTATTCTCTTAAATTTATGACATATCTAGAACCTCTAAAAATATGTCATCCATGGAAAAAGTATAATAAATGTACCATAATACCATACCATTTGGTAATAATAATGATCCTTATTTCAACTTTAAAATCCTTCTTATGACTTAAATGTGTCTAACTTTTGATTATATTATCTTAGTGCTTTCTTAATCTTATAAATACTTTTTTTTTTCAATTTATAATCCAAATTATGATTCCATTCTTCCATGAATCATACTGGTTGATTCATTTAAATTTCCTCCCAAAAATATCCATAAGGAAGGCCATATTTATATCTGTATATTCAAATACTAAACTTATGATTCACTATTCTTAGCATTATCTAGATAGTTTCATATTCAAATACTGGTGAGAATATCTATGAGAAATCGATTCCTTATTTTTATTGAAATAGATTTACCACCAACCGTACCTTGAATCACTTATTTCCATCAACCTTTACTTTAAAAATATAAACCCACTTGTTCTCAAGTTCTCATTTACCTTACTAAAAATTAATCAATTATCAAGTTATATTGGATTTAAATAAAGAAATTTCTTCATCCATTGACGGATTTCATTGTTTTGAGTCATTGAGTAATACCATTTATTCTGGCCATTCAGGTTCTTCTGTATATTTTAAAAGTTTAAAGTTCATGTCATCCCCAAACCTCTAAATAGATCATCCTACTATAGTTGATCTCCTTAACTAAATTGACTATTCTAAACTATTCAGATTTACTCAATCTTCAAGATCCCTAACTCTTAATTCTCCCACTTGACCTTCAATAATTTGTTTCCTATTTCCATCATACTCACAGAGTTTGAACTTTTGGAAGTTGATTTCCTTCTAGATTTTTCCTTTTAACTTTTATAATTGTTCATGATATTTCATTTATTCCCACAACTCTAGCATATAGGATCAGGACCAACTAACTTTCTCTATATTATTTATTATGATTTATCTTTTCAATGGTTTATTTTGATATCTTTTATGGGGTAACCATGATAGTCTTTTAGTATTAAGAGCACTACCAAGTGATTCTTGGAATTCCCTTCGATGAAGTTCTTCAGTAATAATCAAATTTCAGACATCCTCAAAGACCAAGTACATCTTTCCATGGGAGTTACTAATAATAGTCACTATCTCATCACAAATCTTTATCAATGAAGAAAATAGAATTATCTCCTATATAACATCCATGAATTTCACCTTCATAGATTCAAGCTACACTCAAATAATATTGAAATTATTCATGTTATCTACTAACAAACTTCCTTCTGATAACCTTATACTGAACAAAAACCACATTTTAAACCATTTATTAATCATCATAGGTTTTTCATACATATATAATATGAATTTCATGAGCTCCACCATTATCTTCACTTAATAAAAACATTCCATTCAAAATAAATCCTAATAATCCCAAGCACCTTCCTATCCATCCGTTCCCATTTTAATTTTTCAATTTTCTCTAGATGCACACTAATTAGTGGAATATCTTATTACTTTTTAATATGATGATACTCCATTTACATTGTTTATAATCCAAAATTCATTCAATCAAACTTGTCAACTTAGGAATTATCTTCATCTGATGTCATAACTTCTACTGATAGTGAACTACCAATAAAAGTGATATTCTATAAAGTCAAGAGTGAGAGAAACTAGAGATTCCTTTACATGTGTTGAGTGATAACTACACCATGAGATTTAATACCAATTTTTGGGAAGTGGGCTATCCATGTGATCATCAGAACTAGGATCCTCAATGTATTGGAATATCGAGCATCGAATGTTCAGTGTAGTTGAATAAAAAAAATCCAAAACTTCCCTTGGATAAGTATACCATAAGTAGGAAGTCTTCACCCCCTACTCTCTGCACATAGTCGACCCTCACAACCAACTTAAAGAAAACTCACAAGCATACAAATGTAAATAAAAATAACAGAAAAAAACACAAGAAAGTGAACAAGGTATTTACATGTTCAAACAACAGTTCTAATGTTCACAGAAGAGACCCTACTATTTTCATTATTACAAGAAGTATTAGAATTAGGTTCAACTAACATAACCATCATTAAGGATTCACTAAATATTATTAACACTCTTTATTTCAGTATTCACATTTAAATTTTATTGTTTTCATCACTTGTCTACTATTCAAAAGGTCCACATATCCTTTTATATGAATACTCATTTGGTCCTCCAATTATATTGACCTCTAAATTTCATAGAGATTCCTAAATTTATAAAAGTAAATATTGATATCCATTAGAATTTTGACCTAATAGCTTACCCCAGTGAACACCTTCAAGTAACCTTTCTAGAAACTTCTTAATTTACCAAACTTTTAGAGCCTTATGCTTTTCAAAACTTTTAGTCCTCCATATTTATATTAGAAGATATAAACTTTTGATGGTTCTACTACCTCTTATAGAGGTTCTACTAACTTTAACTACACCCGAGATGATACATCTTCTAGTGAATGAAAAACTAGAAAACTAAATCCAATGATCTGAATCCAACTTCACATTCCAACAAGGGAAACCAAATAATTCGTGTCAAAATTACTTAGCCAAAACACACACCACATAAGGTGAGTTAAAAAAAATACAAAGTCTATGTGAGGTGAATCTTTGTGATGTAAGGGATATGGATGGTGAAGAAACACTAATATGTGATTAAACTTCTGAACACATGGGATATGTCAAAATTACTCAACCAACCCCACATCAGACTCATCTACACTTCATGTCAGATTAAATTAAAAAACACTAAATTAAAAACAAAATCCAACTATAAAAAATATTTTCATAATAAAATAAATATGAAAGAATACATGGAAAGTAAACACATTCAAGATAAATACACGGAATAAAAAAATCAAAATTAAATAATTTAATTTTTTAAAAAATATTATTCAAAAAAAAAAATTTATAATTTGACAATCAAATCATAGATCTAAATAAAAGTATGAAATGTTTTGAAATATAAAGTAATACAATGATCTTAGAAAAATCATGATGTAAATCCTATATATTATATAATGTAGATCACAAATGAAGTTCAATTACATGTAATAACTAATATAAGATACATGATAATATATTTAATGGTACAAATATATCATTAAAATCATGGAAAACCTGATGATTATGACTATATCTTCATAGATGGAGGACATTGAAGGGTTTAGGTTAGTAAGTGATATTAATTAGAACTATTTTGTTTTTTTAAATTATGTAAATAATCATAATGATAATTATTTATAATGAAAAATCAATAGATAAGAGGTGTTAGAGAGTATGTAAGACAATTTTTTTATTGAATTATGACATTAACACATATATATGCTGCATAAATATATGATCAATAGTGTAAATTAATTCTTATTTTTCATGTTAGATCCAAATACTAAATCATATATTATAATAAGGATAAGAATATGAGTAATGGATTTTGTGGGAAAAACCATACATGAGAGTGAAACTCATGAAAATCATCACTTATGGGAACTTTAATATTCACCATTAATAATATTAATTATTTATAACACACATTTGGATGTAATCAATTTAATGAAACCTTATTTAGAATTTACTTAAAAAACTATATGGTAAGAAACAATTGAATCTGTAGATAATTGAATTGCAAGTTTAATTCAAGTTTCCTCATTAAAACACTTACTGAGAAAAATTATTATCAAATCCCCAATTAAGAAGAAAATAACACCACATTAAATCATAATAGACATTGTAAATTTGACATTATAGTTTAATAAATTGATTAATCAAAAGTTATAATTGTTAATTTCTATAAAAAAAATCTGTAAAATCATCACATGATATAATTTTATGGATATAAATATCACCATTATTTTGAAACTCATGGGTAATGAATAATTTTGGCGAGACATACTTAGTCCAATCACTCCTAATATATAAATTTTTTAACTATGAAATACAAGAAACATTATCCATCTTATATAATAGTGGGAATATCATTATTCATAATAAATCCATAGTTGTTTATGATGTTATTAACAATTTATCTTAGCCAAACAAATTTTTTATTTAAATTATGAACAGAAATTAACTAAACATGAGTAAATGAAGTTGGTGAAATTTTTTATTATATATAACACCATGAAATAATAATTCAATCACTTTTTAATAAATATAAATATTTAGATCTATATTTATGTGGATCATATAAATATCCAGCATATGTATAACCAACCAATTTTGTATAGAATTTTTAGAATAAAAAATCCTTCAATCAATTGATCCTTGAAGACATCTCAATACATTTATGATATTATTTCAATGTATCTAGGTAAGAGAATTACCACATCTAGCCAAAAAATTCATAAAAATGATATATTTATCTTTGTATGATTTGTGGGATACATTAGCCCTCATATAGTATAAAATTATGGTTCTTTAAGAATAATAAGTTATTTTTTATCCTCTTGTGACAAAAAAAGATCAGTATCATAATCAAGGGATCATACAACTATTGGTGTATTTAATAGATGTGATTTTTTCATATAAAACCACTGAAAAACTTTTTCAGTGTATCTTGATTGATAAACAAAAATTCCATCATCCACACAATAAATTTATAATCCAAGGTATAACTTTTTCTTTTCAATGTCTTCCATTTCAAATTCTTTATTTAAATATTATTTCACCATGGAAATCTCATTAAGGGTCCCAATTATATTCAAATCATCAACATATATTAAAATGATAACAAATTAAAATTTATTCCTCTTTATGAAAACACATGGACAAATTGAATCATTTTTATAGCATTCATTCACCAAATATTCATCTAGAAAACTATATCATATGAACCCACTTATTTAATCCATATAATGATTCATTTAGTTTAATTTAATAAAGACATCAATATCTAGAAAATGCAGTAATCTTTCTAAATACTTCAAGTATTTTCATAAAAAAATATTATCAATATTACTATAGGGTGTTAATAACAATAATTAGACTTATAAAATGGTGTAAGTATTAATAAAACCCATTCAAGATCATAAAAAAGAAATAAAAAAATCAATAATATAATAATAAAATAAGAATACATTTTTAAAGGGTATAGAATATCTATATCAAGCTTGAATTTTCAAATCCAAGCCTCCTTTAGTATCTATTGATAATGATAATTACAAATTCCTTGGTGATATCTTCTTATTATACAATTAATATTAGTCACTCCAAAGGAAAATGATGAAATAAGGGATGATAAAAACATATAGAACCTCCTGGATATGGAAAAATAAATAACTCTAAGCACTACATTCTCTTTATTATAGTGGATGGCATAGTACAACCCACCTTATTATTATTTTTAGAAAGATTATCATTCAATATAATACAAGTAAGATAAACCCATAAAGAACCAAATGGGATGAAATAAAGAGTCTCTAAATTCCATTTGATTTATTAAAAAGCCTCTAAAAGTGGATACAGTGCTAATTTTTTTTTGATAGATGCATTATTGTGCCTCTAAATAGGTTAAATTAACAAATGAGGTGATTAAATAATTTATTTAGGTAGGATCATGAAATTATCTCATTTAATGGGCCTTATAAGCCCATTAAACAAATCCTTTTCCCAAAAACCATTTGATTTTTTCATTTCATAATGTTTATTTATTAATAATATAAATAACTCGTTATTTATATCATAACAACACATTATTTGTTTAATAAAAAAACTATAATTTGATTAAATATCTAAAATATGAAAAACAAAAATCCTCTCCATGTTCATTTTAAAAATAAACATTCATTTCAAGGATTAATCACATTTTCCTAAAAAATACTTATTAAAATTATCTTATGCGCAACCACCATAGGCCCTATGTAAAGCCAATAATGATTATAGATATCATTTATAATCATAACCCTAGATTGATATCTAGTAACACATCATAACTACCCAAATTTAAAAGGGGTTTAGGATTATCTAATCCATCACATTCCCATTAGAAAATTTTGTTTGTCTTTAACATCTAGATTAATCATAAGGCATGAACAATGTAAACCTTGTATAAATTATCCATTTTCTCAAAACCTACAATGACTAAATCTTATAAAATTAAATCATATGTAATTATCTTGGAATTAACATGAATTTACTTAGTAAAAAATCTATCATGGACCATAATTTCATCAACCCATCATATGAGTGGACATGTCCTATCTTGGTTAATCAAATATATCATCTTGATAAGTATTATAATCAATTATCTTATATTAATAAAAACTATCAAATAGCTATCAAAGTATAAAAAATAACAATTTAAGAACCTATTTTATAACCTCAAGTTAAAGTATCCATAGATAATGTTTATTTGAGTAAGACTAATTAAATATAAATGACAATCAATGTGGTGTACTATAAGTTGGTCAATTCAGATACAAGTTCACCAACTAGATTCCCAAAAGTGATCAATTATATCTATATAAAAATGATCTTACTTATACTAATCTTAACATATAATTACAACCCAATATTATTATCATCAATCAAGGATAATCTGCTAATAATAATATTTCAAGGGGGTATTTATCATATCATCACCCACAAACTATATAAAAACATAAATGAATAATAAAATATTTCTATTAATTTTTATTACATGATACAAAATGTCTCTAATACAACAACACTTGACTGAATTTAGGAAACAAACACTAGTAATATCCTACTTGCACTAAATCCAATCACCCATGTATCAAATACCCAGTGAGTTAGTATAGTTTTCATGCTTTTTCTATATAAGGATATTTATTTGGGGATTTGTAACACTATCCTTCATGGAATCAAGATATATCTTGATATAATATTTGTTAATAATTTCTTGAATGAGATAAAATAGTAATATAATATGTTTAGATATATATATTTATAATTATTCTTATTAACTTGTGAAACCACTCTATTTTTATCACAGAAGATTTTAGTTGGATGTATGATGTTTGGGACCACCCCTAGTTTGAATTTTTTTTTGTCTAAATAGTTTCTTTAGTTGTATTAGATGTCACGATATATCCAAATTTTCTTTTATAATCAATGACTATCACTTTCTTAGAAACTTTACATCTTATCAATCTACCATTCATAAAAAACAAAAAATCTTTATTGAGATATAAAGTAATATTTGTTAAGTTTGAAAACTGTCATTACTATAACTCTTATCTATGAGCTCATCCTCACACACAAAGATTAAGAATACATATTTTTTCTTATCAAGTATATAATGATATTATTTACATCTACCCAATTTCTTTCACTAAGATTTTATTGGTATCCACTCATTATAATTAATGCCTAAGGTACCTTCAGACAAGTATGCAATATAACATACATGATTGATCCAATATTTAAATAATATAGAATTATAAAAGTGATTATTTCTATAAAAAAATATGGTTGGGAATAAAAAAATAATTTTTACTATACAATAATGGTAAAGAAACTTATTTAGGGGTTTTAATGTTAAATATTTTTAACACTTTACCAATGTATGTTTTTTTACCATGTCCAAACATTCATTTATATTCATATCTATAGATATTCATTCCTAGCATTCACATTTCTTCACTATAATCCTTTATTAAGAAGAAATTCCTTAAAATATTCTTTAACTAATTATAACATTGATATTTCATTTCTAGGGAGAAGTATGACAACAATATACAACACTATAAATTCATCTATGCTCCCACTAACTTGTGTATATACACAAGGTCCATCCTCATTTTTGATAAAGTTAATATCTTTTATAAATTCATAAAAATGAATATTCCAACACTGAGAATATTTTTTTAGCCCATAAATTGATCATTACAACTTAAAAATCTTTGAATATTTTATTGGATATTCAGAATCATCGACTTGTATCATATATACATCCTTAAATAAATTCCTATAAATTAATGTGACTTTGATATCCATTTGATATATATCATAATCATAATATGTTTCTATGGATAGAATAATATAAATGGAATTGATCATGAACACTAGAGAAAGGGTTTCTTCATTGTTAATACCATGAGTTTGTTTAAAACCATTATCTAAAAAGAAAAATTTATAGATATAAACTCTACCATCCATGTCATTATTCTTGTGAAAGACTCACTCACACCCAATATTTTTCACCATATTAGGTTTATTTATCATATTACAACCCTAAGTAGTTTACATGGATTCCATTTCAAATTTTGTCACTTTTAATCATTTTTTAGAGTCAAAAATTAATATGGCCTCTTAATAAGATTCTATATCATATTCTATGACCTTTAAATCACCTCTGATTAAAACTAAAAATATATATCTCTTAGGATATTTATGTAATTTACTATATCTCCATGTTTCATTTGTATACTGAGTTGATTAATTCTCTATAACCCTTTGTGGCTATAAATCATCTATCCTAGAAAAAATATCATATTTTTCATCTTAAAATTTATCAAGTTTAAATTTTATCCCACTAATTCTTCTTGAAATAAATTCCCTTTATAGAAATATAGTGTGTAGAGAAAAAAATGATTTATGCATTGATGTAATATAGAAATAATAACCCAATATCTATTTGGGATAATAAAAAATTATTCATTTGTTAAATTTATGTTCTAACTTACTTGAGGTAATACATTGTACATATGCCTCACAACCCAAAATATTCATAAATGACAAACAAGGATGCTTCCTAGTATATATCACATTTGGTGTCTTTTGAATAGCCATTGAAAGAACACTGTTTTGTGTAAATAAAGTAGTCTCTAGAGTATAAACCTAAAAATAAATATAAAGGTTTGTATGAATCATCCTAGAACGAATCATGTCCAATATAGTTTTATTTATCCTTTTAGATACACTATACAACTATGGTGTCCCAATTGGAGTGAGTTGTGATAATATACCACAATATTTTAGATTTTTATAAAATTAATATCTCAAGTATTCTTCACTTTGATTAGATCAAAGGATTTTAATACTTTTACTATGTTTATTATGTACTTATTTTTTAAACACTTTAGATATTTTAAAGGATTCATATATGTCTTTCATTATATACACATATCCATAATTACTGAATTCGTTAATAAAGGTGGTGAAGTAATAAAATCCATCTTGAGATACTTTAATTATAGGACCACATACATCGTTATGTTTGAGTTATAATAAAAAATTAATTCTATTCCCTTTACCCTTTAAAAGAGATTTAGACATTTTACTTAATAAACAAGATTCACATGCATAAAATGATTCTTAATCATTCAAATCTTATTATAATTTATTATGAAGTTATTTGATGTGATTCTTATTTATATATCCTAGGAAACAATGAAAAAGATAAATAGAATTAAAATCATTAATTTTGTCCTTATTATTATTTAGATTATAGATAGTATTTTCAAGGATCCATTATATTTAAATTGTAATGAATCTTATCATTTTGATGAGTTATTTATTTTATTTTCCTTCATTTGATATATTAAATCATGTGTTTCTTGGTTTAAATATAGTTAAATTTTAATGGTAAGGAAGTTATAGGAGAATATGGAAGGAAGGAAGAAGGGGATTAGGTGCAACATCAGCACTAGAGTTTTGGTGGCTCACCACTAGAAGTACAGTAGATATTTTGAAGCCACCAAAAGTCCAGTGGTAACCCACCAGAGTTCTGATTGGTTCTTGTTACTTTTTTAAATGGAGGTTATAATGATAACTTATCATTTTAATACTAAAACCTTTAAATACTTGTCTTAGTATTTTGGGGGAATTTTTAATCTATAACTCTATATGAGAGATCTTCCTTTATATTTCTTCAATATTCTTTAACCCAAGCATTAATATTTATCTAGATTCATAGAAGAAGGGTCATGGAAGCTTGATTTTAGAAAGTCTTAGGTAATAGGTCTATTAATATCTAATTTTTTGATACTTTTATAATAGTTCAATGAATCCCTAGCCCCCATATTCATCTAGGTTTCAGAATCAAGTTCCTCCTTCAATCATTATTTCTTTAGGTGGTAGAAAGAGGTTGTTATCGACTATCCTATGGTAAGGATGATTTGTTATTCACTAGATTTATAATTTACACCTAGGGTTATGGGATAATCCTTATTTTACTCTAACATATAATTCTTAAATCATCCAAGTGAAGGTATATTCTCTTCTTCTAGGTATAAGGTTTTAGTTCTTCACTGGATATAGTGGGTGACCTCCCCTTTCTCTCATACTATCATAGTGTTTTTATTTTAAACAACATGGAGTATATAAAGGAATAACTAGAAAAAAAAATTTCATTAAAAAAAATTAAAATAAAATATATTTCATAAACCTAAACCTGAAATTAATTACTTCTATATAATTTATGAATAATTATGTTTTTTTAAACTTCCTTAGTTATCCCCATGATTTCTAATGATATGTAATTCATGATATGAGCTGCCTTACATGTTAATGCTAATATTATTAAGAGTTTGGGATACCATATATTATATTTAGTGTTTATGATATATTTTATTATTATTTTAACCAAAATCATGTTCAAATATACTTATTTAATTGTTTTCATGCCTCTTAGTGATAGAAAAACCATGTTATTGATTCTTATACATGCTAATGGAAATTATACCATGAATAGGGGTTTCTATATTGGTTATTAATAATTAGATCATGTTTAAATGTTTATATTTACCTTATAGTATGGAGAGTTTTGAGTGGTTCCAATGCCGCATGCTATCATAGATGTTCCATGACACAATGCTGAGCCACACACTCTGTTGGGGTTGAACCATATGAGTAACGTCTCTAATGCCACACCCAAATGTTTGAACTGATGTGTCGAATATATAGATGCATGGATTCCCAATATAGTTTCAATTGGTGGCATCATATGTAGTAGTATAGTCAACCCAATACAACCACAATTTCCCCTATAAATATCTTTTTATGACTTCACCCCATGGGAAAAAGGTCTACATTAGGGATTTCCATGCATGGGAATTAATTTTATTCCTTGTTAAAGTCACTCAATATGTTTAAGTAATGTTTTAAACATATTTAATACTGTTATCATTTTTAGAAACCTCATAATGATTCTTGATGATTCCAATGATAGTATTTTACATGTGAAATATTTAAATATACCTCTTTGATATATCTTGTTTAGGTTTTTTATTTGGAACCTAAACAGTCATGCTGTTATATTGTGAAATTAACATGTTTATTATCCTTAGAGGTTTCCTTTGGTATTTTTTCATATATATATATATATATCCTCGACATATCTTACTTAGATTTTTGATTTAGAACCCAAGTGATCATATTTACATATTATGATATGGAAATGTTTATTATGCTTAGATTCTTCCTTTGATAACATTGCATTTGTAAAAACCTGATTTTACTATGTATTGCATGTGTAGGTGTTAAAACTTATTTTGTAGATTTTTTCTTGATACGTGTATCCAAATACATGTAATGATATAGGTATATATAATATATTACTCCATATGAGGAGAGACACCTCATATATGAGGATGGTTATGTATATGTATATTATTATGATTATTATATGTATATATCTATGTATGTATGCATGCATGCATTTATTCCTCCTTATAAGGAGATAATGGCCTCTAGAACGAGGATAGATTCATGCATATGGATATACGATCATAGTTCATTCCTAAGAGGAGAGAGTGGACTTATAGGAGAGTAATATTATAAACACATATTGATATTGACACACACACACACAAATAGACACAAACATGTACACTTCCTTCTACAGAGAATGATATTTGACAGAAATTCATGACATACATGATTCTTATGGTAGATAAGTATTATTTGATAAACTAATTCATATTTTCTTTTCTTCTTGCCTAATTTGTATCACTACAGTATGTACTTGGTTTTAAGATATATTGGTAGGGATTAGAAGGTAACCTCCAATGGGTATGATGCGATCACACCATACATGTGTTCCTTTATAATGCATGTAAATCTTGTTTTACATGATCTAAATAAAGGAAAATCATCTATACATGAGGGATGATAATGGTGAGAGCTTAAAATCCTAAGATTTTGGACAAGACATTGATCATTTTATTCAGAGACAATGTTAGTCTGTTTTGGCTATCTCCTTTGGTCACATGGTTTGGAACACTACAACATTTTGTATAGTAAAGTTTTTTACTCTTTTGAGTCATGTATATATTCTAAGTCATCTTCTATATTGGTCTATTTTATGTATTTTAGATGGTGTTTTTATGAAAATGCATACATATAAATATTGATATATATATATTATTTAGGTAAAATAGTTACTTTCAACATACAAGTTTTAGTTTTCCTTATGTCTGTCATCTATATTATTCATATCAAATTTTCATCAAGTTGGCTATATCCCATTTACATAAATAGAGAGGTTAAATCATTTCCCAACTTTATTTATTACCCCCCATCATTTATTCCAGAAACTAGCGATCGAGAATTGCACTTAAGGTCTTTTGTAGATTCGTCTTGGCATTGTTTAAGTATCCAAGTTAGGTTATTTAAAAATTGAATCATAGAACTTTATAAGGTAGTGATATTAATAGTATTCTGGAGATAATACTATTGGGTCTCTCTATATAACCCATAAATATGTCTAGACAACATTATTATGGTGTAATCTTGAGTTACCAAGGGTGGTTCATATTTAATTTTGATTCTACTCTTTTAGTTGGTTATATTATTCGAGTATCATGCAGCATGGGTTGGAATTGATAATTGGAGAAAAGTGGGATGACATGATATACCATGTTCTTTACAATGGTTTCTTACATTATTATTTTAATTAATTAAATATTGATATTAATATAAACCTCAAAAATAAGAAATAGTGTTTTCATACTTACTTATTAGTGATGAGTTGTTTAATATAATTATTCAATTGTTTCAGTAGAATTATAAACCAACTTTTAACTATTGTTGTTAGAATTTTCATACTTACATTTAATGTTTAGTTTTAAATTTTTTCTTTTTTAAAATTATTCTATAAATCATGAAATGAATTTATATAAACATAATATAAGAGTGGGTGTGTGTGGTTAGGATTTGACCATTATTATGCTAACATAAAATTTACATTACTCATTCTTAGAAAAGAATATGATATGAGTACTACTTAAATGTATAATATAATTCCTCATTGACCATTTGGTGATCTATAGGTAGGTGTTGATAAAAATAATCCACTAGTTATATCCTTTATTTACCCAAATACTTAGAGGATATTTATTCTTTTCTATACATTATGGGGAAGGGATTACCATAGTGGAATCCAATAATTGATGGGTATCCACTAATTTTATAGGGTGATATCGTGTAACATAATGTTTGTAATTCAATTGAAGGGAACCATTTCTTTTATGGAAACATTCATATGCTAGATCAATATTGAGTAAATGTAGTTACATTTATGATTAAAATATATTACTAAAGTTGGTGAAATATCATGGTGGAGGAAATATAGTATTAGTATATGGAATATATAGTATACTTTAGTGAAAAAATGATTTCTTATAGAGACATAGTAAGTTGTAATCCTTTTGGGAAATCAGAGTGGAGGTGTTCCATTTATTTCTCTCTTGAGAAGACCACTAATGTGATTTCACTAATTTATATGTCTCAGACACATGGAGCCTTATTGTCTATTTTAAGTAAAAAAATGCTATAAATATAGTTAGTTTAGATACTTATTGAGGTTTTGTTGAGATATTCTATCTGGACCAAGTTCCTAATCGTAAGGACATCACGACAGTACTTGTATAATTAACACAATGGATCAAACCACTATTGATGCTAGTGAGGGGTGTTCTTATATTAAAAGTATTATTTTTATTCCTTTTATACTCTTATGAATTTAATTGATATCAATATCTCTCACTCTTTGAAATATGAATATTTGAAAACCCTTCTTCAATTAAAAGTTGTGGAATATTTTATCTTTGCTTGTGCACTCTTTGGTATAAGAGTTATTAGTTTATTTCTAAGAAATTGGGTAGATTTATCTTTGAAACTCATGAATATTTAGACTATATTGGTTAAAAATTTTCATATTAATAAGATATTAATTTCATGTACTCTTTTGGTAGGATCATTTAGACATCTATGAGATCTTTTTACTCATGACATAAATATTTTTGATGTCATCCTAAGCTTGGAATGGTTGATTCAGTTCAAAGCTCACATCGACTATTATAAGAGGTGAGTTTCTTTATATTCTCTTGATGGAATCTAGTATACTATTTCCATGGATTAAAAATTTTAAGTGATTTGAGTCATATTGGTTAGAATTATATTATAATGATCACCTATTATGTATATAGTTTAATTATTAGGGTTGTTTAAGTAAAGAGTGAAGGATATTACCACTTATGGTAGGATTTTTTCCTAATAAATTTCCTACGGATTTCTCAGGGTTGCCTCAAAACATGAGGTGGAATTTTTAATTGAGCTAGTACCTATAAAAAGTTTATTTATATTAAATTATATCATATTTCACTGATAGATATGATATAATTTAAGATCTAGCTTGAGGAGCTTATGTCGAATGGTTTTATTCGACTTAACACATCTCCTTGGGGTGATCCTATTCTTTTCTCTAAGAAGGGTTAAAAAAGGTTATGATTATGTGTAAACAACAATAAGTTGAATTAGATAAATATTAAGAACCAATATCCAATTCCTTAAATAAATTATTTGTTTAATTAATTGAAAAGGGTCTAATTGGGTTTTAAAGATTGATTTGAGATTGAGATATCCCCAACTTTGAGTAAGACCACCATTCAGGTTGACTAATATACATATTGTTTTCAGGGAGTTGATGAATATTATATTTTATCAATTTTAAATCCTTTTATAATAGTCTTCATGGATTATATTCAAGTATATTCATATAATTGGGAAGATCATTATAGGCATCTTTTATAAGTATTATAAATTTTATTATAACATAGGATTTATACATGGCTTTCCAAATACCCATTTTGTATTCATGAGGTAAAACTACTTAGGAACATAGTTTCAGGAGTGGGGATTTATATGGGTCTTAGGAAATTAAAATTAGTGATATCTTGGATAGTACCTAATAAAATTTTCAATATTTATAGTTTTTAGGACTTTATAGATATTATCTTTACTTCGTCCAATATTTTTCTCATGTTTTCACTCCCATGAACACTTTCAAATAGAAATGGGATAAGTTCATTTGGTCTGAACCATACAATTTATATTTTAATTAATTGAAAAGGTGGATTATTTTAACCCCTATCCTTATTTTTTGAGAGTTAGGTAAAGGGTTTGGAATATATCATGATGTTGCTTTTGTAGGCATTATATGTGTGTTGATGTAATACCATCAAATAGTGGCCTATGGTTATAGGAAACCCTAAACATATAAGAATAATTATCAAACCCATGATGTAGATCTAGCCACTATAGAGAATGTGTTGAAATAATATATACACTACTTGTTATGTGAGAGATTTGTGGTTTATACTAGCCAACAAATCTTCAAGTATAACTTTTCTTATCAATATTTGAATATAAGGTAGCGTTATTGAGTGAAATACTACAATATTTTGATTTAGATCTTCTCTATATACTTGACTAAGTAGATATTGTATCTAATTACCTTTTTATAAAGTTTCAACCTGAATAAGTAAATAAATATTAGGATGAATGAAAGCTTATGAATATGATAGCTAACCTTCATCTAGAAATCATTGAGAATCAAAATAAAATATGTTTGTATCCTATTGAACTTGGTTCTTCAGTTGTAGAATAGTTAAAGGATTCTCATATCTCTAAAAAATATTATATCATCTTTAAATAGAGACTCTATGGAGGGGTTATCCTAGATATATGGTCTCAAAATTAGAACCCTTTCCTCTATGCTCATATAATATTGATTCTTTCACCCAACATATAGGAAGTGGTTATGATAGAGTAGCACTCATATCATTGGGATTTAAATTCAATTATATCTAAGATTAATCCTGACATGAGTTGGTAATTTTTATGGACTAAAATAAAATGACAGGTAACTAGATTCATTTATAGATGTTTTAATTATTGATGGGTAGTATCAGAACATTAGTAGTTAGAAGGTGAATTGAAACCACTTCCAATACTCTTATGGAAATGGGATGAGTTCATGAAGAACATCATGATGCACATACCTAAATCTAATAAAAGCAGGGATGAAATGTGGGTGATTATGGATCACATAACTTATACCACTCATTTTTTTTTTCTTATTAGAGATTTATCCTATGTAAAATAATTGGGGAAGTTGTATGTTAGAGAGATCATGATATTCTTGGGGTTACAATTAGCATTGTTTTTTTTGGGATCCTAGGTTCACATCTAGGTTTTATAAAGGTTTCCAATGATTACTCAGGACTCAAGTGATACTAAGTACACCATATCACTCTTAGATGGATAGAAAATAATAAAGAACCATTCATATACTAAAGTATATTCTCAATTCCTGTATGCGCGACTTAAGTGGATCTTGGGATGATCAATTTTTATTTATATAATTTTTTATAAAAAAACTATTACATGTATATCTAGATGTATCTATTTGAATAACTCTATAGTTGAGATTGTTTATTATTTATTATATTAGATAGAGATTAGTGAATCATCATTGGTTAGTTATAACATATTTTATGATATAAATGAGCAGGTGAAATTGATTTGAAAATGGTTGATGACTCCATAGAGCCACTAAAAGTATTATGATAATCATAAGACATGACCTTAGAAGTTTAAGGTTGGAAATCACGTATTTCTTATAAGTTCTTCCCATTTGGGTCATCAATATATGCTAAAATAAGGTAATATTACTCTTCAATTAATTGTACCCTTTGAGATTTTAGAGTGCATCAAAAAGATGACATTTGGTTTGGAACTACCTCCTCAGTACACTTTATTTAATAACACATTACATGTATCTTAAATGAGTAAGTACATGAATGAAACTATTCATGTCATTGAATATAATGATATGGAATTGGAAGAGGATGGTTCCTTTGTGGGGTAACCTATTCGCATCACCAAATGGAGTGAAAAGGTTCTTCGAGAGAATATTTTACCATTATTTCAATTACAATGGCAGTATGGGTTACATTTATATAATATTAGGAGCATGAAACCGAGGTTTGAACTCAATGGACAATATTTTTTTCTCTAGAATCATGGAGAATATTCTTAAGGATGAGAATCTAGATGGTGGGGAGTTTGTAATTACTCTCATTATTCAACTGAGTTTTTTATTTTAATTTTCCTCATTTAATATATTAAATTATGTGTTTTATGGATTATATGGAGTTGGAATTTAATGGTATAGGGATTAAATGGGAATGTATAAGGAATTTAGATATGGATAAGGTGTAGCATGGACAATAAAGTTATGATAGATCACCATTAAAATTCTAGTTTCTATTTTGAATCCACTAGAATTTCTGTGGAAACCCTCCAAATTCTTAGTGGGTTTCGACTAATTTAAGAAAAATAAAGGTTGAAATTGTAATTTGGAATTTTAATACTAAAAAATTTAAACCCATAACTTGGTATTTTGGGGTTATTTGTAGTCCATATCTCCATGTTAGATCCCCTCATCAATATCTCTTCAATATCCTTAAACCTAAGATTCATTCTTCATCTGAATTCATCATCAAAGGGTTGTGGTAGCTTGGTTTTAGAAGTGCTTAGGTAAGAGGTCCATCCATATCTGGTTTTAGAAGTTCCAAGAATTTCTAGATCTCATATTCATCTATGTTTTGTAATCAAGTTTCTCATTAGATCATTATTTCTAGGGTGGTAGTAGAAGGTTCTTATTGAAGGTCTTAAGGCATGGATACTTCATTATTCACCGAATTTATGATTTCCACCAAGGGTAGTGGGTTAATACTTGTTTTACTCTAACCTATACTTCTTAAATTATTCAAGTGAAGGTTTATATCCTCTGTTAGGTATAGGGATTTGGTTCTACACATGATATGGTGGTTGACCTCTCATTTTCTATCATACTATCACTGTGTTTGTATTTATAGTGACAAGGTGTATAATGAGATATAAAAAAAAGAAATTTCATTAAAAAATATTCTAATAAAATGGTTTTTATAAAGATAAACCTAATATTGGTTGTTTCTTAATGACTTAGAAAGCATTATTCTTTTTATGATTCCTTGATTATTCCCATGACTACTAATGATATTTAATTCATTATACGATCCAAAATACAAGTTAAAGTTTCTATCATCATGAGTGTGGGGTTCCATATATATTATTAAGTGTTGATGATATATATAAATGTTATTTTAACTAAATAATGTGCAAACATTCTTTATTGATTATTGAAATGTATCTTAGTGGTATGAAAAATATGTTTTTAGTTGATATACATGTTAATGGAAATTATAACATGAATAAGGAATTTCCTATATGTTATTATTAATTTGAAAATTTTTACACATTTCCATGTAAAATTATTGCCTATTATACTTTTTCAAGGGCTTCCATGTATGTTTATTAATTTTATGCCATGTAAAAGCTACTCAACATATTTAAGTGATGTTTTTAACATGTTTAGGACTGTTATCATGTATAGGAACATCATAATGATTCTTGATGTTTCCAATGATAGTGTTTTATATATGAAATACTTGAGCATTCCTCTTTGATATATATTATTTTGTTTTTTTATTTGGAACCTAAGTTTTCAAGTTTTCATATTGTGACACCAACAAGTTTATTGTTCTTAAAGGTTTCCTTTAGTAGTATTGAATATATATAGTCTTTATATATATTGTTTAGAATTTTATTTGGAACCTAAGTATTCATATAATCATATTATGATATTTACATATTTATTATTCTTAGAGTATTCCTTTGGTAGTATTTCATATATATAGCCTTGGGTTTTTATATATCACATGTGTAGGTGTTTAAACCTTGTTTTATAGGTTAGATCATGATACATGTATCCAACTATAAGTAATGATATTTGTATATATGATATGTTCCTCCTGATAATGAGAGATGCCTCACATATAAGGAGGGTTACATGTATGCGTGTGCATGGCTATATATATATGTATGCATGCATGCATTTATATATATATATATAACTCTCTATATCTATGTGTGTGTGTGTAAATTCCTTCTTATATTGGGTGAGTTTACTTTAATGTGAATATGGATTATATTTGATAGAAATTCATGATGGAAAAGTCCCTTTTGATGAACATGTTCCATGACTTGGATTCTGAGAATTACTCAAAGCAGGTTTTGATAATTATAGATAAATAAATATATTGATACATATATATAGATGTGTGTAAAAACACGCACACACACATGTTTTTTTCAAAAGAAAGTATATCATAGAACCCTCACTTGTAGATGAGGAAAAAATTTGATACAATAAGTATAAAAAAAGAACAAAGATATTAGAGTTTAACATGAAAAAAATAGTTCATTAGTTTGAAGGATGAGATGGATTTCCTAATAAATGTATTCTAAGTTATACTTGGGAGAATCTAGAAAAAAGTCATTCAAATAATTTGATAATTTCTTACCAATACCAAAAACATTCATCAAGATAAATCCATTTATAATTGAAACCTTTAAGAAAAAACATCCATTTCTTAATAAACCAATATTTTGGGTAGTCAAAAGCCTCCTTTAACACCTTATTAATGATTCTAAATTTAATTTATCCTTTATTTTAATAAAATAGATTTATTGGTCTCCTTATATATCAGAGATTATAAGAATAAAAAAATCTATGCAAGCCAAGTATTTTTAGTTAAAATGTAAATTTCCACTATCTCTAGGGGAGATTGAGGAGCAACATCAAAATCTCTTTCATGAACAACTTTATCTATGGTTATTATATTAGGTTCCTTACTAACATATATTGTAATCATATTACACTTGATTCTTGAATAAGTTTCATGTGATCTTTACTTATTTTTTTCCCTAGAATGTACATAATGGAAAAAAATCTCAAAACATCTATATAATAATGAAACCATGACTACTATAACACCCCCGACCCAAGATCCACTATAATTGGTGCCCTGATTCAGTGTAGTACATGACCTTGGATGTGCCTCCCTATACAAAAGTGGCTTTCTACTAGTATCCATATTCTAATGAAAAACTTGGAGATACCATGCCCTCTTTACCAGAGGAATACATAAAAGATATAATAGGAAATAAATAAAAAAATATAAACAATAAAAAAGAATCACAATCCATTTCCCAAAACTGGGTACTGCCCACAACCAAACTATAAACAAGCCATGTTATGTCATATAATTCTAAGTTTCAAAAGAAAACCTATAGTTAAGACAAAATAAAGAATCCCTAAAACAGGTCCCAATGCCTAGTTCGGTTTGATCATCCATGCAAATCCCTCAACCTAAAATCAACCTTACAGTATAGTGCCTTTTACCATATCCTGACTTGTAACCATGAAGTCTTCTCAGGTACCCAATGTTGGCCTGAGCACGGTGTGAGTAAAACTTAGTAGGACACCCCCAATGGTGTTTACAAAATATTCAGTCTAAAACAAATAATGAATGAATAATTATAGTACAACCAATAAAAAAGGTTAACCATGTTATGTTAATTAATAGTTTTACATTATCCATTTTTATCATTTATTCCATGAGTTACTCATATCCAGAAATCTACCTGAAACAAGTCAGTTATATGACCATGAATAATAGGATTCAAGTTACCTACATCATAAGGATAGTCATTTCATAGAACAATATACATCAACTTCTCCTAGAGTCTCTGTCTGGGTACATTAACTTACCTTGGATCCTTAGTCCTAGTAATCATACCACTTGCATTCGTTAGGGGAATAAGGCCGCAGTTCAACACCCTAACCCATGAAATCTTGGGTTGGTCCTTGAGCAAAAGTCTAGCCCTCCCTATGGGTGGAGCCTCAGTCCAAACCCCACGCATACTATTTAGCCCCGTGCACATGCTTTTAAATCATTTAACACATTCACCATTTACATACCATAACCCATTTATCACATTCATGTTATGCCAAATATCCCATAATTTCATGTAAACAACTAACAAAATTATTATAACTTTCATTTAATTAACCCATGTTAACTAACTAAACACAATCATTATAGGATCTATCTCAAAACCTTTCAACTCCACATTAAACAACCCCATTTTCATGTTGAAGGATGTGGCACACCCCATGGGCAGCCCTTTCCTAGTCTATCTAACCTCAATGGATCCCACGAGGATCATGAGGGGTTTAATTCATTATTTAAACAACCAATTTATACATTACCACCAAAGAAACCAAATGGACCACAAGAAGGTACCAAAACACAACCATATACACAAATCAAACATCAAGACTATGGGATATAAATTTTAGACCACCTACCTTGAGTTCATAGATGAATGCTCACTTAACCTTATCCCTTGATTCGAAATCAAACTACCTTTAAGGCCCCAACTTAAGATCTGCTTCAAAAAGAGGTTTTTAGAGATTAGAAAGGATAATAATTATTCTACAATATCTAATTCATAAAAAATAAGGAAGAGGAGTGTTAGACTCACATGTAGATTCAATACTCACCCAAAAACACCCCAAATGGATTGGAATCGAGGGAGATTCATATCTTAGAAGTTTAGAAGGGTTTGGTTTTTCACCAAGTCTTTCAGAGAAAAAATATGGGATAAATTTTCATTAGAACCCTTAAATCCCAAGGAGGAAAAATTGGAAATTCCCATTTTTAATGGGGTTCATAGTTTGACCACATAGTTGTCCAAACCATGCACCACCCTCTGCCCAAGAGGGGGATAGGTTGACCGAACTTCTAGGAAGCCTGCACGGTTTGAAAAACTATACGGTAGCCATAAGGTATGGATCTATCCAATCCCGTATAGTTTGGTCCCCCACCATGCATAGTTTTACCAACCATGCACCACCCCTCTTTAGGGTTCATGGTTCTAGTGCCCAGTTAGCACTAACCATGCACCAACCATTGAACCTACACTGGATGACATCCTTTATCACTCTTTCATGTCCCAAATCCCTAGGACACCCTAGAGCCTCAACTTATGATTTATAATCACATAATTAACCATTTTAAAGTGATTTAAACCAAAAATTAAACAATAATGTACCTCATTAGAAGTTTTGGATCTTACGACCTCTCCACATTATAATAGCTCATACTCAAGCTATCCTCCTAAGCATCATTGAGATTCCAAGGTAAAGTGATTGGTCCATTGGTCCCACATATCCATATCCCTCTCCCAAGTTTCCTCCTGAATGTTACCATGCTACCACAACACTCGAAATAATAGTATGGTCTTACCTCATAAGAATTTCACATTGCAATATACAATACAAACTAGATGCTCCTCAAAGGATGCATCTGCATAAAACTATACATCATCAACATAAATAACATGAGAAGGGTCAGGGTGATACTGCTAAAGATGTGATACATGAAAAACACCATTCATTACATTATACTATTATAAAAGAGGCAATCGATACGCCCCCAATCCAATCCTCTCCATGATCTAAAATGGTCCCACATACTTGGGTACCAACTTGCCCTATTTTTTTAATCTGATGGTGACCCAACCTTGGAAACACCCAAAGGAACACATGATAACCCACAATAAACTCAATAGGTTGAAAAAATTAATTAGTATATGAATTATCCCTACTCTAAGCCATATCCATATGCTTCTGAATCAACTAAACCTACTCCAATTCCTCCTGTATGAGACTGAACCCCAACTACCCTGATTCCTTGACCACCATCCAACACAATAGAGACATACATGGTCTATCATAGAGCGCCTCATATAGTTCCATATGAAAGTTAGATTGCTAACTATTTTTGTAGGTGAAATCCATGAGTTCTAAGTGATTCTTCCATGATTCAAAAAATCATAGGATACATTACCTCCACATGTCCTTTAGTACCTAAATAGTACACTCTGAATTCCCTTCTATCTACTAGTGGAAATCCATACTCAAAAACACCTCGGTACCAAGAAACTTATGCAACCATTTCTATAATCATGAAGTAAAACATGGCTCATTGAAATAATAATTTGAGGTACCCTATACAAATGTACTATCTCCTAAACATACAAGTCACCCAACTGATCCATGGTAAAATTCTCTCATATCAGCAAAAAATGGGTCACTTTAGTCAATCGATCCACAATGAACCATATAATATCATTATTGTGAGTAATCCTAGGAACAAATACCACAAAATATATGGTAACATCATCCCACTTACATTATGGAATGGAAAAAGATTATAGAAAACCACCCGACCATTGGTGCTTGACCTTCACATGCTGCAAGGCATAACATTGTGTCGTAAAACCTACAATTTCATTCTTCATCCCTAACCACCAATACTATCTATAAAGATCATGATACAATTTGTTCAAACTAGGATGAACTTACCACTTCGAGGAATGAAACTCATTCTATAAGGACCCAACCTTAAACATTACATATTATAGTGTTTTTAAACAATAATTCACATTCAAGGATATTTTAAATTTAGAGTTTTAGATAATTAGGAAAAACTCTTACAAGTTAGACTCATACATTAAATGTGTATAGTTGTAATAGGTATCCAATTTTTCCACTAAAGTAAACCCTTTTAAAGTAAAACATGATTTATTTTCAAGACACATCTTCAATACTTTCATCATGACATATTCTTTGTCCTATCCAATCTTAAGACATGTGAAAAACATTTTAAAACTTGGGATGAGCACAAAATCTTAGTAAGGGACATAAAAAGGATAAAACCATTAGTTTAGTTAAAACATGGTAACCCATTTAATGTTCTTTGAGATAATGAAACAAAACATTTTCACATGAATAAAACTCATAATTTTTTCTCAAAGAAAAACATTAAAACAAATAGAAATCAATTAAAACTCATTTAGGTTACTTAGAGCATCATATACATAAAACCTTTAAAACCCCTTTAAATTGGAATAACCATATGGCTGACTTGAAATATTATTATTATCTAATGAATTGGAGATCTATAATGGGGATCAATCTTCATATAATCTATATCGGGCTCACTCGTGAGCTATAATGGGGCTCATACCTTCGTATAAGCTATAATGGACTCAATTGTGAGTTATAATGGGGCACAAACCTTCATATAAGTTGTGTCAGGATCAAAAATTTCATATAATTCTCAAGTAAAATTTCAAAAACACATTCATCACAAAAACCTTTTGAAAAACTATTCTAATCCCATATGAAAAACATTTTCATATAAAAATACCATTTTCATTTAAGAACCCATTTTCAATACCAAGATACCCAAATAAGGGATTTATCTTCCTTTTAAATTTCTTTAAGAATTATATAAGAATCCAAACATCAAATAAAAATTATGAAAATGAAGAATTTATTGTCACCATATATGTTAAAACAAAAAACATTCGTTTTGTCATTTTGTAAAGAAAGAAAAAACGCTTTGTATCAAAAGATTCCATTTTGAAAACATTGAATGTAATTAAAGATAGACATAAAATGTCCTATATAATCCTTTTATATCCATATAAATAAAAATGTAAATTAATATCATGAAGAAAAATATTTGATAATTAAATCTTTAAATGTTCAAGGTGTCCCATACCACATTGAACATTTAAATCTTAATCTCCATGAATTAATACATCTACCAAAACAATAAATAACATTATTATAGATAAAATATGGATATGAAATTTCATAGTGGCTGTATATATACCGTATAAAATAATAAAGGTGTATATTATCAATAAATGTCTCAATGAAAGGATATTGAGAAGAAATCCCTTACCTTGAGTCCGACTCGTCACATACAATTGTTATATTTCTCTCAATTGATTGATTACCTTTGAAGAACACCTTAACACCTCTAAGAAGGGTGTTCTGTATAAAACAAGGCCTCAAGAACGCGGGGATGGATTCTAGAAAGGGGTTTGGGTGGAGATTGGGAAAACAAAAAGTGTTTAGAAGTGTGAGTATTAGAGAAGAGTTGGTACCGTTTTATATGAGAGTGGGGGGGGTCACCCTTGGAAACTCTAAAAATATTAAATTAATATAAATTAAATTTCATTTCCAAATGGTCCCAAAATAATTTATTTTAAAGATAAGATAATTTTGGGTTGAATAACCATCATCTAATAAAAATTATACATGTTTTAATATTTTTTAATCCTTATCTTTTTGTTTTAACCCCTTTTAACTGTTAAAATTTTATCAAGTAATTTATACTTAGAGGGTTAAAATAATTACCAAATCATCCAAAAATTCCAATGAACGATTTATTAATGTATTCTTTAGAAATATCATTACTATTTTTCTGAATATTACATTTTTATAAATTTTATATCATTTAATTAAATATTTTATATTTTAAAATATGAATCATGTCAATTTTGACACTATTAATTAGATGACTTTTTTAAAATATCATAACAAATTTATTCCTTAAAAAATATATTAAACCAATCATAACATGTCATAGTCATCCAAAAAATTCATGGATGACATTTTATATTTCAAATTATATTTATTTTAATATTATTAATATCATTTATTTGATTCTTTCATTAATTAAGAAATTACTACATCATCATTGTGTCATAATTAAATTTAAGTATTTATTTTCAAAAACTATAAATAAATTATCATGATGTAGGTAATATTTTTAGATTTCTAATGAATATTTATAGTCGAATATATCCCCTGTATAATTCTATATTAAAATACTTTACTTTTTAAAAACAAAAGTGTAACAAAAATGACTATTCATTGAATATAATATTATAAAAAAATTAAAGTTATCCAAGTGGCTCAAAGTGGTCCTAAAATAGATCCAAGTATTATTATGATCAATATAGACTCATTAAATTAAATTAGGACATGTTTTAGGGTAGTTTTATATTATTTTAATATTTGTTTTACCTTTAATTACCTGATTTACTTTTAACTGTGGTAATAAAATTTATTAACAAAATTACTATTCATAATTTCAAAAAATAAAATAGACCTATTTAAATAATTTGGACCTTATGATTCCAAATATGTAATCAATTTTCCAAATTCAAAACACATAATTGGAAAAAATTAATTAAAAATTAATCCTCGTTGTCAAAAGGAGAAAACAAGTTTTTTAAAAGTAAAAACCATCAAAAGATTGACATGCATTTATATCTAATTTCAATATGAAATTAATTACAATGAAAAAAATTGGATTAAATTATAAAAACATAATATAAATATACTTTAAAACCAATTAAAATGATAACATAACAATACAAATAAATTAGACAAAAATGCAGTTTTGAATTAAAATGCAGTATTTTCACTATTCATTAAAATATGATTTTTATCAGAAAAATACCAAAATTTCAACCAAAACAAATTTGTATGCATTTATTCCAAATAATAAGTTTATTTTTTCAAATATAACATATAAAAGTGACAAAAACTAGATTTAAAAAGGGTTCTCCATTAAAAGGCGGTAAAACTACATGTTTAGAAAAACACTCATTTTATCCATAAAATTATATTTGTTATTATATAATGTCTATAAAACATATAATATGAATTTTAAACATCATATTTAGTTTATATTTTATTAATATAATCCAAAAAGAGTGATTTTATTATTTTATAAATATAATTATTTACACTTAAATAGTTTTTCATAAAAATACATCCTTTATATTCAATCAGTTTTTTTATTTTCTAACCAATGAATCATTATATAAACATGTGTAAAACCTATTTTAATAATTTATTTTATATCATAAATTCATTCCATTCTAACAGCTATGTGATAACTACAACTTAAAATAATAATATTAATAATATATTATTTTTCGATATAACTCAATCTTGTGTGCAACGTAAGATTTCAGAGAAACTCATTATTGCATATTGGTTATTCTATTGGACATAGAATCCTCTTTAAATTAAAATTAATATATAATTAATAAATATTAATAGATATCAAAATGTCTTATTCTATAATCATCTGGGATGTTATAACCTTCCCCCTTTTGGAAATTGTGCCCACACAATTTTAAATTTGAGCTCAGTAACTAAAGTTTCACTTTTCAAAATACTTTTATTACAATCCAACATTGGAAAAAAAGATTAAAAAAAATTCCAATTTAAAATAAAGAAAAGAATGTATGAAGGTCACCTGAGATAACGCATACTAGGATTTAATGTAGGGAAACATGGATATGGAAGAAAAACTAACTGTCAAGTTTTGATAGAGAGTGATATAAAATATGATCAGGAGAAGGTTAACAATCACAAAACCACAACCTTGTGATGGGTTAAATAGTATTTCATTTCTTATTAGGGAAGATAAATAGATTTTTTTTTGTTTTAATATCCTTTTCATTGAGTTGTGGAATTCATTTACTACCTAGACTAATATCATAAGGAAATATACTTACTTGAAAAGTAGAGTTTCATCAACTAATCGAATTCCTCCACAAACTCATCTTTTTCTCTAAATGATGAGTATTCAAGTTGAATGTTTCACACCTGAATCACTAGATTCAACTTCTATAGAATCACATAATCCAAAAAATATTAAATATCTATTCATCCTCTCTTAAAACATTAACCAAAAAAAAAGTTAAGATAAAATAATATAATTCCCCAAATATAATAAACTTTAAAATAAAAAAGACTACTTTTAATCTCCAAAATTCAACTATGATACCAAAATTTCAACATAGAACATCCAAAAAATAACTATCCTTAAAATCCCTCAAAATAATCCAATTTGAGTTTTAAACCAAAAACTTAGAAGAATTTGATAACATAGTATTTTATATCCAAATAACATCGATCACTCTTAATGTATCATACCAAAAAAGTAATTTCCAAAATCACATATTCTCCAAGATAGGTTAATCATTTTCATAAATAACCCAAATCACCATAAGTCCATAATTAAATCACATATTATTACAAAATAAAATTTAACCATTACTCAAATAAAATCCCATAGTATTCTACTTACCTTAGTCATATATAGTTCCCAAAATAACATTTATCACTTAATCCCCAAATAATTTTCCAATACCAATGATATTCATTTGATAAAACGTAAGTTCCCAAAATCAACTTATTCTTATTTCATCAACTCATTTAACTAAAAAGAAAAAGTCATACTAACTAGGGACTTTACATAGGCCAGTGGTAGGTGATAAAACCCTGTCACACTTCAGTTGTGAGTTCGATTCCCACAACCTTGTTCAAAGAGACGGGTTGTCACATAGTCTATGTGTTGTCCTTTTTCAAAAACTATATAATTTTATAACATTCCAAAAAATGAAATAAAATTTTAAAATAATAACCATAACATATTTTAACCTCCAATTTTATCTCATACCTTTAATTTTTCATCCCACAACGTAATAACCAATAATTACTGCAAAAATAAATGTCTCAAAAATACCATTAATCAACATAAATTTTTGGAACATAAATACTCAAAAGGGATTTCTAAGACATTGAGCTTATGATCAACCTGCAAATTATAAACTCATATGATATCACTATATCTTAAGAATACATCATAATCAATAAATTTGTCTAAACTATCCTCTAATACCAAATATAAGGACTGAACTTAAAAGTTACATATTCTAGTGTTTTTGAAATAGAATTAAAATTATAGTATCTTTTCAGTTTAGAGTTTTAGATAATTAAAAAAAACTCTTACATGGTATACTCATACATTACATGTGGATAGTTATAATCGGTATCCACTTTTTCCATCAAAGGAATCTATTTTAAAATAAACAATGATTTATTTTCAAGACACATCTTCAATACTTTCATCATGACATATTCTCTGTCTTTACCAATATTAAGACCCGTGAAAAACATTTTAAAACTTTGTATGAGAAAAAAAGATCAGAAAGGGACATAAAAAGAATGAAACCATTAGTCTAGTTAAAACATGGTAACCCATTTAATTTTCTTTGAGCGAATGAAACAAAACATTTTCACATGAATAAATATCATAATTTTTTTTAAATAAAAACATTAAAACCAATAGAAAGAAATTAAAACTCATTTAGGTGACTTAGAGAATCATATACATAAAACCCTTTCAAACCCATTTTAATTAAAATAACCATATGGATGACTTGTAATATTATTATTATCCAATTAATTAGAGATCTATAATGTATCAACCTTAATATAATCTATATCGAGATCACCTATGAGCTATAATGGGGATAATCCCTTCATATAAGCTATAACAGGCTCACCCGTGAATTATAATGGAGCTCAAACCTTTATATAAGATGTGTCGAGCTCACCTGTGAGCTATGATGGGGATAAAACCTTCATATATGGTATATTAGGATCAACCCTTTCATATAATTCTCAAGTACCATTTCAAAAACATGTTCATCACATAGCCCTTTTTAAAAACTCTTCTAATCCCATATTAAAAACATTTTCATATAAAAATACCATTTTCATTTAAGAACCCATTTTCAATACCAAGATAACCAAATAAGGGATTTATATTCCTTTTAAAATACTTTAAGGCTTATAGAAGAATCCAAATATCAAATAACAGTTACGATGGTGGAGAAGTCATTGTTTCCATATATGTTAAAACAAAAAAACATTCGTTTTGTCATTTTGTAAATAAAGTAAAATGATTTATATCAAAATATTCCAATTTTAAAACTTTGAATGAAATTAAAGGTATAAATAAAATTTCTAATATAATAATTTTATATCCATATAAATAAATATGTAAATTAATATCATGAAGAAAAATATTTGATAATTAAATCTTTAAACGTTCAAGGTGTCCCATACCACATTGAACATTTAAATCTTAATCTCCATGAATAAATAAATTTATCAAAACAATAAATAACATTATTATAGATAAAATATGGATAATAAATGTTATAATGGATGTATATACTCCATATAGAATAATAAATATGTATATTATTAATAAATGCCTCAATTAAAGGATATTGATATGAAATCCCTTACCTTGAGTCTGACTCGTCACGTACAATCGTTATATTCCTCTCTTTAGGTTGATCACCTTTGAAGAACACCTTAACACCTCTAAATAGGGTGTTATTCCTAAAATAAGGCCTCAAGAATGTGGGGAGGGATTATAGGAAGGGGTTTGGCTAGATCTTGGTCAAACCAAATGGTTCTGTAAGTGTGAGTATTAGAGAAGATGGGTACCTTTTTATAGAGGGGAATGGCACCCTTGGAAACTCTTAAAATATTTAATTCATATAAATTCAATTTCAGTTCCAAATAGTTCCAAAATAATTTATTTAAAATATAATATTATTTTTTCTAGAATACCCATTATCCAATAAAAATTAGACAAGTTGTAATATTTTTTAATCCTTATCTTTTTATTTTAACTCTTTTTAACTCTTACTATTTTATCAAGTAATTTTCACTTAGAGGGTTAAAATAACTACCAAATCATTCCAAAAATCCAATCAATGATTCATCAATGGAATTTTTAGAAATATCCTAACCATTTGGAAGAATATTATATTTTTAGTAATTTTATATCATTTAATTAAATATTTTATATTTTAAAATATGAATTATGTCAATTTTGACACTATTCATTAGATGGTTTTTTTAAAATATCATAACTATTTGATTACTTCCAAAAAAACACATTAGATCAATAATAATATGTCATAGTCATCCATAAAATTTGTGTATGGAATCAAATATTTCAAATTATATTTATTTTAATATTATTAATATCATTTATTTGATTCTTTCATTAATTAAGAAATTACTCCATCAACATTGTGTCATAATTAAATTTAATTATTCAATTAAAAAAATTATAAATAAATTATCATGATGTAGGTAATATTTTTATATTTCCAATGAATATTTATAGTTGAAGTGATACCCTGTATAACTCCATATTAAAATACTCTATTTTTTAAAAACAAAAGTGTAACACAAATGACTATTCCTTGAATATAATATTATAAAATCATTAAAGTCATCCAAGTGGCTCAAAGTGGTCCTAAAATTGACTCAAGGATTCTCATGACCGGGATAAACTCATCCAATTAAATTAGGACATGTGTTAGGGTAGTTTTATATTATCATAATATTATTTTTACCCTTAATTACCCGATTTACTTTTAATCGTGGTAATGAAATTTATCAACAAAGTTACTATTCACAATATCCAAAAATAAAAGGGAACTATTTATATAATTTGGACCATATTATTCCAAATATGGAATCCATTTTTATAAATTTAAAACACATAATTGGAAGAAATTAATTAAAAATTAATCCCTATTGTCAAAAGGAGAAAATGGGTTTTTTAAAAGTAAGAACCATCAAAATATTAACATGCGTTTATATCTAACTTCAATGTGAAATTAATTCCAATGACCAAAATCAAATTAAATTATAAAAACATAATTTAAATATACTTTAAAACCAATTCAAATTATAATATAACAATACAAATAAACTAGAAAAAAAGGATGTTTTGAATTAAAATACAATATTTTTTACTATTCATTAAAATATGAATTTTACCAAAAAAATACCAAAATTTCAACCAAAGAAAAATTTGATGCCTATATTACAAAGAATAAGTTTATTTTTTCAAATAGAATATATAAAATTGACAAAAACTAGATTTAGAAAGGGTTCTCCATCAAAAGGCGGTAAAATTTCATTTTAAAAAAACACTCATTTTATCCATAAAATTGTATTTGTTATTATATAATGTCTAGAAAACATATAATTTGAATTTTAAAAATCATATTTAATTTAAATTTCATTAATATAATCCAAAAATAGTGATTTTATTATTTTATAAACACAATTATTTTCACTTAAAAATAATTTTTTCATAAAAACATATCCTTTATATTCAATTGGTTTTTTTATTTTATAACCAATGAATAATTATATAAACATGTATAAACCCTATTTTCATAATTTAGTTAATATAATAAATTTCCACCATTATAATATCTATGAAATAACTAAAACTTAAAATAATAATATTAATAATATATTATTTTTTGGTATAACTCAATCTTGTGTGCAATGTAAGATTTTGGAGAAAACCATTGTTGCGTGTCGGGTACGATATTAGAAATAAAATCCCATTTAAAATAAAATAAATATCTAATTTATAAATATTAATAGATATTAAAAGGTCTTATTCTATAATTACTTGGGATGTTACATCCTTCCCCCATTTTGGAAATTGCATCCTCACAATTTTAAATTTGCGCTCAGTAACTAAAGTTTCACTTTTCAAAATACCTTTATTACAATCCCACATCGGAAAAAAATATCAACAAAACTTCCACTTTAAAAGAAAGAAAATAAAGTATGAAGTTCACATGATATAACACATACTAGGATTCCATGTAGGAAAACATGGATATGGAAGAAAAACTTACTGTCAAGTTCTGATGGAGAGTGATAGAAAACATGATCAGGAGAAAGCTAACAATCAGAAAACCAAAAACTTGTGATGGGTTAAACAGTCTTTGATTTTGTAGTAGGAAAAGTAAATATAAAATGTTTTAGTTTTAAGATCATTTTCATAGAGTTGTGGAATTCAGTTACTACCTAGACTAAGATCATAAGAAAATATACTTATTTGGAAAGTAGAGTTTCATCACCTAATAAAATTCTACCACAAACTCATATTCTTCTCTAAATGATGAGTATTAAAGTTAAATATTTCACACCTGAATCACTAGATTAAACTTATAGAGAATAACATAATCTAAAAAATATTAAATATATATTCATCCTCTCTTGAAACATTAACCAAAACAAAAATATTAGGATAAAATAATAATATTCCCCAAATATAATAAACTTTAAAATAATAAAGACTACTTTTAATCTCCAAAACTCAACTATGATATCAAAAGTTCAACATAGAACATCCAAAAAATAATTGTCCTTAAAATACCTCAAAATAATCCAAACTGAGTTTGAAACCCAAAACTTAGAAGAATTTTATTACATAGTATTTTATATCCAAATAACATAGATCACTCTTAATGTATCATACCGAAAAGTAATTTTCAAAATCACATATTCTCCAAGATAGGTTAATCATTTTCATAAATAACCCAAATCACTATAATTCCACAATTAAATCATAGATTTGTAAAAAATAAAATTCAACCATTAGTCTAAAATAAAATACCATAGTATTTTATTTACCTTAGTCATATATGGTTGCCAAAATAGTAAATGACTTCCAAAATAACATTTATCACGTAATCCCCAAATCATTTTCCAATACCAAGTATATTCATTTGATAAAACATAAGTTCTTAAAACCAACTTATACTTATTCCATCAACTTTTTTAACTAAAAAGAAAAAGTCATAAAAATTAGGGACTTCACATAGGCCAGTGGTAGGTGATAAATCCCTGTTGCACTTCGGTTGTGGGTTCAATTCTCACAACCTTTTCCACGCGACAACTTGTCAGAAAATCTGTGTGTTGTCCTTTTTTAAAAAACATATAATTTTATAACATTCCAAAAAAGAGATAAAATCCTAAAACAATAACCATAACATATTTTAAATTCAAATTTTATCTCATACCTTTCATTTTGAATCCCAAAAAGTAATAACCCATAATGACCTCAAAAATAAATTTTTCCAAAAATACCATTAATCACCTTAAAATTTTGGAACATAAATCCTAAAAATGGATTTATAAGACATTGATCTTATGATCAAATTGAAAATTATAAACTCATATTATATCCCTATTTATTAATAAAACATCCTAATCTCTAAAGTTTTCAAAACCATCCTATGATACAAACTATAAGGACCCGAACTTAAACATTACATATTCTAGTATTTTTGAACTAGAATTCACATTAGAGGATCTTTTCAGTTTAGAGTTTTAGAGAATCAGGAAAAACCCTTACAAGGTAGACTCATACATTACATATGGATAGTTATAATCAATATCCACTTTTTACACCAAAGGAAACCATTTTAAAATAAAACATGATTTATTTTCAAGACACATCTTCTATAATTTCATCATGAAAACTTCTTTGTCCTTACCAATATTAAGACCTGTGATTTTTTTTAAAACTTGGGATGAACAAAAAATCTCAATAAGGATCATAAAAAGAATGAAACCATTAGTCTAGTTAAAAAATGGTAACCCATTTAATGTTATTTGATGGAATGAAACAAAACATTTTCACATGAATAAAAATCATACTTTTTTCTCAAATAAAAACATTAAATCCAATAGAAATCAATTAAAACTCATTTAGTTGACTTAGAGCATCATATACATAAAAACCTTTCAAACCCATTTCAATTGGAATAACCATATAGTGGGCTTACAATATTATTATTACCCAATCAATTAGAGATCTATAATGAGGATCACCCTTCATATAAGCTATATCGGGCTCACCCATGAGCTATAATGGGGCTCATCCTTTCATATAAGCCATAATGAGCTCACCTGTGAGTTATAATGGGGATAAAACCTTTGTATAAGGTGTTTCGGGCTCACCCATGAGCTATAATGGGGCTCAACCCTTTGTATAAGCTATATCAGGCTCACCCATTTCATATAATGTTCAAGTATAATTTCAAAAACACGTTCATCAAAAAAAACTTTTTAAAAACTCTTCTAATCCCATATGAAAAACATTTTCAGATAAAAATACCATTTTCATTTAAGAACCCATTTTCAATACCAAAATACCCAAATAAGTTATTTATATTTCTTTTAAAATAATTTAATGCTTATAGAAGTGTCCAAATATCAAATAAAAGTTACAATGGTGGAGAAGTCGTTATCATCATATATGTTAAAATAAAAAACATTCCTTTTGTCCTTTTGTAAAGAAAGTAAAATGCTTTGTATAAAAATATTCCATTAAAAGCATTTAATGAAATTAAATATATACATAAAATGTCCAGTATAATTCATTTATATCCATATAAATAAATATGAAAATTAATATCATGAAAAAAAATATTTGATAATTAAATCTATAAATGTTCAAGGTGTCCCATACCACACTGAACATTTAAATCTTAATCTCCATGAATTAATACATTTACCAAAATAATAAATAACATTATTACAGATAAAATATGGATATGAAATGTCATAGTAGATGTATATATTCAATATAAAAGAATAAAGGTGTATATTATCAATAAATGAATCAATGAAAGGATATTGATATGAAATCTATTACCTTGAGTCCAACTCATCATGTAAAATCGTTATATTCTTCTCCTATGATTGATCACAATTGAAGAACACCTAAAAACCTCTAAGAAGGGTGTTATGACTAAAATAAGGCCTCAAGAATGTGGGGATGGATTATAGGAAGGGTTTTGGGTAGAGATTTACTGATCCAAAAGGCCATGGTAGTGTGAGTATTAGAGAAGAGTGAATACCTTTTTATGAACGAGGGGAGGGGAACCAATTGGAAACTCTTAAAATATTAAATTAATATAAATTCAATTTCGGTTCCAAATGGTCCCAAAATCATTTATTTTTAAGATAATATGATTTTGGGTAGAATACCCATCATCTAATAAAAATTAGGCAAGTTGTAATATTTTTTTAATCCTTATCTTTTTGTTTTAACCCCTTTTAACTCTTACTATTTTATTAAATAATTTACACATAGAGGGTTAAAATAATTACAAAATCACGCCAAAAGTCCAATGAAAGATTTATTAATGGAATTTTTATAAATATAATAACCATTTTGACTAATATTATATTTTTATGAATTTTATATCATTTAAGTAAATATTTTATATTTTAAAATTTGAATTATATCAATTTTTACACTATTCATTAGATGAATTTTTTAAAATATCATAAAAACTTGATTCCTTAAAAAAAAAACACATTAACACAATCATAAAATGTCACAGTCATCCATAAAATTCTTGGATGTCATAAAATATTTCAAATTATATTTATTTTAATATTATTAATATCATTTATTTGATTCTTTTATTAATTAAGAAATTACTACATCATCATTGTGTCATAATTAAATTTAATTATTTAATTTCAAAAATTATAAATGAATTATAACAATATAGGTAATATTTTTAGATTTCCAATGAATATTTATATCCAAATATATCCCCTGTATAGCTCCATATTAAAATAATTTACTTTTTAAAAACAAAAGTGTAACAAAATGACTATTCATTGAATATAATCTTATAAAAGCATTAAAGTTATCCAAGTGGCTCAAATCCATCCTAAAATCAACCCAATGATGATCATGTCCAAGATACACTCATAAAATTAAATTATTACATGTGTTAGGGTAGTTTTATATTATTATAATATTATTTTTACCTTTAATTACGTGATTTACTTTTAACCGTGGTAATGAAATTTATTACCAAAGTTACTATTCATAATGTACAAAAATAAAAGGGACTGATTTACATAATTTGGACCCTCTAATTCCAAATATTGAATCCATTTTTCTAAATTCTAAACACATAATTTATATAAATTCATTAAAAATTAATCGTCATTGTCAAAAAGGAGAAAAAAAGTTTTTTAAAAGTAAAAACCATTAAAAATATTGACATGCGTTTATATCAAATTTCAATGTGAAATTAGTTCCAATGAACAAAATTGGATTAAATTATAAAAACATAATATAAATATACTTTAAAATAAATTCAAATGGTAATCTAACAATACAAATAAATTAGACGAAAATCCAGTTTTGAATTAAAATAAAGTATTTTTCACTATTCATTAAAATATGAATTTTATCAGAAAAATACCAAAATTTTAACCAAAGTAAATATTGATGTATATACTAATAATAAGAATTTTATTTTTTCAAATAGAATATATAAAAGTTACAAAAACTAGATTTAAAAAGGGTTCTCTATCAAAAGGTGGTAAAACTGCATTTTTAGAAAAACACTCATTTTATCCATAAAATTGTATTTGTTATTATATAATTTCTAGAAAACATATAAGATGAATTTTATACATAATATTTAATTTATATTTCATTAATATAATCCAAAAAGTGTCATTTTATTATTTTATAGATACAATTATTTACACTTAAATTGTTTTTCATAAAAACACATCCTTTATATTCAATTTTTTTTCTAACCAGTGAATCATTATATAAACATGTGTAAACCTTATTTTCATAATTTATTTAATATACTATATTCTCTATATTCTAAAAGATACATGATAACTGCAACTTAAAATAATAATATTAATAATATATTATTTTTTGGTATAACACAATCTTGTGTGCAACGTAAGATATCAGAGAAACCTCTTGTTGTGTGTCGAGTTCACTATCAGAAATAACATCCCATTTAAATTAAAATTAATATCTAATTAATAAATATTAATAGATATAAAAAATTATAATTCTATAATTACCTTAGAAGTTACATCCTTCCCAGCGTTTTGGAAATTATGTCCTTGAGATTTTAAATTTGGGCTCGGTAACTAAGGTTTCAATTTTCAAAATACCTTTATTGCAATCCCACATCAAAAAAATATTAAAAAAACTTAAACTTTAAAATAAAGAAAATAAAGTATGAATGTAACCTGAGATAACACATACTAGGATTCTATGTAGTAAAACATGGATATGGAAGAAAAACTAACTATCAAGTTATGATGGAGAGTGATATAAAACATGATCAGGAGAAAGTTAATAATAAAAAAACCACAAACTTGTAATGGGTTAAATAGTATTTGATTTGGTAGTAGGAAAAGTAAATAGAAAATGTTTTTATTTTAAGATCCTTTTCATAGAGTTGTGGAATTCATTTACAACCTAGACTAAGATCATAAGTAAATATACTTACTTTAAAAGTAGAGTTTCATCAACTAATAAAATTCCACCACAAACTCATCCTTTTCTCTAAATGACGAGCATTCAATTTGAATTTTTTACACTTGAATCACTCGATTCAACTTATATAGAATCACATAATCCACAAAATATTAAATATCTATTCATCCTCGCTTGAAACATTAAGAAAAACCAAAAAGTAATGATAAAATAAAATATTTCCCCAAATATAATAAACTTTAAAATAAGAAATACTACTTTTAATCTATAAAATTCAACTACGATACCAAAATTTCAATATATAACATCTAATAAATAACTATCATTAAAATCCCTAAAAATTATCCAAACTAATTTTGAAACCCAAAACTTAGAAGAATTTGATTACATAGTGTTTTATCTCCAAATAACATCGGTCACTCTTAATGTACCATACCAAAAAGTAATTTTCAAAATCACATATTCTCCAAGATAGGCTAATGATTTCCATAAATAACCTAAATCACCATAATTCTACAATTAAATCATAGATTCTTACAAAATAAAATTCAACCATTAATCCTCAAATAAAATTCCATAGTATTTTATTTAACTTAGTCATATATGATTCCCAAAATAGTGAACATATTCCAAAATAACATTTATCACTTAATCCCAAAATCATTTTACAATACCAAGGATATTCATTTGATAAAACACAAGTTTTTAAAACCAACTTATTATTATTGCATCAACTCATTTGACTAAAAGAAAAAGGTATACTAACTAGGGACTTCAGTAGGACAATGGTAAGAGATAAAGCCCTGTGGCACTTCGGTTGTGGGTTTAATTCCCATAGCCTTTTTTGAAATCAAGGGTTGTCACACAGTCTGCATGTTTTCATTTTTCAAAAACTAAATATTTTTATAAAATTCCCAAAAATGAGATATAATACTAAAAAAATAACCATAACATATTTAACCTCAAATTTTATCTCATGTATTTTATTTTGGATCCCAAAAAGTAATAACCCATAATTACATAAAAAATAAATTTCTTTAAAAATACGGTTAATTACCTTAAAATTTTGGAACATAAATCCTCGAAAGGAATTTTTAATACATTGATCTTATGATCAACCTTAAAATTATAAACACATATGATATCCCTATATCTTAAGAAGACATCTTAATATCTAAAGTTAACTAAACCATCCTCTGATACTGACTATATGGACCCAACCTTAAAGGTTAGATATTCTAGTATTTTTGAACTAAAATTCACATTCTAGGATATTTTAAGTTTAGAGTTTTAAATAACAAAGAAAAAATCTTAAAAGGTAGACTCATAAATTATATGTGGATAGTTATAATCGGTATCCACTTTTTACACCGAAGGAAACCATTTTAAAATAAAACATGATTTCTTTTCAAGAAATATCTTCAATATTTTCATCATGACATATTCTTTGTCCATACCAATATTAAGACTTGTGAAAAAAAATTTAAAACTTGGGATGAGGAAAAAATCACAGTAAGGGTCATAAAAATAATGAAACCATTAATCTAGTTAAAACATGGTAACCCATTTAGTGTTCTTTGAGTGAATTAAACAAAAAATTTCACATGAATAACACTCATAATTTTTTCTCAAATAAAAACATTAAAACAAATAGAAATAAATTAAAACTCATTTAGGTGACTTAGAAAATCATATACATAAAACCATTTTAAACCCCTTTCAATTGGAATAACCAAACGTACAACTTTAAATATTTTTATTATCCAATGAATTGGAGATATATAATGGGGATAAAAATTAGTATAAGATATATCAGGATCACTCATGAGCTATAATGGGTATCATCCCTTCGTATAAGTTACAACGGGCTCACCCGTGAGTTATAATGTTGCTCAAACCTTCATATAACCCCTATCGGGTTCACCTATGATCTATAATGGGGCTCAACCCTTTTTATAAGATATATGAGGCTCATCCATTTCATATAATTCTCAATTACCATTTCAAAAACACGTTCATCACAAAAACCTTTTAAAAAACTCTTCTAATCCCATATGAAAAAAAATTCATATAAAAATACCATTTTCATTTAAGAACCCATATTCAATACCAAGACAACCAAATAAGGGATTTCCATTCCTTTTAAAACAATTTAAGGATTATATAAGAAGCCAAATATCAAATAACTGTTACAATGGTGGAGAATTTGTTGTTGCTATATACGTTAAAACAAAAAACATTCATTTTGTCATTTTGTAAAAAATTAAAACACTTTGTATCAAAATATTCCATTTTAAAAACATTGAATTAAATTAAAGATAGACATAAAATTTCATGTATAATCCTTTTATATCTACATAAATAAATAGGTAAATTAATTTCATGAATAAAAATATTTGATAATTAAATCTTTAAATGTTAAAGGTATCCCATACCACATTGAACATTTAAATCTTAATCTCTATGAATCAATACATTTACCAAAACAATAAATAACAGTATTATAAATAAAATTTGGATATGAAATGTCATAGTGGCTGTATATATTCCGTATAAAAGAATAAAGGTGTATATTATAAAGAAATTTCATAATAAAAGGATATTGAGATGAAATCCCTTACCTTGAGTCTGACTCATCACGTACAATCGTTATATTCCTCTCCTTCGGTTGATCACTTTTGAAGAACACCTTAACACCTCTAATAAGGGTGTTATGTCTAAAATAAGGCCTCAAGAGCATGGAGAAGGATTCTAGAAAGGTTTTTGGGTAGACCTTGGCTAAAAAAAGGCTTTAGAAGTGTGATTATTAGATAAGAGTGGGTGCCTTTTATAGGATAGGGGATAAACACCCTTGGAAACTCTTAAAATATTAAATTAATATAAATTAAATTTCCATTACAAATGGTCCCAAAATAATTTATTTCTAAGATAAGATAATTTTGGGTCAAATTCCAATAATCTAATAAAAATTATACAAGTTGTAATATTTTTTTAATCCTTATATTTTTGTTTTAACCCCTTTTAACTCCTACTATTTTATCAAGTAATTTACACTTAGAGGATTAAAATAATTACCAAATCATGAAAAAAGTCCAATGAACGATTCATTAATGTAATTTTTTGAAATATAATAACCATTTGGACGAATCTTATATTTTTATGAATTTTTTATTATTTAATTAAATATTTTATATTTTTAAAATATGAATTATATCAATTTTGACACTATTCATTAGATGACTTTTTTGAAATATCATAACTTGATTACTTGAAGAAAAATACATTAACTTAATTCTAACAAGTCATATTCGTCCATAAAATTTGTGGATTACATCAAATATTTCAAATTATATTTATTTTAATATTATCAATATCATTTATTTGATTATTTTATTAATTAAGAAATTACTACCTCATCATTATGTCATAATTAAATCTAATTATTTAATTTCAAAAATTATAAATAAATTATAATGATTTATTTAATCTTTTTTATCTTTCCAATGAATATTTATATCCAAAGAGATCCCCTGTATAACTCCGTATTAAAATACTTTACTTTTTAAAAACAAAAGTGTAACAAAAATGACTATTCATTGAATATAATATTATAAAAGCATTAAAGTTATCAAAGTGGCTCAATGTCATCCTAAAATAGACCTAAGGATTTTCATGGCCAGGATACACTAACTCGATTAAATTAGGACATGTGTTAGGGTAGTTTTATATTATTATAATATTATTTTTACCTTTAATTACCCGATTTACTTTTAACCGTGGTTAATGTCCAAAAATAAAAGGAACCTATTTAAATATTTTAGACCTTATGATTATAAATATGGAATCAATTTTTCAAAATTCAAAATAAATAATTGGTATAAATTAATTAAAAATTAATCTCTGTTGTCGAATGGAGAAAACAAGTTTTTTAAAAGTAAAAACCATTAAAATATTGAGATGCGTTTATATCTAATTTCAATGTGAAATTACTTCCAATGAATAAAATTGGATTAAATTATAAAAAAATATTTTAAATATACTTTAAAACCAATTAAAATTATAATCTAATAATAAAAATAAATTAGATGAAAAACGAGTTTTGAATTAAAATGCATTATTTTTCATTATTCATTAAAATATGAATTTTATCTGAAAAATACCAAAAATTCTACCAAAGTAAAATTTGATGTCTCTATTCCAAATAAGAAGTTTATTTTGTCAAATAAAACATATAAAAGTGACAAAAACTTGATTTAAATAGGGTTCTCTATCAAAAGGTGGTAAACCTATATTTTTAGAAAAACACTTATTTTATCCATAAAATTGTATTTGTTATTATATAATGTCTATAAAACATATAATATGAATTTTAAACATCATATTTAATTTATATTTCATTAATTTAATCCAACAAGTGTAATTTTATTATTTTATAAACACAATTATTTTTACTTAAGTTGTTTTTCAAAAAAACAAATCCTTTATATTCAATTGTTTTTTTTATTTTCTAACCAATGAATCATTATATAAACATGTGTAAAACCTATTTTCATAATTTATTTAATATCCTACATTCCCACCATTCTAAAAGCTACGTGATTACTAAAATTTAAAATAATAATATTAATAATATATTATTTTTCGGTATAACTCAATCTTGTGTGCAACTTAAGATTTCAGAGAAACCCATTATCGCGTGTCAGGTACGCTATCAGACATAGCATCCCATTTAAATTAAATTTAATATCTAATTTATAAATATTAATAGATATCAAAAAGTATTATTCTATAATTACCTAGGATGTTACATCCTTCCCCCCGTTTTGGAAATTGTGTCCTTGCAATTTTAAATTTAGCCTCAGTAACTAAGGTTTCACTTTTTAAATTACCTTTATTGAAATCCCACATTGAAAAAAAGATTACAAAAATTAAACTTTAAAATAAAGAAAATAAAGTATGAATTTAACCTAAGATAACTCATACTAGTATTCCATGTAGTAAAAATTGGATATGGAAGAAAAACTAACTCTCAAGTTCTGATAGAGAGTGATAGAAAACATGATAAGGAGATATTTAACAATAAAAAAACCACAAACTTGTTATGAGTTAAATATTATTTGATTTGGTAGTAGTAAAAGGAAACAGAAAATGTTTTTATTTTAAGATTCTTTTTATAGAGTTTTGGAATTCATTTACTACCTAGACTAAGATCATAAGTAAATATACTTACTTGAAAAGTAGAGTTTTATCAATTAATTGAATTCCACCACAAACTCATCCTTTTATCTAAATGATGAGTATTCAAGTTGATTTTTTCACACTTGAATCACTAGATTCAACTTCTAAAGAATCACTTAATGGAAAAAATATTAAATATCTATTCATCCTCTCTTGAAAAATTAACCAAAACCAAAAAGTCGGGATAAAATAATATAATTCTCTAAATATAATAAACTTTTGAAGAATAAACACTACTTTTAATCTCTAAAATTCAACCATGATACCAAAATTTCAACAAAGAACATCCAACAAATAACTGTCCTTAAAATCCACCAAAATAATCCAAACTGAGTTTGAAACCCAAAACTTAGAATAATTTGATTACATAATATTTTATCTCCAAATAACATCAGTCACCCTTAATGTACCATACCAAAAAGTAATTTCCAAAATCACATATTCTCCAAGATAGGACAATCATTTCCATAAATAACCCAAATCACCATAAGTCCACAATTAAATCATATATTCTTACAAAATAATATTCAACCCTTACTCCTCAAATAAAATTCCATAGTATTCTATTTACCTTAGTTATATATGGTTCCCAAAATAGTGAACAGATTCCAAAATAACATTTATAAATTAATCCCAAAATCATTTTCCAATACTAAATATATTAATTTAATAAAACATAAGTTTCTAAAATCAACTTATTCTTTTTAATCAACTCATTTAACTAAAAATAAAACGGAATACTAACCAGAGACTTCACATAGGCTAGTGGTAGGCGATAAAGCCCCGTGAAACTTCATTTGTGGGTTCAATTCCCACATCCTTGTCCAACATGAAGGTTTTTCACATAGTCTGCAAGTTGTCATTTTTCCAAAACTATTTTATAAAATTCTAAAAAATGAGATAAAATCATAAAAAAATAACCATAACATATTTAACCTAAAATTGTATCACAAGAATTTCATTTTGGATCCCAAAAATTAATAAACCATAATTATCTCAAAAATAAATGTCTCTAAAAATACCGTTAATTACCTAAAAATTTGGAACATAAATCTTCAAAAGGGATTTTTAAGACATTGAGCTTATGATCAACCTGAAAATTATAAACTCATATGATATCCCTATCTCTTAATAAGACATCCTAATCTCTAAAGTTGTATAAACCATCCTCTGATACCAACTATAAGGACCCTACCTTAAATGTTACATATTCTAGTGTTTTTGAACTAGAATTCACATTCGAGGATCTTTTCTGTTTAGATTTTTAGAGAATAAAGAAAAACTCTTACAAGGTAGACTCATAAATTATATTTGGACAGATATAATCGGTATCCACTTTTTACACCAAAGGAAACCATTTTAAAATAAAACATGATTTCTTTTCAAGGAACAACTTCAACACTTTCATCATGATATCTTCTTTGTACTTTCCAATATTAAGACCTGTGAAAAACATTTTAAAACATGGGATGATGAAAAAATCTCAGCAAGGGACATAAAAATAATGACACCATTAGTCCAGTTAAAACATGGTAACCCATTTAATGTTCTTTGAGCGAATGAAACAAAACATTTTTGCATTAATAACACTCATAATTTTTTCTCAAATAAAAACACTAAAACCAATAGAAATCAATTAAAACTCATTTAGGTGACTTAGAACATCATATACACAAAACCCTTTCAAACCCATTTCAATTGGAATAACCATATGTATGACTTGAAATATTATTATTACCCAATGAATTGGAGATATATAATGGGGATCACCCTTTGTATAAGATATATTGGGCTCACCCGTGCGCTATAATGGGGATCATCCCTTCATATAAGCTATAACAGGCTCACCTGTGAGTTATAATATTGCTCAAACCTTTGTATAACCCATGTTAGGTTCACCTATGAGCTATAATGGGGATCAAAACTTCGTATCCGATATATCAGGATCACTTGTCATGATGCTCAAGTACCATTTCAAAAACATAATTCATCAGAAAAACCTTTTAAAAAACTCTTCTAATCCCATATGAAAAACATTTTCATATAAAAATACAATTTTCATTTAAGAACCCATTTTCAATACCTAGATACCCAAATAAGGGATTTATAGTCCTTTTAAAATAATTTAAAGATTATATAAGAAGAAAAATATCAAATAAAGGTTAAGGCGATGGGGAAGTCATTGTCGCCGTATACGTTAAAACAAAAAACATTCCTTTTGTCATTTTGTAAAGAAAGTAAAAAACTTTGTATCAAAAGATTCCATTTTAAAAACTTTAAATGAAATTAAATATAGACATAAAATGTCCTATATAATCCTTTTATATACATATAAATAAATAGGTAAATTAATTTCTTGAATAAAAAGATTTTATAATTAAATATTTAAATGTTCAAGGTATCCCATACCACATTGAACATTTAAATCTTAATCTCCATGAATGAATACATTTACCAAAACAATAAATAACATTCTTATGGATAAAATTTGTATATGAAATTTCATAGTGGATGTATATATTCCATATAAAATAATAAAGGTGTATATTATAAATAAATGCCATAATAAAAGTTGATTGAGATGAAATCCCTTACCTTGAGTCTGAATCGTCACGTACAATCATTATATTCCTCTCCTTCGGTTGATCACCTTTGAAGAACACCTAAACACCTCTAAAAAGGTTGTTATGCCTAAAATAAGGCCTCAAAACCATGGGGAGGGATTCTAGGAAGGGGTTTAGGGAGACCTTGGCTGAACCAAAAGGCTTTGGAAGTGTGAGTATTAGAGAAGAGTGGATATCTTTTTATGGGAGAGGAGATAGGCACCATTGGAAACTCTTAAAATATTAAATTAATATAAATTAAATTTCTATTCTAAATGGTCCCAAAATAATTTATTTCGAAGATAAGATAATTTTGGGTAGAATAACCATAATTAAATAAAAATTAGACAAGTTTTAATATTTTTTTAATCCTTATATTTTTGTTTAACCCCTTTTAACTCTTAACATTTTATCAAGTAATTTACACTTAGAGGGTTAAAATAATTAAGAAATCATGCCAAAAGTCCAATAAAAGATTCATTAATAGAATTTTTGAAATATAATAACAATTTGGATGAATATTAGATTTTTATGAATTTTATATCATTTAATTAAATATTTTATATTTTAAAATATGAATTATATCAATTTTGACACTATTTATTAGATGACTTTTTTAAAATATCAGAACAACATGATTCCTTCAAAAAAATACATTAAATCAATCCTAACATGTCATAGTCATCAATAAAATACGTGGATACCCTAAAATATTTCAAATTATATTTATTTTAATATTATTAATATAATTTATTTGATTCATTTATTAGTTAATAAATTACCACATCATCATTGTGTCATAATTAAATTTAATTATTTAATTTCAAAAATTATAAATAAATTATTATGATGTAGTTAATATTTTTATCTTTCTAATTAATATTTATAATTAAAGGGATCCCCTTTATAACTTTGTATTAAAATACTTTTCTTTTTAAAAACAAAAATGTAACAGAAATGACTATTCATTGAATATAATATTATGAAAGCATTAAAGGTATCCAAGTGGATCAAAGTCGTCCTAAAATATACCCAAGGATGATCATGGCCAGGATAAACTCATCCAATTAAATTATAACATGTTTTTGTGTAGTGTTATATTATTATAATATTTTTTTTACCTTTAATTACTCAATTTACTTTTAATCGTGGTAATAAAACTTATTACCAAAGTTACTATTCATAATGTACAAAAATAAAAGGGACCTATTTACATAATTTGGACCTTATGATTCAAAATATGGAATCCATTTTTCCAAATTCAAAAAACATAATTGGCAGAAATTAATTAAAAATTAATTCCCATTGTCAAAAGTAGAAAACAAGTTTTTTAGAAGTAAAAAACATCAAAAGATTGACATGCGTTTATATCTAATTTCAATGTGAAATTACTTCCAATGAAAAAATTGTATTAAATTATAAAAAATAATCTAAATATACTTTAAAACCGATTCAAATGTTAATCTCACAATAAAATAAATTAGACGAAAAGCCAATTTTGAATTAAAATGCAGTATTTTTCACTATTCATTAAAATATGAATTTTATCAGAAAAATACCAAAATTTCAAAAAAAGTAAAATTTGATGTCTATATTACAAATAAGAATTTTATTTTTTAAAATATAACATATAAAAGTGACAAAAACTATATTTAAAAAAAGTTCTCTATCAAAAGGTGGTAAAACTACATTTTTAGAAAAACACTCATTTTATCCATAAAATTGTATTTGTTATTATATAATGTCTAGAAAACATATAAGATGAATTTTAAAAATCATATTTAATTTATATTTCATTAATATAATACAAAAAGTGTGATTTTATTATTTTATAAACACAGTTATTTTCACTTAAATTGTTTTTCATAAAAAACACATCCATTATATTCAATTGTTTTTTTATTTTATAACTAATGAATCATTATATAAACACGTGTAAACCCTATTTTCACAATTTATTTAATATTCTAAATTCACACCATTATAAAATATATGAAATAACTACAACTCTAAATAATAATATTAATAATATATTATTTTTTCGGTATAACACAATCTTGTGTGCAACATAAGGTTTCAGAGAAACCCACTGTTGGGTGTCGGGAACGCTATCGGACATAACATCCCATTTAAATTAAAATTAATATCTAATTCATAAATATTAATAGATATCAAAAATAAATATTCTATAATTACCTTGGATGTTATATCCTTCGCTCCATTTGGGAAATTGTGACCTTGCGCTTTTAAATTTGGGCTCGGTAACTAAGGTTTCACTTTTCAAAATACCTTTATTACAATCCCACATCGAAAAAAATATTAACAAAACCTACACTTTAAAAGAAATAAAATGAAGTATGATTTTCACCTAATATAACACATACTAGGATTCCATGTAGGAAAATATGGATATGGAAGAAAAACTAACTTTCAAGTTCTGATGGAGAGTGATAGAAAATATGATCATGAGAAAGATAACAATCACAAAACCACAAACTTGTGAAGGGCTAAATAGTATTTTATTTGGTAGTAGAAAAAGTAAACAAAAAACATTTTTATTTTAAGATCCTTTTTGTAGAGTTTTAGAATTCATTTACTACCTATTCTATGATCATAAGTAAATATAATTAGTTGAAAAGTAGAGTTTCATCAACTAATCAAATTCCACTATAAACTCATCCTTTTCTCTAAATGATGAGTATTCAAGTTGAATTTTTCACACCCGAATCACCAGATTCAACTTCTAGATAACCAAATAATCCAAAAAATATTAAATATCTATTTATCCTCTCTTGAAACATTAACCAAAACAAAAAATTCAGGATAGAATAATATAATTCCAAAAATATAATAAACTTTAAAATAATAAAGACTATTTTTAATCTATAAAATTCAACTATGATACCAAAAGTTCAACATAGAACATCAAAAAAATAACTATACTTTAAATCCCTCAAAATAATTGAAACTGAGTTTAAAATCCAAAAATTAGAAGGATTTTATTACATAGTATTTTATATCTAAATAACATTAGTCACTCTTAATGTAATATACCAAAAAGCAATTTCCAAAATCAAATATTCTTCAAGATAGGTGAATCATTTCCATAAATAACCCAAATTTTCATAAGTCCACAATTAAATCATATATTATTAAAAAACAAAATTCAACCATTACTCCTCAAATAAAATTCCATAGTATTATATTTACCTTAGTCATATATAGTTCCCATAATATTAAACATATTCCAAAATAACATTTATCAGTTAATTCCAAAATCTTTTCCAATACTAAGGATATTCATTTGATAAAACATAAGTTTCAAAAATCAACTTATTTTTATTCAATCAACTCATTTTACTAAAAAGAAAAAGGCATACTAACTAAGGACTTCACGTAGGCTAGTGGTAGGCGATAAAGCCCTGTGGCACTTCATTTGTTGGTTAGATTCTCACAACCTTGTCCGATATGAAGGGTTGTCACATGGTCTTCATGTTATCATTTTTCAAAAAAAATAAAATTTTATAAAATTCCAAAAAATGAGATAAAATCCCCAAAAAATAACTATAACATATTTAACCTCAAATTTTATCTCATGCCTTTCATTTTGGATCCCAAAAAGTAATAACCCATAATTACCTAAAAAATAAATGTCTCTAAAAATACCGTTAATTACCTTAAAATTTTGGAACATAAATCCTCAAAAGGGATTTTTAAGACATTGATCTTATGATCAACCTAAAAATTATAAAATCATATGATATCCCTATCTCTTAAGAAGAAATCATAATCTTTAAAGTTTTCTAAACCATTCTATGATACCAACTATAAGGACCCGACCTTAAACGTTACATATTCTAGTGTTTTTGAACTAGAATTCACATTAGAGGATCTTTTTACTTTAGAGTTTTAGTGAATAAATAAAAACTCTTACAAGGTAGACTCATAAATTATATGTGGACAGTTATAATCAGTATCCAATTTTTACACCAAAGGAAAACATTTTAAAATAAAACATGATTTATTTTCAAGAAACATCTTCAATACTTTAATCATGTCATCTTATTTTTCCTTACCAATATTAAGATTTGTGGAAAACATTTTAAAACATGGGATGAGGAAAAAACCTCAATAAGGGATATAAAAATAATGAAACCATTAGTCTAGTTAAAACATGATAACCCATTTGACGTTATTTGAGAGAATGAAACAAAAAATTTTCACATGAATAACACTCATAAGTTTTGCTCAAATAAAAACATTAAAACCAATATAAAACAATTAAAACTCATTTAGGTGACTTAGAAAATCATACACATAAAACCATTTCAAACCCATTTCAATTGGAATAACCATATGTATGACTTAAAATATTATTATTACCTAATGAATTGGAGATATATAATGAGGATCACCCTTATTATAAGTTATATCGGGCTCAACCGTGAGCTATAATGGGGATCATCCCTTTGTATAAGCTATAACAGGCTCACCTGTGAGTTATAATGTGGCTCAAACCTTCGTATAACCCGTGTCAAGTTCACCTATGAGCTATAATGGGGCTCAACCCTTCGTATAAGCTATATCAGGCTCATCCATTTCATATAATGCTCAAGTGACATTTCAAAAACACATTCATCACAAAACCCTTTTAAAAAACTCTTCTAATCCCATATGAAAATCATTTTCATACAAAAATACCATTTTCATTTGAGAACCCATTTTCAGTACCAAGATACCCAAATAAGAGATCTATATTCCTTTTAAAATAATTTAAGGATTATAGAAGAATCCAAATATCAAATAATGATTACGGCAGTGGATAATTCGTCATCGATGTATACATTAAAACAAAAAACATTCCTTTTGTCGTTTTGTAAAGAACGTAAAATGCTTAGTATCAAAAGATTCAATTTTGAAAACTTTGAATGAGATTAAAGATAAACATAAAATATCCTGTATAATAAATTTATATCCATATAAATAAATAAGTAAAATAATTTCATGAATAAAAATATTTGATAATTAAATCTTCAAATGTTCAAGGAATCCCATACCACATTGAACATTTAAATCTTAATCTCCTTGAATTAATACATTTACCAAAATAATTAATAACATTATTATAGATAAAATTTGGATATAAAATGTCATAGTGGCTGTATATATTACATATAAAAGAATAAAGGTGTATATTTTAAAGAAATATCACAATGAAAGGAGATTGAGATGAAATACCTTACCTTGAGTCTGACTCGTCACGTACAATCGTTATATTCCTCTTATTCGGTTGATCACTTTTGAAGAACACCTTAACACCTCTAACAAGGGAATTCTGCCTAAACTAAGGCATACAGAACATGGGGAGAGATTATAATAAGGGGTTTGGGTAGAACTTGTCTGAACTAAAAGGATTTGGAAGTGTGAGTATTAGAGAAGAGTGGGTACCTTTTTATAGGAGAGGGGATAAGCACCCTTGGAAACTCTTAAAATATTAAATTAATATAAATTAAATTTCCATTCCAAATGGTCCCAAAATAATTTATTTCAAATATAAGATAATTTTCGGTCAAGTAAACATTATCCAATAAAAATTAGACAAGTTGTAATATTTTTTTAATCCTTATATTTTTATTTTAATCCCTTTTAACTCTTACCATTTTATCAAGTAATTTACACTTAGAGGGTTAAAATAATTACCAAATCATGACAAAATTCCAATGAATGATTCATTAATGGAATTTTTAAAAATATCCTAACCATTTTGACGAATCTTATATTTTTTATGGATTTTATATCATTTAATTAAATATTTTATATTTTAAAATATGAATTATGTCAATTTTGACACTATTCATTAGATGATTTTTTTAAATATTATAACAACTTGATTCCTTAAAAAAACACATTAACTAAATCCTAACATGTCATAGTAATATATAAAATTTGTGGATGACATCAAATATTTCAAATTATATTTATTTTAATATTATTAATATCATTTAATTGATTCTTTCATTAATTAAGAAATTACTACATCATCATTGTGTAATAATTAAATTTAATTATTTAATTTAAAAAATTATAAATAAATTATCATGATGTAGGTAATATTTTTATATTTTAAATGAAAATTTATAGTTTAAGAGATCCCCTGTATAACTCTATATTAAAATAATTTATTTTTTTAAAAAAAAAGTGTAACAAAAATGACCATTCATTGAATATAATATTATAAAAGCATTAAAGTCATCCAAGTGGCTCAAATTGGTCCTAAAATTGACCCAAGTATGCTAATGGAAGGTATAAACTCATAAAATTAAATTAGGACATGTGTTAGGGTAGTTTTATTTTATTATAATATTATTTTTACCTTTAATTACTTGATTTACTTTTAACCGTGATAATAAAATTAATTACCAAATTTACTATTCATAATGTCCAAAACTAAAAGAGACATATTTAAATAATTTGAACCTTATGATTATAAATATGTAATCCATTTTTCCAAATTCAAAATACAGAATTGAAAGAAATTAATTAAAATTTAATCCCCATTTTCAAAAGGAGAAAACTATTTTTTTAAAGTAAAAACCATCAAAAGATTGACATGTGTTTATATCTAATTTCAATGTGAAATTACTTAAAATGACAAAAATTGGATTAAATGATAAAAACATAATCTAAATTTAATTTAAAACCAATTCAAATGATAGTCTAACAGTACAAGGAAATTTGAAGAAAAGACAGTTTTGAATTAAAATGTAGTATTTTTCACTATTAATTTAAATATGAATTTTATTAGAAAAATAAAAAAAATCAACCAAAGTAAATTTTTATGTCTAAATTTCAAATAAGAAGTTTATTTTTTCAAATATAACATATAAAATTGACAAAAATTAGATTTATAAAGGGTTTTCCATCAAAAGGCGGTAAAAATACTTTTTTTAGAAAAACACTCATTTTATTCGTAAAATTTTATTTGTTATTATATAATGTCTAGAAAACATATAAGATGAATTTTAAACCTCATATTTATTTTATATTTCATTAATATAACCCAATAGACTAATTTTATTATTTTATAAACATAATTATTTGCACTTAAATAGTTTTTCATAAAAACACATACTTTATATTCAATTGGTTTTTTTATCTTCTAACCAATGAATAATTATATAAACATGTGTAGACCCTATTTTCATAATTTAGTTAATATTATACATTTCTGCCATTCTAATATCTATGTGATGACTTCAAATTAAAATAATAATATTAATAATATATTATTTCGATATAAGTCAATCTTGTGTGCAATGTAAGATTTCAGAGAAACCCATTGTTGTGTGTTGGGTACGCTATCAGACATAGAATCCCCTTTAAAGTAAAATTAATATCTAATTCATAAATATTAATAGATATTAAAAAGTCTTATTCTATAATTACCTTGTATGTTAGACATTCATTATCTCATCCCAAATACGAGTAGGCATAACTACATGACCTCGAACATAGATGATATCATCATCATCGATAGTCTTGTTGGAAGGTGACTCTTCAACTTCAAGGACTTACCTTGGAGATAAATACTTCAGATCCTCATACTACCTTTCCTTGATCTAGATAAAAAGCATGGAATCAACTTTCAAGGATGCAAGGTTCATCTGTACTTGTACTTCCTGAACCTCTATATGAATTTCAGCGAAAAGGCCATCATCTTCCACTCATAACTAGACTCATGAACTACATGATTTAGTGTCTTCATACTCAAATCATCATCAACATTGTTCCCTTTTCCTAGTGTATGGGCCAAATCAAAATCAAAAAACTATATATACCCAAACCATCTCTACTTTCAAAGATTCAAATCATGTTGAAATAAGATGTAATTAAGGATTTTATGATTGGTATACATAAAAAAAATTTCATCCAAAAGGTAGTGATGCTAAAATTTCAAGTCATAAACCACCATAATCAACTAAATATCACGTGTAGGGTAATTTAATTCTGGAATCCTCAACTTTTGTGGCCCATATGCCACAACCTAGTATCCCTACATTAACACTACCCCCAAAAAAACACCAAATGCATCACAAAACACGGTATACTCTTCACCCGACACGGGTATGATCGAAATCAGTGCTGTAGTCAAGTGATTATTCGACTCCTAGAAATCATTTTCACATAATCCATACCACATTAACTTGAAACCCTTGTTGCTTAATTCTAAAATAGGTGTTAAAAATATAGATAAGTCCTTGATGAACTGTTGTTAATAGTCTAACAAACCCAAAAATATCCTAATGTAAAAAACATTTTTGGGATGCTCCCAAGATACAAATTCCATCACCTTCTCTAGGTACATTGGTACACCTTATTTATAGATTACGTGACCCAATAAATTCAGCTTTTCGATCTATAACTAACACTTAGATTGATTTGCATATAACCTATGCTCTCTTAGTGTACTGAGGATGATGTTAAGGTGTTTTTCATGATCTTCATGAGTTTGGGAGTACAAAAGTTTTCATCTAAAAAATGAAATACCAAATAATTTAGGTACAGAGTAAATATTTGGTTCATTAAATACATAAACACAAAAAAGCATTTATCAAAATGAAGGGAATCATGATGAAATCATAAAAACCATAGCTACTCCTAAAATATTTTTGTGGTATATTAGATGGTATTACCTTCAGCTGATGATACCCTAACCTCAAATCAATTTTGGAGAAAATGGAATCACCTTTTATCTGATAGAAAGGTCATCGATATGTGGAAGGGGATAGTGGTTCTTAACTGTTAGCTGATTCAACTTCTATTAATCAACACACAACCACAACATCCCATAAGATTTCTTAGAAAAAAACACTAGATATCCCCAAGGTGACGTACTTGGATGGATAGATCCTTTATTGTTTAGTTCCCCAACTAGGTATCGAGTTCCTGAAGTTTTTTGGGTGCTATTATATATAGTTGAATGGATATTGGTTTAGCCCTAGGCATTAGTTCAATCATGAAATCGATATCTCTCTCTCTGGAAAAAATCCTGAGAAGTCCTTGGGTAACACATCCTAGAACTGATCCACTGTAGGAATAAATACATCTTGCTATACTCCCCCATTTTCAAGCATGAGTCATACCACATAGACTGTGAGGTCACCTAACTACTGACGAACTGGACTTGCATGACCTTCCTAAATATCCCATTCCCCATGGTGAACATAAGTGTCCCCCTCAAGCGACATGAACATTAATCTTTGATGATAACAGTCAATATGGTCATGGTACAACACCATCTAATACATTCCCAATATTAGTTCAAATCCTCACATATCAAGCACAAACAAGTCCCAAAGGAAATGGTACCCACCAACCTTGAGGGAACACTCTTTACATTGCTGGATATTTCCTACCCAGACTTCCAATAGAGTGTCAATCCACATAACCCCACACATATGTTCCACTTCTAGGCCCAACTAATTCATAAATTGAGCAGATATAAAATAATGTGATGCCTCTGTATCAAATAAAACTATAGAAAGTGTGTACGATACAAGGATCTTACCTTGGACTATTGACGGTCTAACCTCTACACCACTAAGTGTAAGCTAAACTACATGCTGATGACCGATCACTAGTAGAAATAATGTCTTTAATGTTGAATATATGGTGTTAGTTTTTTATTAAATGATGAAAAAAGTAGCTGTGGGAATTTTTTGTCATCATTTTTAACATAAACTGACACCAAAAACAAAACTGTGGTTCATTTATGACATCAATTATTTTAAAAAATCGACGCCGTAAATGAAAAAAATTTGACATCGGTTTTAAGTAAAATAAACTTCGTAATTAAAAAAATTGGAAATAATTTTTAGTAAAACTGAAACCATAAATTGTTAAAAAATATTTAGTGTTGGTTTTCCTAATAACTGATGTCAAAAAGTTTTTAAAAATTATAAAGGATCGTAAAACCATCATTTTTTGCGAATGTTGAAACCCTCTCTCACTCATGAAGAACCCAACGATGGTGAACCAGTGATCCCAACAATGATTAATGATTATTTTCTATGATATTTATCATTATTTCACAATCTGTGGTTTGATTATTCATTATTTATCATTATTTAATCATCTACGTATGTATTTATCTTCAAAAAATGTTTTCTGTCCAACCATCATCTGAGGTTTGATTTTCTTTATTTGTTATTTTTTATTGTTCATTTCTACAAAAATTTTTGTTAGATCTTGTAGTGTTTGTTATTCCAATGAATTTGAGGAATCATGTTCAAATTAGGGATCCATTTTCCTTGGTGAAATCTGAATTTTTTAATTTTTTCAAATTTTGAAGTTAAATTATTTATCATTTTGTTTTATTGTTGAGTTATTATTTTAATTATTTTCATTCAATTGATTCTTATTTATAAATGTTGTTCTTAAATCTTGTTTATTTTGATAAATTTTTTATTTTATGAAATTATCAAATGGGCATGATAATATATATTGATTAATGTTTTTACGAAGAAATGATATTTAAAATATATTTCTTTCATTTTTTTTGACATTGTTATATGTGTTAAATATTGATTAATGTTTTGATAAAACTTTTATTATAAAGGGGTTGGACTTGATCTATTATGATGATATGCTTGAAGAGGCTATAGATAAATGTATTATTTAATTATATTAGATAACCAAGGTTAAGTGGATGTTAGTCAGCCAATGATGACGACAAATGTAGATGAATTTATAATAGAAAAAAGAGAAAAATAATTTTAGTTGAATAAATTCACTTAAATCATGTGATTTAAAGTAGAATTTGTGTTTTTTATATGTTCTTAATAATGATGATATGAATAGTTGGAATGAAATTTTGAAATGATCATGTGACTTGATAAATAATATTATGATAATTTTTGATGGGTGGTCGATGTGATTTTATATAATTATATGGTAAATTATTTTTTTTGAAAAGGTTATTCAATCATTTATATGATATTGTGATTTGGATATAATTTGATAATGTGATCTAAAAAATATCACTATAGTATATATTATTGATGTAATTATTTTTGTCTATAACATTGATGTTATATTTTGATATTTATGTAGTATGAAGGAAATTCATATTCCTCGAGGGATGTTGTATTCCTTATTGATGATGTTGTGAGAACCAATAATTTATAATTTGACTACCAATAATTTTTATTGAATGTGTTTTTTTAAATTTATCTGTTTATATATATATTTTTAAATATTTATATGTTTAATATATTCACCAATAATATCGCAATATCAGGTATTGAAGGGATCATAATTGGATAAATTTAGGAAGAACCACCCGTGAATATAAAAAATGAGTTGATGAATTCTTGGAATTTGATAAACGAAATCTTCAAGACATTGATTTTATTTTCTGTCTATGCATGAAGTGTTTGGATATGAGAAAGTTAAACTCTAGAGAAATCAAGGATCATCTCATTTTCTATGGTTTTATCCTTAATTATACATGTTGGATCTAGCATGGTGAAAGAACTGAATATTCAACATCTAATGTTGATAAAAATATTCATAATGAGGTAGAGGATCATATTAATGAATTAATTCATGATATAGGTGTTGAAACCATAAAAAAATAGAAGTTATTGAATGATTGTATGGAGATTATGAGAAACCATTATTTCCAGATTGTAGTTAATATATAGTGTTATCAGTAGTTTTGAGATTAGTTAACTTGAAATAAATAAATGGGTGGAGTGATAAAATTTTCTCCAACTCACTTTATCTTTTAAAAGAGATACTTCTAGAAGAAAACAAGCTTCTAGATTCCAATTATGAGGTGAAGAAAATATTATTACCAATGTGATTAGGGTATAAAAAGAAACATTATTTACCCAATGATTATGAATTTTATAGGAAATAATATTAATATTTATCAATCTATCTTACATGTGGGACATCACGTTATAAGATAGATGAAAATGTCAACTCAGATTCATTCTCAAGTACTATCATCTAACCTCATGAAAAATAAATTTTTTACTTTCTAATGATATAATCCAATAATTTTTTCATACAATTATGATAATTAAATTGTGATTCATTCTTAGGTACCATAATCAATGATCCTTCTAAAGTAATTTGGTACCTTCCAATAATTCTTCATTTGAAGCATCTATTTTAAAAATTCAATTGACGCAAAAGGTTAAGATGACATTCAAATGAGCACACCTCTGATGGTAACTTATGTTACCCTACTGATTCACCATAGTGAAAGATATTTGATAAACAATTTTTTGATTTTGTAAGTGAAGTTAGAAATATCAGAATGGGATTTTTTACTGATGGAATAAATCCATATTGGAGCCTAATTAGACAACATAGTTCATGGCCTATTTTGTTGGTAGTTTAAAATTTGTCCCCATATATATTTATGAAGAAAAAATATGTTATGATGATCTTTATGATTTATAGACCAAAAAAACCGGGAAATGATATTTATGTGTATCTTTCACCATTTATTGATGATCTGAAACTACTATGGGAGACAAATGTTAAAGTTTTAGATTCATACAAAAAAGAGTATTTTCTTTTGCGTTCTATGACAATGTTCACAATAAAAAAATTTCCTTCATATGGAAACTTATCTGGATATAGTGTTATGGGATATAAATCATGTCCAATTTGTGAAGAATAAACTTCATATTATCAATTTCATAATGGAATAAAGATAGTGTACATGGGACATCAAAGATTTTTTTGAATTGATCATCCTTACCATAGATTAAAAAAAGTATTTAATGGTTTATATAAATGAAAACTTCCCCTTTGACCATTTTTAGTTGAAGAATATTATGATAGGGTGAAAAATATTGATTTGACATTTGGAAAGAAATGAATTTATGGTCTTCAAAAAAATATATGGAAGAAATAGTCAATCTTTTTTGAACTACCTTATTATAGATTTTTAGAGAAAAAACATAACATAGATGTTATACATTTTGAAAAAAAAATATGCGACAGTTTGATTGGATCTTTTTTAGATATAAAAGGAAAGAAAAAAGATGAATTCCATGATAGATTGGACTTGATGTCAATGGGAATATGTTTGGAGTTAGCTCCCACTATGAAAGTAAACAGAACATATTTATCTATGACTTTTCATACATTAATCATGATTGAAAAGATGAATTTTTTTCAATGTCTTTATGATATTAAATTACCCAATGGTAATTATTAAAATGTGAAGAATTTGGTGTCATTTAAGGATTGTAAATTAATAGGTATGAAATCTCATGATTGTCATGTATTGATGAAACAACTTCTACCAGTCACACTACGTTGTATATTGCCAACTATTATTAGAAATACTATCCTCAGGTTATGTAATTTTTTCAAATCCATTTATAGCAAATTAATTGATCCAAATTTGTTAGATGTGTTGGATAATGAGGATGTTCTTATTCTTTGTCAACTAGAAATGTATTTCCCACCCACTTTTTTTTTGATATAATGGTTCATATAGTGATTAATTTGGTGCATGAGATAAGAATATGTTACGATGAATGTATCTTTTTGAAATATATATAAAATTCTTGAAGGTATATGTTAAAAATCCTTATCGACCAGAGGCCTTTATTGTTCAAAAATATGTATCAGAAGAGGTGATTGAGTTCTGTACTTATTATTTGTATGAAGTGGAGAATATTGGTCTCCCTATATCTTGAAATATGATAGTTGATAGTGAAGTTAGAGGGATTTGAGGATTAAAGGTAAAGTTAATTCCATGTTATGAAGTGATCAAAACACATTTATACATTTTAAACAACACAGATGAGGTTCAATCATATATATCATCACATATTGCTTAATTAAAGTTACAGCACCTGAAAAGAAATGAAAAGTCAATGGTGATTGACCATAAAAAGAAATTTGTTTTATGGTTTAAAGAGAAAGTCACCATAGATATATCTACATTAGAAACATTGAATTGGTTGGTAGGGAGACCATATCTTAATGTGATCACATGTTTTGGTTTTGATATTAATGGGTACACATTTTACACAAAAAAATCTGGATGAAAAGAGTACCATTCAGAATAGTGGTGTAATGGTCTTTGCTGAAGCACTGAATTTTTTGAGTACCAAAGAAAAATACCCAATTTATGCTTCAACGCTATATTTTGGAGTTATTGAAGACATATGAAAAATTGATTATACTAAATTTTGAGTCACCATTTTTAATTGTAATTGGATTTCAAGTAATAATGGTGTGAAACATGATGAATATGGGTTTAAAATGGTTGATTTGAAAAAAATTAGTTGCAATGAGGAACTATTTATCATGGCCACACATACAAAACAAATATTTTATGTCATTGATCGATCGATTGATCACTGGTTCGTTTTTTTCAAAGGGAAAAGAATCTATTTGGCTGATGAGGATGATGATTATGATGTTATTGATTTATACGATGCTTCTTCATCTATTGCACGATTTCTGAATAACAATGACTATAATGTAGACATAGTGAATGCAGTATGAAATGATCATGCTAAAGGGATATGGGAAAATACTAAATTACTCTCCTAATTAATCTAGTAATTATTTAATTTTTTTTTGAAATTTACATGTGTAAAAAATGTATTATTTAATAACTATTTGATATTTAAATTTATAAATGTTTATGTCATTTTAGAAGTAATGTATATATTTAATAATTTACCTTCTATATTTTTTTGGTTAAGAATAATAACATAATTATTTTTTCTTATACTTACACATGTGTTACCTTTTTTTTACTTGCATATTTCATTTTTCCTATTTTATAATTATTCAATTGGCTAATAATATATAGGTCCACAAAAATTTCATTACAATTGTCTGTTTCAATGATGAATACTGATACCGAGACAGAGGAGCATGTACCGAGGTTTTTGTCTTTTTTTATATTATTAAATATCCATTAATATAATTATTTAATGAAAAAAAATTTAATGTATAAAAAATAATTTCAGGACTACTGATGAGACCTCAGTGGTGGATTACTATGCTTTTACTGTTACGAAATCGAGTTCTCAAGTTGGTAAATGTGGAATTACACGTTTCCCAAAATGGTCACTTTCTCATAGTGATGAGTGATTGCATATTAATTTTGATGATAATAATAATGAAACTAAACCAAATTCAACACAATTTATTAGCTATATCTCCACGAAGATCCATTTCAAGATTAACATATTATATCCTAATTGAAAGGCTATCGATGAGATAGAAAAAGATCAGCTTTGAGAGGCCATAATAGTATAATATCTCAATTGATTTATTTTTTCATATTTTTAGAATATGATATATTTTAAATGACTAATTTTTATTTTATTCAATTATATATGACATTTATTTTTTAATAAACAAAATAAATTAAGAAAAGATGTCTTATTTTGGAGGCTGTTAGATGGAGAGATTTAAAAATGAAGTTGACTAAAAATTATGTTTTTAGAAAAATAAAAAATGATAAACCGTGTCTCAATTATGAGTTTATAGATGCAGATGCATGGAAGAAATTTTTTTCCAACCCAAATGATGAATACTTTATGGTATGATAATTATATTATATTGTAAAATTTCATACATATGTACCTATTTACTTATTATTTTACATTTAGTATAACATGCCTCTAAGAAATTCCATCAAGTCATCCAGTTGCAGAATGTATACCTTCATACTTTATCATGTAGAGGGTATTATTTTTTGGAGCAAAAAATGATTGAGGAAAAGTTTGAATCACTAATATCTCACTTCACTAGTGGTTCTAATGAGGTCTAGTTTAGTCCTACATCTCCCCACTCACCATGAAAAATGGAAAAGAGTGAGAAAAAGAAAAACTGAAAAGTATCTTACAAATAAATATAAGGAAGCCTCTGAAAAAATTATAAGTAAATATTATTTAGTTCTCATGATTTTTTATATTTTATAAATTATATAAACTAATATAACTTTTTCATTTTTCATTTCTGGATGAACTTCTGAAGAAAGAGACACATGGATATTTTACCCCTGATGGTAGGATAGATATCTTAGACACTGATTTAGGAAATCAAGAACACCTCAACCGTGTTAGAGGATGTCAAGAAGGTGTTAGTAGTAAGAATGTTTTTGGTCATTAGAGTAAGAAATCAAGAGAACTAGAAATAGAATCCTTAAAATCTGAGCTAAAAGATATGAAACAGTTTATGGGTGATCAAATTCAAGCAGTCATGTAATAAGATCTTTTAGAACACTTAATAATACAGTCAAAATCTACATAGCCTTATCAGCCATCCCAACCTTCCTAGCTTGCCCAACCAGTTGTGCAGCCTCTACAGCCATCCCAGTCAAACTACCCTGCCCAGCCTGCCTACTTTGATCCTCCAACTCCTCACTTAGACCAAACCTTATACTATGAGTTATATGCTGGAGATCCTCATATACATATTTTAGTGTTAGGACTCATTAATTTTTTGGGTGATTATATACATCACCAGTCTATATATATGGGTCAAGTTAGAGTATCAATACTTGATATTATTGATCCTAATGCTCTACTAACATTTCTTACTGAGGAGGTTACCAGAGTTGGGGATTATTTGGGTAATTTTTTACTTTGTATATCTTGTATTCTTCGTTATATTTCATATGAGGTATGATTTTTTTAAATATTAATTATATATGATTGAAAATTACTTATAATGTTTTTTGACATTTATCTTATATAGGATTATCAAAAGAAAAATAAATTTCACAAATGAAACAAAAGGTTCAGGAACAATCAACTGTAGATACTTCTGATATTTCTGATAGGATACAAAGATTATCTCAGGCTACTTATTCCTTTTATAATATCTATGAGTTTCAAGTGATGTCTGATATATACATAAAAGACTATCCATTGAGAATACTTGGAGAAGATATCATGCATCTAGTTGATTTTTAAGATCTTAGCATGAATGTGTTGCAGTTGTTTTTCAATTAAGTAAATTGATGTTTCAATTTTTATTTCTTTAATTAAATATGGTTTAAATTGACTAACTATATTACTTTTTTAATTAGGTATCTACACATTCTTATTATAAAATATGAAATCACAGGTGTTTATGGTTTTTTATATCCAGAATAAATTTCCATGGATGTAAAATATATGAATAATCCTAATAGAGTTACACATATATATGAGAGATTATCACAAAAATATATTGGGTGTTGGTTTTTTTATTTCTTGATAAGTAAGAACAGAAACATAATTATGAACTAATGATCATTATAATGTCATTAATTGTGAACTTTTTGTATTGTAGGGGTATTGGATGTCAGGCATATTTTTCCTAAGTGAATGCACCTTATATTGGTTCTACCCATTATCATGGGGTGTTAGTTAAAAAATTTCCACCTTATTAAACAGGTAAGTTTTGTTTTTTTTATAATCTCATTATGTTTAATTATCATTGTGTATACATGTATTATTAGTTCATATATATGAAAATGTAGTTCATGGAAAAAATTTAACAAATAACACATGTCGATAAAAAAACCAAATGCAATCCAATATGTATAAGTAATGTTAATTATTTTTTATATTATATATTATTCTGATATATATATATATATATATTGGTTTTTATTATAATGTTAATGTTTTATAACTACAATGTCATCATCAATAAGGACATGTTGAATGTAGTTATTATTTTATATGATTCATGTATGAGATAATCACAACTGTGGAAACTACTAAATTTGATAAGGATAGTTATATTAATTATTTTATATTTTCTTTCATAGTATTCTATTTTTTTAATCTCATATCATTAAATGTTATTGTAGACATTCAATGATGACTGGTCTTTATAAAAAATGAACTTACCCATCTTATATATTTTTTTATGAATTATTTTTTAAGTATGATTATGCTTTAAGGTATGTATATTATAAAGTTTATGAATAATATTACATTTTCTTAATAAAATTTGTTCAGAAAACTAATTCTTTTATTATAATAGGTGCTTGAACATAATTATATCAAATGAATACTTCAATAATAAACAACAATGATCATGTTGTAAATTTTAGGTATGTGTTTTTTAATTATAATTTATAATATAAATGTGTAGATAATTTTTTGATTAACTAGAAAAAAGTATGCATGTTTTTATAGATTTTTAATCAACAATACATGATATTTGATTGCTATATACTATTTTTCTATTATAGGGATTTTTATTATTTTGGAAGTGTAATATTCAAAATTTTATATTTTTTTAAACTTTTGGAATTGGTTTTCATAAAAACCGATGTATAATTATTGTAAAAAAATACTATGTTTTTGGTGTTAGTTTCTCTAATAAACCAACACTGAAAACAAGACTGGGCTTGATTTTCAGCGTCAGGTTTTATAAAAACCAAGGATGAAAATCGGTTTTTGGCATTGATTTATTTATTATACTTACATTGAAAACTAATCCCGACATCCTTTTCGATGTTGGTTTTTTAAAAACCGACACCGAAACCTTTTTTTTACATCTATATTATAGATTTCGATAAAAAACCAATGTCAAAAATGAAAAAAAAACTAAGGTTAAATCGGGGTTTTGTACTAGTGTGTCCCTCTACCCTAGGTCACGATCTTAGTCCCTATTGATATGCTACCCTATTGGTAAAGATACTCATGTCTTTAATAACCGCGTCATCCATACCGACTAGTATGACCAGTAAAAATCCAAATGCCTGCCTAGTATGGAGTAACAAACCCCCTTATTTCACTCTACATCTGTCTTGATCCTCCATTACTGCCCACCTATCGAGGTTTTCTACAGAACCTCTAAACATAACCCATTCTGCCACATGATTGATAGTCCACTAGTGGTTGGGGACACTATCCTTACACGTGTCCCTACCTACCACACTGATAACAAAACACTAGGTCACTTCCCTGAGAGACCAATCCTCTTCCCTGGCTTCTCTTTCTATCACCTCCCTAGAGAACACCCTCGAACTGGTGCTTCCTACCATCAGAATCCTTACCATTGGTCTTCCCAACTAGAACCACATGACCACCACCAAAATCCTTCTTTAGATTCCCCCCTGAAATGATATCCTAATCCACCACCTCATCAAACCTATTTAAAAAATATATATTTACCTAAGACTTGATCTCATGTCTATGTCTGTCTTGAAAATGCCTTTCTGTAGCTGCCTCACCCCCACCAATGTTGGAATAAAGTGTTGTAAGTTGGTGAAGTGGCCGGAATAATCCATCACAGACATGGTCCCCTGAGTCAACCTCATAAACTCTGCATATTTCTCCTATCTCATAGTATTTGGATAAAAGTGTTTCAGAAACTTTTCTTAGAAATCTTTCCACTGCATACCATCTTCCTGCTCAGTATGAATCAGGATGTCCCACTAGCCCTTTGCTTGCCCTTGAAATATGTAAGTTTCTAACATGACTCTCCTCTTAGGAGGAGTCTCTAAGTGATACAAAATAGTATGGAAAGACTCTATCCATAACCTGTCTACATTAGGTCCACCATCTCTGAAAAACATCATTGTGTTCTGCAGCTGAAAATCTCTAGTTTGATCAACCATACTCAGAACAACCCACCCTAGGCCCCATTCCATCATCTATATAAACCGAGAAAAGTTCTCATGGAACTTCTCTTTCCCTATGATACCCAAAAACACTAGGATTTTCTGGATCCACTACTATTGGTACATTCTCAACAATGTCCTTTTGTCTCCCAACCACTAATCATCATCATGATGTAATTTCTCTACAATTCCAAATTCATGTCTCAAACACATAACATAATATTTACACTATTCAAAAAAATAAGGGATCACTATTAGACATAAACAATTAATCCTGCATATACTATTTCAATAGACATGACCAAATCTCTATCACTATCTTCACCCACCCCTATCCTAGGATACAATCAGCATGGGCTAAACCCCAAACTTATATAAACACATGCCTCTCACTAGACACCATTTTAAACCATTATACTTACATCAAAATAAATTTTCTCATTTAGGCACTAATTTGATCATTTCACAAACATCTTTTAATTCCTTATAAAATTATAACATCTCTATTAGGCATATTTTCTTTAAAACTCAACAAAATTTAAATTTCTTTTCCAATTCCCATACCTGACCATAACTTTTTTCCCATGCATACCTAAAAAGATGCATGTAAAAAACTAATACATGCCTAAAATGATGCATGTATACATGACCTCATACCATTTTGGACCATGAGTAAAACATTATAAAACAATAACACCACACATCAAGTGCATCACCCAATGTTGAAATCATATTCAACTATAACAATTAATATTAAGAACAAAAATCCCACCATGGGTGATCAGTTTTCCCCATACATGGGTTAGATACTCCCATGCATGAGCTCATTTCCAAGGACCGAAACCACCTAGTATCATGTATACCTTCCCAAATAAAAAAAAATAATTAAAAATAAACTGCTATGATATCACTTTGTAATGCCCTAGATCCATGAGCCACTATAAACAATACCTAAAGATAGTGTAGTACATGACCTCAAGCATGCCTCTCCATATGCTAGAGGTTCTAATGTAACGTGTGGGGAGACTATACCATCTTTATTAGAGTAATACATAATATATAGAATAGAAAATAAATAAAAAAATATAAATAATAAACAAGCATCAAAATCCATTTACCAAAACTGGGTACATGCCAAAAACCAAACAGTAAAAGGGTATAGTCTTCCCTCATGCATGCAGACGAGCAATGATGTTCTACTAAAATGTGTGGGGAGACTATACCCTATTTATCAGAGTAATCCACAATAGATAGAATAGAAAATAAAGAAAAAATATAAACAATAAAAAAGCAACAAAATCTATTTACCAAAACTAGGTACATCCCCAAAACCAAACAGTAAACAAGCCATGCTATGTCATACATTGCCAAGTGTCAATATAAAACCCAAAATAAAAGTAAAATGAAGAATACCCAAAATAAGTCCTGAAAATAAGTCCAGTTCCCTCACCATGTACATATATGAACCCAAAATGAACCATCTATCATATGGCCTTTTCCCTTGTCCTAAACTACAACCAGGAAGTATGCTCTTATACCCAATAGTGGTCTTAGAAGGGTGTGAGTACAAATCAGTATCCCATCACCAATGGTGTCTACAAAATATCCAATCTAAAAAAATAGTGTATGAATAATTATAGTATAACTAATAAACAAGGATAAACCATGGTCCATTAATTAATAGTTTTATGTTATCCATTTTAATCATTTATTCTAGGAGTTAATCATATCTAACAATATACCTTAACCAAGCTAGTTATATAACTATTCGTAAGGGTAGTCAAGTTCCCTAAATCATAGGGACCATCATTTCATAGAACGATATACATTAACATACCCTAAAGTCTCAGTTTGAGTGTATCAACTTACCTTGGATCCTTAGTCTAGGTAATCATACCTATTACATTAATTAGGGGCTTAGAGCCTTAGTTTGACACCCTAACCCATGCAATCTTGGGTGGGTCTTAGAGCATCAGTCTAGCCTGACCCATGGGTGGAGCCTCAGTCTTAACCCCACTTATACCATTTAGCCATGTGAGTATTATTTTAAACCATTTAACACATTTACCATTTACATACTATAACCCATTTATCACATTCATATCAAGATAAACATCTCATCATTCCATGTTAACAACTAACACAATTATTATCACTTTCATTTCATTAAACCATGTTAAATAACTAAACACAATCATCATAGGATCTATCCCATAACCTTTTAATTCCATATTAAACAACCCCATTTCCATGTTCAAGGATGTGGAACACCCCATGTATGGACCTTTCCTAGTCTATCCAACCTCAACAGATCCCATGGGGATCATAATGGGTTCAATTCATCATTTAACCAACTAATTTAATCATCACTACCAAAGAAACCAAATGGATAGTAAGAAGGTACCACAACAAAACCACACACACAAATCAAACATCAAGACTGTGAGATATAACTTGTAGACCACCTAAATCAAGTTTGTGGATGAATTATCACTTATTCCTAGCCCTTGATTTGAACTCAGACCACCTTCAAATCCCCAATCTAGGATCCATTGAAAAAAGATGGGTTTAGAGATTTGGAAAGAGAATAATTATTCCACAAGCCCTAATCTAGAAAATGGAAAGAAGAGGAGTGTTAGAATCACCCAGAGCTTCGATCCACACCTAAAGACACTCCAAAAAATTTAGAATCGAGGGAGATTTGTCTCTTGGAAGTTAAAAAGGGTTTGTTTTTTCACGAAGGATGATGGAGGAAGAATAAGGTAGAAATTTGGGTTATAACTCTTAAATAGAAAGGGTAAAAATTTTAAATTCCCACTTTTAATGGGGTGCACAGTTTGGCCACACGTTTGGCCAAACCATATGCCAACTGTGTGTGACCCTCTGTCCAAGAGGGGGATAGGTCACATAGCCTCCTAGGAAGCCCACACAGTTTGAAAAACTATATGGTAGCTGCATGGGATGGATCTATTACAGCCTTTATGGTTTGGTCCTCCACCATGCACAGTTTTACCAACCGTGCACCTCCCTTATTTAGGGAACATGGTTCAGGTTCACGATTAACACTAACTATACGCCAACCATGAAACCTATATTAAATGGACTAATTTCTACCTATTTCATGTCTAAAACCCCTATAAAATGCCTGATCCTCCACTTATTCTTGGGAAACATCTCATTATCAATTTTAAAGGTATCTAAACCAAAACTAAAATAAGAACATACCTATTTATAAGTTTAGGATCTCATAAATATTATGTTTTTGAAACATAAAAGACTTTACAAACCTAATCCATCACACCAAAACATACGTGAACAACCCAAAAAAGAACTTCCATGGACAATGAATAAGAAATAACAACACATGAAATCATTGGAAGAATAAAACACACAAAAATTATGTGGTTTGGATGTTAGTCATACTCCATGGAGAAACACACAAAATCTTCCATTAAGGGAGAAATTGAGTTTTAAGGGACCCTCTTTTAGAAACCTTATCCAACTTGATTTATAAGAAAAAACTTATAGAAAACTTACTTTAAGAAACAAAACAATGCCTTTAACAACCCCTTAAAGTCACAATCACTCCTTTGGGGAAGTCCCCCCATGGGAACATATTCTATCTCACCCTAATTCTCATACTTAGTTCTTCATCATAACACTTAGTACTCTATGTCTCTTCAACACATCAAAACATGTACCCCTAACTCATACTTTTTTAGAAAATATTCACAGTATTTGACTAGGGGTTTTGGTTGGACCACCTTTAAAACTTCACAAATGATCATATACTTGTCAAAGACAACCATGTAACATCTTAAAATTTTAATATATGATTACATTTAAATAATTCAATGTGTTCAGTAGCTTTCTCCAAATGAAAAAACAAACTAAAATGAAACAATGATATCATTAGACCATTAAAATATACCTGTTTAATTAGCATGTATGAATAGTGTTAACTAAATTATAAAATATGGGTATAATGAAAATAAAGTCTACTTTTAATACGAATGAAGTTCAATTAGTATATCTAAAATACCATTTTTACAAATGACATGAATTTTATGACATTATTAATATATAAGTATGAAATTTAAATTAATGAAACTTTTTTATAAGATAAAATATGTATTTTATATGTGAATTTATAATTTTTTTAATTTAAAAACCCATATTTTATATTTTATAACAAAAGTAATATTTTCTCAAATTTTTTTAATACATTATACATTTTTATTTTTATTTTTTTATCATTTTTATCAATTGAATCAAATGAAATGGATTTAAAATTTAGAATCATTATTTTCAAATTATCTAATAAGTATCAATTTATTTTTAGGCATAAAGATTAAGTTACCTTAAGTAAAAACTAGCTACCACGTTCAAAGACAAAATGGTAAAAGTAATAATTCAAGGGGTAAAGGGATTGAAACATGATAAAAACATGTATATAATTCCATGTATGATGTGTGAATTAACCTTATATATTCTTTACTAAATTATTTCTTAAATTTTTATCCAATTCACATGATTAACATGTGCTCCAATTATATTAAGTTAAAATATTTACTAAAATTCCATTCTCACAATTTATAAAAGGGACCTCCAAACATCCCTTCAAGGAACCCCTAAAAATTATTTTTCCTCATTAAAATATACCCTTTTGTACTTATAATATAATAATATTTCACTCTCTTTAGATTCTGGTCACAAGAATTTATCCTATTCCATTCGATTCCAAGTGATCTTCCAAAGAAATCTCAAAATGTTCAATACAAGTAATCATTTTTACTTAACTTATTTATTTTCTATTTTTTATTTTCTAATTATAATTTTTAAATAACTATATAATGAAATCAATATTTATTATATACATAATGTTATTATTCTATGTTAATAATCATTATGGAAAATGTTTTTCACTCTCTTTATTCCTTTTTATAATGAGAACATTATATGGATGGATAGATGAAAATTGATATAAGAAAGATATGATATATTCTCATACATTATGATTTCAAGATAAATATTATAAAAATCCATAAATATTAGATCTATTTCAATCTTTATCATGGAAAAAATATCAAGATCTTTCTGACTTAGTGCATTAGTTGTCACAAACCAACCTGAGTCGACCCTGAACCGGTCACCCGAGTTGGCCCGAGACAAAGCCCGAGAGGCATTCTTGATCCTCCTGAACTGAAAACTAGTTCCATGGAATCAACAAAGAAACCAAGGTAATGAATTCACCTAATATAAATAAATTAGATTGTTGAAACAAACAAAGAATCCCAATATAAATAAATATCCAAACTAGAAATCATTCATAAATAAAATGAAAATAAAATCAGGCTGGATAATAAAAACCAAAACTGAACATGATGACCAAAATGTCTCAATGTGACCCTGAGGGTCACTCTCGCATACCAAAACCAACCATCTCCCATGAAGATCTAAACCAAGATGAAACCTGAACCAATAATATAAAAACAAGAAATAACTATAGGTGTGAGTATTAAAACTCAACAAGCATGCCCGAACAAATCTATTACCAAATAAATTCCTTTAAATAAAAGAAAAATCAACTTCAGGTTTGAAATAAAATATATAAAATTAATTTTTTCCACATGTTTTTTCCTTTAAAAAAAAACATGGTTCATTTCCCTTTTTCCATTTAAATCCACATTTTTTTCAAGAAGGAACTATTTGCATTTTGTAAGAGAAAATATGATGTTCTCATTCTAAAAAGGAATAAAGAGAGTGAGAAACATTTTCCATAAAACTTTTGGAAACCAACACATCCATTTTAATATGAAGAACACTAAAAAAGAGGGCAATAACTATGATAACATAACAAGGGAAATAAAATATATCAAAAATAAGTAAACAACCAACCATCATCTCAACCATCTGCAATAGAAAAATAAGTTTCAAAGAATATGGGAGAACCTAGGATATCAATGGAATAATCTAGAACATACTTACATCTGACCAATATTGAAGGAACGTGTCACCCGATGACATCAACTCACCAACACACTCAATTGCACCCTACCTGGTCTGACTGAGGGGAACTTTCCCACAGTAACAAAAATTTAAAAAATACCCTACTATGGGACACTTGACAAAGTGAAATCCTATGATACTATAACAACCGCTCAACAAAAATAAACTAGCTATTTCAGGTTCCCATTTCAATATTAAATAAGTGGTGAGCCAACCAATGCCAACCGAGCATCTAATCACATGCACATACACCATATACAAATAATTCACACAAAAATTCAACCCTAAGCCACACCAAAGAATAATAAATTTCCTTTGAACCATTCAAACACAAGGGAGCCTCTCAGTTTGGACCTCATACAACAATCAATGTAACCAAGACAAAATGATTATCCAAGGAAAGTTTTCATCGTAACCATTTTCACACAAGTGTCAAATGGGACTCAATCACCCTTTAAGAAACCACCTTTTTTTAAAGAACCAAAACCACCTTTCGAAAAAGGAAAAAACACACAATTTTTCATTTCCTAAAAATTTAGAAAATTCCATTTAAGAACTCAGATCACATTTTAAAATCAAATCCACTTTCATCAAAATGCCAAATGGGCCACACACCATCATCACATGCCAAACCATTTTCTAAAGAACCAATCACACACCATTGTCAAGTCAAAAAACATTTATAAATCTATTTTATAAATCCAAACCACCATTATAGATGACAAAAATACATTTATAAATTCAAACCATGATTTAAAAATCCAAAATCACTTACAAAATCCTTCCAGGTATTTTTTCAAACATTTGGTGTGCAACACTTTACAAAAAAATTCCATACAATTCAAAACAAGAAGGAAATCACCTCATTTCATGCTAAAAAATTATTCCAAAAATCATAATTCACTTATTAAAATCCAAAGAAGGTGTTAAAATAAAGAAAATAATGATTCTTGATTTTAAAATTAAGTGCAAAGGGAAACCTACCTCAAACCACACGTGCTTCAACACGGCCAACCTGAAACAACTCCACAAAGGTTCCAAGAGGCAAGAACATCCAATAAAAAAATTTAAAACAAAAAACCCGTAATTTAAACTAAAAGAAACATAAAACATATATTCAATAGACCAATTGAGAATATGAACTCAATATAAAATTAAAGGAAAAGGAAGAGGAAGAAGAGAAGAGAGGATTAACTTAAGAAATAACCCCAAAACCTTAAAGAAAGCCCAAGATCCACACCATGGGAGAGGAGGAGAATCTTGGAGAAGGAGGGAGGAGCTTCACTAGGGCTATACAAACTTGGAGGATGATAAATGGGGTGTTTTGGGTTTAAAATACTAAGATGGTAGAAAGGTAAAATCACACTTTTAATGACTTGGACATGTAGCATAGTTAGACCACACGGTTTTGCAAACCATGTAACAAATGTGTATCCCTCACCATCCAAGAGGAAAAAGATTCATGTTTATCCTGCAAGTTTTTCCAAACTGTGCAGTTTCCACTGTCCAAAATGAACATTTTCAACATAGTTTCCTAGACAAGGATGCATAGTTTCCCCAAACCGTACACCAACCATGTGCCGCCTGCTTCCAAGAACAAAATATCAATTTTCACCAAAAAAATTAAGGGGAAACCCAAGGATAAATGAAACACCAAAAAAAAAAGAATACCTAAAAATAAAAATCAAAGATGTGAAAATTCTCCCCATCATTATTTTTTCTACACCCAGAAAGCCACAACATCTCTAGTTGATCGATTCAAAGGACTAGGTTCACACACTCACATTATTCAACCCCTTAAATCAAAGAACATACAAAATAATTCTAAATATAACTAAAACCTCTCACCCAGAATGATCCAATGATCCAAAAGAACTTCCCAAAAAATAGAAAAAAATACTCGAGATATAACTTCAACAACCTTGCTTCAAGAAACACTGTTGGAAATACTAAAAAATGCCAACATTTACTTGGAAGGAGTGTACTAGAACTAACAACTCTAAATTAACTTCCAATTTCTTAGATACCACAAAAAAAAATCAGATTATCAACATTGGAGGTCAGAACAGACTCCCCACTATTAGAAACCAACTTGCACTGATCAAATGTAAAAGAAACCTCAACAAGACCTATGGTAGGTCTCCCCACCGTTAAGTACCGATTAGCTTAAATCAACTAGTACATGATGACACGAGAAACTTAACACGGACCAACACACCACCATGGGGGGGAAAAGAAACTCCAAAACAAGTGTAAAACCAATCCACGATTCATCATCTCCACAAGATGCAACCATCTCTAGATGATCACAAACCAAAACGAAAACTGACTCACAGGGGCTAACCAAATAAGGGAAAACAATCATATATTCACATTTGAAAAGGAAAAAACACTGGAATTGCATGAGGATAATACCACCAAGTTTTTTACAATGAGGGGAAAACTCACAATGATAAAGAAAAGTACAACAAGAACTTTCAAAATGCCTACACCCCAACAGTGGAGATAATATCTAAATTAAGGTTTCCCACACCCCCAAAAATTCCTGACTGTGTGAAGAGATTAACTTCAGGACCTATGGTTGGAACCTTGATATCATGAAGAATATGCTATCCAATAGTCAAGAACATATAATCTCTCATTGAAACCCCTTCTTTTGGTGTCACGAGCAGCCACACAGTACCCTAGGTAGAACCAAAAGAACATGACACACCACGAGAATTACTTCTCTATACAAGGAACTTTTACCAAGACAAGTATTTATAATATTCACACACATCATTATCTTTCACCCTACTGATAAATAATAGGAACTAGGTACCTAAGAAACACACCTCCACTTAGAACGGAAAAATTTAGAATTTTCAAAAGACACACATTCATTAAAACGTGAGTTCTAAGAAGATCCAAAACATCCACTTTTACAATTTAAAGAAAATACGACACCAAAAAACCCCACTGGAAACAACCATTACAAAAAATAAATCATTACATAGAAAGAGACTTTAAATTGAGCCCAAATTATAAACTTACTCATGTAAACAGGCTGAGGTGTTTTTCTAAAGGGGTGGACCAAGATCTATGTCCCTTCATGGAAACACAATAATAAAACCATTGCAAGTTACCTAAGTTTCTATAGGTACAAAAGTTCTTTAGAGAACTCAAACACAATGGATTATTATGATTTTCCTTTCCACACTGATGAAACACCATTATTATGTTCTCAAAAGAAGATGGTGAAAGATCTAGAGGTCTTTTAATTCTCCTACTATAACCACCAACTTCAGGCCGATTTTCTATCTCCTTGATAGAATTCCCTTCACCGCTTCTAAAAACTGGAGGAAGTTTGGTTGACTCAAGAACTCCTACTAGCACAACTTCAACATGAACATCTTGCCTCACCACACTAGAGAAAGAGGTTCAACCAAACTCCAACAACTTCAATGGCATATCAGGACAAATTACATTCTCAAAATGTCGAGCCTTCAAGGAATTTTCCATAACCCACTCCGTAAGGTAAGGAACTAGATCCAAAAAATGACCAAAGAAATCCAACACTAATCCATCAACTTATTGTATACAATACATATCCATCCTCTTACTCACCTTCACTACCTTAGATAAATAATTCAGATGAATGAAGCCTTAAAGAAATCCCAAATAAGATCTTCATGAGGCTTGGTTTGAGAAACTAACTTCCACCAATTACATGTTGTACCTTCAAGCATAAAGGTAGCAAAATTAACCTTAAAAAACTCAGGAAAATCAAGGAAAAGTGAAGTTTCTATCAATCTTATGCATCCACTCTTCCACTTAGAGAGGGTCTAATTGACCATAAAAGAGAGGGGGTTAAAATTTTGAAACTTAAGAAGGAAGTCCATAGGTTGATCAACTATAAGGTCTAATAATGGTAAACCACCCATATATTCACCTAAAATATCCATCAATCCTTCAGTGGGGTAAACACTAAACAACAATAAAACCAATAACTCAATCAAAAACAATCTATCAAAAAGAATTCTCAAAATCAAAACCCCTCATAAACAACACTTTTAAATCACAAGAGAATATACCACATAACCACTGGTTATCAAATAATCACAATTTTCTTCTTAAAAACACTTTTGAAAGAAAACAAACTTGGTGAGTTTCACCCTCACCAATGGTATTCCATGGATCCTCACAGATGCACATTATTATGCCACCTTGGGCACTCATCTTCTCATATCATCATCTGTACACTTTCCCATATATATCAATAAATGTGAGCACCCATGGGAATACCAAAGGTATTTTTTTCCTTTCTCAAAACAAAACAATCAGCCTAAGTTTTCACATTCTCAATTTACTTCCCATTTCAATTTTTTACAAATCTTTTAAAAAATTCCCTAAAACACTCTTCCTGGAACCGCCTCATTTAAAAAAAAATTCCATCTCAAATTTTAAAAACCCCCTTTCATAAGACTAATAACCACTAATCAAAAACCATTTTTAAACTCTGCACTTAAATCCATTTTATTCTGATTATAAATAGAAATCCCATGAATTATATCCAAAAACCCATTTCAAAACCTTTCCAATAACTTCTTAAAAATAAATTTCTATTTTCCAAACAACCAATTTTGATAAACCATAGGTTTTAATTATAAAAATATAATCTCAATAAAATCATCCTAATTTTAACCATAAATAATTTTATAAAAATCCATTTTCTAAATATTTATTCAAAATAAATCTGAAAAATCATTTTCAATATTTTCAAAACCAAACCATTACAACTTCAAATATACTTTTCAAAATTCCACAACAAGGGGTTTCAAAACAACTTTTAGAATCAAGGAAGACCCAAAACAACACAAAATGGGGAACTAGTGTCGATGGGTGAATTGACCATATGGTTGGTAGCCATATTCCAATCATGCCACCATTAGAGAGAGTCTTTCATGACCATATACCTAGCTCCACATAGATTTACAGGCCCTACGATCTCACTGATACCATTGGACCAACTATCTTTTCATTTTCCCAAACATCTAATAACCCACAATAAATGAACAACCAAACAAAAAATGACTTCCCATGGAAACACAAGGTTCAATCCAGAAAGTGTTGGCTAGAAATTCTCCTAGAACCACACCCCAATATCTGACAGTCCTACTCCATCTACCTTGACATCCCAAATAACAAAGGGCACTCTAAAATCAAGGTCCTCTAAATAACCTACCTTCTATGATACCATTTTATCATGAACCCAACTAAGTAAACCCTGAACCAATCACCCAAGTCAGCTTGAGATAAGGCCCGAGAGGCATTCCCGATCCTCCCTAGTTGAAAACTAGTGTCAGGTCACCAATATAGAAACCAAGGGAATTATTTCAACCAATATAAATAAATAAAACAATGGAAAAAATAGATTATCCCAATATAAATAAATATCTAAATTGGACATCATTTATACATAAACTGAAAATAAAACTAAGTCAGACAATCAAAACCCAAACTGAACCTAAGGACCACAACATCTCCATGTGACCCTGAGGGTCACTCCCTAATACTAAAACCAACCATCTCCCATGACGATCAAAACCAAGATGAAATTAGCTCCAATAATCTAAAAAAATAAAGAACTATAGGCATGAGTATTAAAACTCAATAGGCATGACCGAACAAATCTATTCCCAAATAAATTACTTTAAATAAAAGAAACATCAACTCCATGTTTGAAATAAAATATATAAAAGTAATTTTTTCTACAAATTTTTGTCCTTTAAATTAAAACATGGTCATTTACCCATTTCCCGTTTAAATACACACTCTTTTCCAAGAGGGAACCTTTTACATTTTGAAAGAAAAAATATGATGTTATCATTCTAAAAAGTAAGAAAGGGAGTGATTTTTTTTAAATTTCCCATAAAACTTTTGGAAGCCCACACATCCATTTTAACATGAATAACACCCAATAAGAGAGCAACAATAGTGATAACATAACAAGGAAAATGGAATATAGTACAAATAAGTAAACAACCAACCAATGTATCAATCATACACCATATAAAAATAACTTCCAAAGAACATGGGAGAACATAGGAACTTAGGGGAATAATCTCTAACATACTTACATTTAACTCATTTTGAAGGTATGCCTCACCCTAAGACATCAACTCACCCCCACATTTGATCTCACCCTACTCGGTCTGATCAAGGGTAACATTCCATTAGCAATAAAGAAAACCCCTACTATGGGCCACTAACTATAGTGAAATCCTATGTTAGTGCAACAATAGTTAAATGAAAATCTATCAGCTATGCCAGTTTCCCATGTCAAGACTAAAGTGGGGGTGAGCCAACTGATGTCAATTGAGTATCCAATCACATGCACATACATAATATACAAACTATTCACACAATAAGTCACCCTTGAGCCACCCCAAGGAATAAATAATTGCCTTTAAAACATTCAAGCATAAGGGAGTCTCTCATCATGGACCTCCCATAATGTTCAATATAACTAAGGCAAGAGGATTATCGAAGGAGAGTTTTCATGGAAATCATTTTCATACAAGCACCAAATGGGCCTCAAGCACCCTTTATGAAACCACCCTTTTTTAAATAACCAAAACCACCTTTCCAAAAAGGTGAAAACACACTATTTTTCATTTCATAACCATTTAAAAATTTCCATTTAAGAAATCACACCACATTTTCAAATCAAATCCACTTTCATCAAAATGCCAGACGAGCCACACACCATCATCACATGCCAAACCATTTTCCAAAGAACCAATCACTCTACACTTTCAAGTCCAAAATCATTTAGAAATCCATTTTATAAATCCAAACCACCATTATAGATTCCAAAAATACATTTATAAATCCAAACCATGCTTTAAAAATCCCAAATCACTTACAAAATCCAATTGGTAATTTTTTCAAACACTTGGTGTGCAACACTTAATAAAACAATTCCATACTCTTCAAAACAATAATAAATCACCTCATTTCAAGATAAAAAATTATTTTGAAAATCATACATTACTAATTAACATCAAAGTAAGATGAAAAAAGAAAGAAACTAATGATTCTTGAATTTAAAAGACAACTGAAAAGGGAAACTTACCTCAAACCACATGCGCTTCAATAACACCAACCCGAAACCACTCTAGGAAGGTGACAAGAGACAAGAAAATCCAAGAGAAACCTTAAAAACACAAAAAACATAAATTAAACTCAAATAAACATGAAACCTAGATCCAAGAGACCAAGGGAGAAGAGAAACTCATGAGAAAATGAAAGGAAAATGAATAGGAATAAGAGAAGAGAAGATTACCTTGATAAATAACCCCAAAACCTTGAATAAAATCTTATATCCACACTATGGGAGAGGAGAAGAATCTTAAAGAAGGATGGAAGAGATCCCCTAGAACCATAAAAACTAGGAGGAAGAGAAATGGGGTGTTTTGGGGTTAAAATATGAAGAGGGTAGAAAGGTAAAATCACACTTTTAATGACCTAGACAAGTTGCACGGTTAGCCTGCATAGTTTTCCAAACCATACTGTAACATTTCATCCCTCAATATCTAAGAGGAACAAGACACACATTTAGCCCACATGGTTTTCCAGACCATGCGCCAACTGTGTGGTCGCCACTGTCTAAAATGGACATTTGCCACACAGTTTCCTGAGAAAGGTCTCACAGTTTCCCCAAAATGTGCACAACCCATGCGCTGCCTGATTCCAATCCCAAAATATCTATTTTCTCCAAAAAAATAAAGGGGAAACCTAAGGATAAATGCAAGAAAAAAAATAAACAAAATAATACCTAAAAAAAATCACAGATGTGACATCAGTCACCTTGTTCACCTTCCTAGGGTTGTAATGTATTGAACAATCATAATATTTAATTAACTTCAACCATCTCCTTTGGAACATATTAAAATTTTTTTGTGTGAATATACACTTCCATATTTTTTGATCCATATATATATATCACATATTTCACCATAAAGGTAATGCCTTCATATTTTCAATGAAAAAAATACTTCCACCAACTCCAAATCATGAGTTAGGTAACTTTTCTCATAAATTTTCAATCAGATTAAAGAATAACTATCACCATATAATTATGCATGAGTATGTATCATAGTACCTTATTTATTGTATCACTATATATCATAAACCATTCTCCACTGTAGGTTAGTGTATGCATAACTGAACTGACTAATCGTCTCTTCAGTTCCTTGTAATTTCCCTATCATTCTTATGTCCAATGAAAATTGGATCCCTTTCGAGTCAACTTGGTTATTTGATTAGATATCCCTGAAAATCAATTATAATTCATTAGTTTTATCCATAAAACCTAAGAAAACTATGGATATTAGTCACCGTGGTTGGTTTGTGCAAGATCCCAATTCTGGTGATGTCTCGAGCACATTTACAGGTAATATTTTTCCTTTTTTGAGTACTTTTTATTTGGGTTCTACCTTGGGTGCATTTAGGTGAAAATTAGAGAAATTTGGAAGAGGGTAAGTGCATAATTGGCACACGGTTTTTCCAAACCATGAAACTAACCCAACAAACCATGAAAACCCAAATAGAGCGGATTCACACAAATGGTGAATAGATTGTCAAACCGTGCACCCTATTAGGTGTAATCGTGCACCCACTAGAAGAGGTGAATGGTTTAGGCACATGGTTTGGAAAACCACGTACCTCTTCCCAGAAAAGTATGCACATAGTTTTAGTTACCCTAAAAATCCTTTTAAAAATACATGTACCCCTGCTATTAACCCCAAATAACCCTAGCTTGACCCTAAACAAATTCTCTCATTTTTGGAGGCTCTTGGATTGATTCCAAGACCTTCTAACCTCCATTCTTGACAATTAGAAACCCGAATTGAAGATATGAACCTCCATGGGTATGTGGTTTCTTCCCAATTAGATCTCTCTATCTCCCACTCCACTTTCCATATAAAATAGGGATGTTTTATCCTCCATTTCAAATGGTTTAGATATAGGTTTAATGTATCTTGTTTCTCTTGATCTTGGATCTAGTTTTAAGATCTAGATCTCATTATTCATTATGTTCTTGATCATTTTGCTTGAATTAAGGATTTCCATTGGCGAGTGTTGGTCAACGATCTTGAGGCAGGAGGTCTAAATTCAATTCCCATAGTCTTGATTTCAAATGCGTGTATTCATTTTTAGATTTCAATTGGCATGTTGACAATTGAATCTTGAATTGAATAAATTAATTGATTAATTAATTTATGGAAACATGGGATTGGATTAATTAATTATTGATTTAATTAATGGAATGTTTGATTGTTGAATTTAATGGGATATTGGGATTGTGAAATTGGATTAATTAATTATTGAATTAATTAATGGATATTTTTGTGACTATGCAATTGATTAAATTGGATTAATTAATTATTGAATTGATTAACAGAGATTGTTGTGATTATGTAATTGTTGAATTGGATTAATTAATTATTGAATTTTATTAACAAATTTTAGAATTATTTAATGTAGATTGTTGTGATTATACAATTACTGAATTGAATTAATCAATTGTTGAATAAATTAGTGGTATTGATGTGATTAATTAATTGCTAAATTAATTAATGGAATTGATGTGATTAATTAATTATTTAATTGATTAATAGATTTATGTGATTATGAAATTATTGAATTGGATTAATTAATTGGTGAATTAATTATTGGGAAGTTTTGGTACATGTGATATTGTGATACATGTAAAATTGTGATATTGTGATAAATTTGATAATCGTGTGTGGGACATGGTCTGCTACATCAAAAGACCATAGTGACAAATGATTGTGGGATATAGACTACTTCTTCAAAATACCACTTGTGTGATTGTTTGATAAATGAGCGTGAGACAAACTGCTTCTTCATAATTCCACTTTATTTATTTGTTGACAAATTAATTGTGGGTCATGGACTACTGCTTAAAATACCCATGGGGTTCTAGGCCTGGCAATCTAGGCCCAAAATGTTGGAATTGCATTGTGGTTCAATTTTTTGTAATAATGAAATAAAATGAATAGATAATTAAATCCCATGTGTTATAATGAATTTTTAATTGAATATGTGATATGGTTCAGACTTCATCATGGGATGAAGCAGGTATTGAGGGTTCAAGTGTCCTCAAGAACCCAGGTGTTATGTGGTTAAATAAAGAGTAATTGAATAAATGCAAACTATTTACTTTATTGCTTGTATTTTATTCTGTATAAAACTACATACACTATTATTAACTGAATGTTGTTTTAGATGTCATTGGTGGTGACCTACTGATTTGTACTCACTCCCTACTTGGGATACCCGATCGGTACCCAAATATATTTCATGGTTGTAGGATAGGTTAAGGAAAAAGGCCCTTTGTTATATGGATGATATGGGATTGAGCATGGGTGAGGGAACCATACTTAGTGTTAGGACCCTCTTGAGAGTTTTTAGTGTCTTTATTTATTTTGGGTTTTTCATATTGACACTTGACACGTTCTTGGAATGACATATCTAATATTTATTTTTGGATATTGTATTTTCTGTTTTGGTCATATTGTGATATTGGTTTGGTTATTAGTTATATAATTTGGTTATCGTTATTTATTTCCAATTTTTTGATATTTTGATAAAGAGAGTATATTATCCCCATGATTGATATTATACCCTCAATATTAGTTGGTAGCCTTTGGTGTATGGGGAGGTGTTCTTGAGGTCACATAGAATACCGGATCAGGGTACCAGTGTGTGGAACCCAGGTAAGGACATTACAAAGTGGTATCAAAGGGGTTTATTTTCTTTTATTTTGTTTTACTATATGGTAAAAGTAGATATAATAATAGTATTATTTGGGCCTTGGTTAATATATTGTGAATGGGAGTAGCTAACTCATGTATGAGGGTAAAATCCAAGTACCCAGGGCGGGATTCTTATTATTGATGTCTGTTGTTATAGTTGAATTCTATTTCACATCAAGTGATGCACTTGTTGTATGATGTGATTATTATTTTTGGTTTTTTTTATGATATTTTAATCATGGACTAGTATGGAACGAGATTTTATTTTTCATTCATCATTATAGGAACTCATGATTTATTGTGACATGCATCGTTTTTAGTCACACACAGAAAAAAAGGTTTTGTGTAAGTTGTTGAAATTGAAATGTTTTCCTTGATTGTGTGAATTAAATTGAAAAAGGTTCCAAATATGAAATTGAAAATTGAAATATGATGTAAGATGTGAATAAATGGGTGTCTAGGGAGACTTGAAAATGGGTATGAGTTACTCTTTTTTAACTATGACCTAGATGTAAGATGGTTAAGGGTAGTGATGGAACCTCAGTTTTGACCATGTGGTAGAAAAAGGGGGAATGAATTGTTATGAATTTGTGTAAAACCACATAAACGTGTTAATGTTTTGTTATGTGTCCTAAAACATGTGTTTTTATTTTAGAGTTATGAATCCATGATGATGCTTTTTGAGAGGATGATAGGAGGTTATGGTTTGAAATGATCCACTAGCAATGAAACTAGAGGCACTAATAGTACCAGGTGAGGAAGTTGGAGAGCAGTTCCAAGAGAAATTTTCTCAATTCATGTAGTTTATGGAAAGAGACCTAGGGTGGATTATAAAAATCATGTTAGACTTGATGCGAAAGTTTCATTTGGGGTACTCTTTGACATTTACCAGAGAGGGTGGACCTGAGACAGTTGAGTTCTGAATTGATTCTATCCAAACTACACATGACCACTTAGTGAATCTTGATGAGAAGAGAGTAAAATTAGATGCTTACATGTTACATGGTCAATAAAATCATTGTTGGGACATCCATACTTATAATGGACTACTGGAAAATATAGAGTGGAAGGAATTTTAGGATAAGTTCTTGGAGCAATTTTATCTTGATACGCTCAGGTAGGAGAGAGTAGTTGAGTTTATAAAGTTGAATTAGGGATCATGTTTGTGATAGACTATACTATATGCTTTAAAGATTTGTAGTGATTTTCTACAGTGTTGGAAGCTGATGAGGCTACTTAATATAAATGCTTTTAGGATAGGATTAAATGTGAAATTATGTTCCAAGTGAATATCTTCACGCTGAAGAAGTTTTCAGAAGTGGTGAATCGGGATCTCATTTCTAAGGGGAACCTAAAGGAGGCTTCCGGTGAATCACATATGGTATCTAATGGATGGATAGAAGGTATAAATTTTGAGAGTAGGAAGCATTGTTATGATAATGTTAGCTAGAGAGATAGAAAGAAGAGTAGCTAGGGGGGAGGTTTAGTCATAAATTCCCTTACCTAGATTATCTTTCACTAGGTTGGTAGGTCGGGACACTTCCATAGATAGTGACCTTGACCACCAGTAGAGTGATGAGGCTATAGTGGAATTGTACATTTAAAATTTTTTTGTAGGAAACTGTGACAAATGGTTAATGATAGAAGATCTAGACAGAACCAGAGTGTGGGAAGGGTATCTTCTACATTGTATCAGTATGGCAGTTATAATTCTACTTGACATGGTGGTAGAGGCAGTAGATGAGATGATTCTAGGAAAGAGATATTGTATCAGCAGAGTGGTGCAGCTCAGGGGCCTCAGACTGCATCATAGAGAAGAGGGGCCAAATAGTTGCAACAGTTCATCCTACATTGGTGGATAGTGAGGCCGGACCATCAATACTTATAGGTACTATTCTTGTAGCTTCTGCACTTTCTAGTGCATTATTTGATATTGGTGCCTATCATTATTTTATATCTGCAAATTTTTTGAATGGATTAAGCCTAGTGGTGGAGTTTTTGAGCAAGGTTATAATGATATATACACCTTTGGGAGTATAATGAAGAGATGTCTATTTGTGCAAAGGGTGTTCTCTTGAGGTTGGGGAGTATCATTTTCTTTGGGATATTTACACCTTGACATGTTAGGCTTTGAATTAATTTTTTGTATAGACTAGTTAGTAGAATACCAATCTCACATAGATTTATACTATATGATAGTGAATTTTATGTCTCCTAAGGGTGACAATTATATTCATCATGGAGAGTGGGATATCTAGAAAATCCAGGCAGGTCCAGTTCACCAGCAACTAGGGGAGCTAACCACCCAATTTTCTAGTCTATTGCTAGATGATATAGGTGTAAATTATGATTCATTTACACCTATAGTGGATAGGTTCCATGACATGTTTCCTGAGAACTTATTAGGGCTGCCACCTAAGAGATATATGGAATTTACAATCGAGCTTATGCTTTGGGCTGTGCCAGTTTCTATTCCACCTTACATAATGTAACCAACAAAGCTTCAAGAGCTCAAGACTCAGCTTGAAGAGTTGGAGTATAAGGGGTTTGTCTATCAGAGCATGTCACCTTGTGGTTCTCCAGTCTTGTTTTCAAAGAAGGATGATGTGACCTTGTGCTTGTGTATTGATTACTGGAAGTTGAACTGGATGATTGTGAAAAATTGGTATCCTCTTTCATGTATTGAAGACCTATTTGACCGATTGAGGGGAGATTGTATCTTCTCAAATATTTAATTGAGATTAAGGAATCATCAGTTGAGATTATGACCTTTTTATATACTAAGGACTACTTTTAGAATTAGGTATAGACATTATGAGTTTTTCATGATGCTATTCGGGCTGAAAAATGCACCGACAATATTTATGGACTTAATGAATAGAATATTTCATCTATACCTAGATCAATTTATGTTAGTGTTTGTGGATGAAATTTTGGTGTACTCCAAGACTCACGATGATCATGCCCAACATCTTGAAATCATCCTAAGCACACTGAGAGAGAATCAGCTATATTCCAAGATATATGAGTTTCAATTATGTATTAATAGGGTACACTTTTTGGGTCACAAAATCTTAGAGGAAGGTGTGTTACTGGACCTAAATAAGGCTCAGGTAGTTGTTTCTTGGGAGAAACCTAATAATTTTTTCAATATTCATAGATTTATGGGGTTAACAGGATATTATTGAAGGTTAATTTAGGACATTTCACATTTGGAATCACCACTTTTTCAATTGAACAAGAAGAGATTGAAGTTTTAATGGTATGAATAATGTGAGAATTATTTCTAGGAGTTGAAGAAGCACTTGAAATCAACATTGATCTTGATCCTACTCGATCCAGGGGAGGAGTATACAGTGTTTTTTGATGATTATAGGATAGGTCTTGGAGTACTGTTGATGTAGGGAGATCGAGTTATGGTATATGGGTCTTAACAGTTGATGTCATATGAATGTAACTAACCTATTAACAAACTCAAATTAGATACAATGGTTTATGCATTAAAGTGTTGGAGGAATTATGTGTTGGGAAAAAATTTTACTATGTATACTAATCACAAGAGGTTCTATTAAATATTTTCTCAATGTGATTTGAATATCTGACAGTGGAGGTGGGTTGAGTATATGCAGTAATTTGATTTTGAGATAGGATATATGCCTGAGAATGGAAATAGTATTTTTAATGCTCTAAGTAGGAAAACTTAGGCTCATGTAGTTCAATAGTACAATGCTGAGATAAAGATAATGAGTTTTATAGTTGAGATTCACGTGGTGGTTTAGGAGGAATAAGAGAAGATGAATCTCATATAAGTTTTAGTAGAGTTTGCACTTTTTGAGACAGATTAGAGACATAAAGTATGAGGATCTAGAATATTTATCCTTGAGGGAAATCCTTGAAGGTGTGGAGACACCTTTAGATTGTTCCATAGATGAGGATGATATCATCCATGTTAGGAATCAGGTTGTTATGACTATGATCATGTGGGAGGAGTTTATGCATGAATTTCATACCTCAAATTGGGAAGTACATCCAGGTGTGACCAAAATGTACCATGACCTGTGTCAAAATTTTAGGTGACTGAGCATGAAAATAGAGATATCAAGGTTCGTAAAAAGATGCTACACCTATCAACAGGTGAAAGATAGGAATCAAAGACTTGATGGTTTACTACATCCATTTACCATTCCAAAATGTAAGTTGGAATATGTGACTATGGATTTTTTGGAGAGTCTCTTGAGGACGCCTTAGAAAAATAATTATATTTGGGAGATTGTAGAATGACTGAAAAAAGTAGCAAATTTCTTTCCTATATGGGATACTTTCTCAGTAGAGCAGTTGAGATATTTGTATGTGCGGGAGATAGTCCATCTGTACAGGGTTCCACAAACTATAGTTTTAGACTATGACTCTTTCTTTACTTCACACTTCTTGCTGGTCTTATAAAAGGTTCTTGGTAAATAGGTTTTATTGAGTATGGATTTCCACCCACATATAGATGGCCAATCAGAATGTACTATACAGGTGAATGAGGATATTCTTTGGGTGTTTTTCCTAGATTTTGGTGGGTCTTGGGAGAAGCTCCAAGATTTGGTTGAGTTTTCCTATAACAATAGTTATCAGAAAACTATTTATATGGAACCATATGAGGAAATTTATGTTAAGCCATGAAGATTACCTCTATGCTAGATGGAGGTAGGTGAGTCATATTTTTTGAGACTGAGTCTTGTTCATGAGATGTCAGAGTAGGTTTAGTTGATTCAGAAGCATATAAATACAACCCAAAGTAGAAAAAATTCATATATTAATAGAAATCAATGACCCATAGAGTTTACATAGGGTGATTGTGTATTCCTTTAGGTGTCACCTAGGTTGGGTCACCATAGGATATAGAGACAGGGAAAGTTGGAACCTTGGTTTGTTGGTCTATTTGAGGTTGTGGAAAGAATCAGGCATGTGGCATACTTATTAGCTCTTCCAAAAAGATACAATGCTATGAATTATTACTTTTATGTGTCACAACTTCAGCAATATCACCCAGAACCTTCTCATGTGATTGATGTGGAGTATGTTGATCTTGAAATAGATGTGTCCTTTGAGTAGCATCTGATATGTGTGTTGGATCACAGTGAGAAAGTGTTTTGGGGAAAGACCGTATTGATAGTTTGTGTATTATGGAAACATGGGCATGTACAAGAGGAAATATGGGAGAGAGAATTTGATATGTGGTCTCAATGTCCTGATCTTTTCACCTCGGAATCTTAGATATGCTTGGGAGTATAGCTTGAGGATGATCTATTATAAGGTGGGGAGATTGTAAGATCCCAAACATTTTTGGAGATGTCTCGAGAAAATTTACAGGTACACTTTTGACTTGTTTTGAGAACTTTATGTTTGGCTTTACCTAGGGTTTTTTTGGGTGAAAATTAGAGAAATTTTTAAAGAATAGGGTCAATTCATGGTTGGTGTGCGATTTTCCCAAACTGTGCATCCAACCCAGCAAACTGTACAAACCCAAACAAAGAGTATTTTCTTAGTTGGTGCATGGTTTGTCAAACAGTGTACCCTATTAGAAGTAACCTGAACCCCCTCTATAATAGGCACACGATTTAGGTTCATGGTTTGGAAAACCATGCACCCATGCCGAGGAGACCATGCGTGCAGTTTTAATTACCCTGAAAATACTTTTAAAAATATCTAAACCCCTAGTATTAACCCCAAATTGACTCTAGCTTGACCCTAAATGAATTATTTTTTTGGAGGCTCTAGGATGGATTACAAGCCCTTCAAACCACTGTTATTGATGATTAAAAACCTATATTTAAGATCCACACCTCCCCAGGTATGTGGTTTCTTCCCAATTATATTCCTCTCTCTATCCCGCTCATATTTTTGGATAAAAGAGTGATGTTTTATCCTCTATTAGAAAGGGTTTATATCTAAGTTTAATGGATCGTGTTTCTCTTGATTTTGTATATATTTTTCATATATAGATCTCATTATTCATCATGTTCTTGATCGTTATTCTTGAATTGGGTATTTTTTTTGGTGAGTGTTGGTCAATGAGTTTGAGTTAGGAGGTCTAAATTCAATTCCCATAGCCTTGATTCCAAATTCATGTGTGTGTTCTTAGATTTAAATTATCATGTTGAAAATTGAATCTTGAATTGAATAAATTAATTGATTAATTAATTTATAGAAACATGGAATTGGATTAATTAATGGAAAATGTGATTGTAGAATTGAATGGGATATTGGTATTGTGAAATTGAATTAATTAATTGTTGAATTAATTAATGGAGATTGTTGTGATTATGTAATTAATTATATTATATTAATTAATTGTTAAATTGATTAATGGATATTGTTGTGATTATGTAATTTTTGAATTGGGTTAATTAATTTTTGAATTAATTAATGGAGATTGTTGTGATTATACAATTGTTGAATTGGATTAATTAATTATTGAATTAATTACTTAGATTGATGTGATTAATTAATTTTTTAATTAATTAATGGAATTGATGTGATTAATTAATTTTTGAATTAATTAATGGAATGATGTGAATATGCAATTGTTGAATTTAATTAATTAATTGGTAAATTAATTATTGGGATGTTTTGGTAGATATGATATTGTGATACATGTAAAATTGTGATATTGTGATATATGTGATAATTGTGTGTGGGACATGGTATGTTGTATCAGAATCCCATAATGATAAATATTTATATTCGTACGCGGGACATGGTCTACTGCATCAAAATACCATAGTGATAAATGAGTGTGGGACATGGACTACTACCTCAAAATCCCACTTGTGTGATTGTTTGATAAATAAGCACGGGACACAGAATATTTCTTCAAAATCTCACTTGTGTGATTGTTTGATAAATGTGTTTTGGGTCATAGAATACTACTTCAAATACCCACAGGGTCCTTGGCACAATGATCTAGGTTTAAAATGTTGTCATTGGACTATGGTTCCAATTGGCAGTAACAATGAAATGAAATGAATGGATAATGAAAGTCCATGTGTTATAATGAATTGTTAAATGACTATGTGATATTGTTCAGACTCTGGCATGAGCCAAAGTAGGTATTGAGGGTTCGGGTGTCCTCAGGAACCTAAGTGTTATGTGTTTAAATAAAGATCAATTGAATAAATGTAAACTATTTACTTTATTACTTGTATTTATTCTTTATACAACTACATACCCTGTTATTGAATGGATATTGTTTTTGATGTCGTTGGTGGTGTCCTACCAAGTTGTAATCACACCCTAATTAGGAATCCTGATTAGTACCTAAATATATTTCATGGTTGTAGGATAGGTTAAGGGTAAATTCTCTATGTTATATGGATGATATGGGATAGATCATGTGTGAGGGAACCATACTTGGTGTCGGGACCCTCTTAGAAGTTTTCAGTGACTTTATTTATTTTGGGTTTTGCATATGGACACTTGACACTTACTTGGCGTGAAATATATACTATTTAGTTTTGGATATTGTATTTCCTATTTTGTTCATCTAGTGATACTGGATTGGTTATTGGTTATATAATTTGGTTATTGTCATTTATCTACATTATTGTGATACTTTTATAAAGAGGTTATAGTCTCCCCATGATAGATATCAGACCCTCACTATTAGTCAAAATCCTCTAGCATATGGGAAGTCAAACTTTAGGTCACATAGAGAACTAGCTCAAGGCACCGGTGTGTGGAACCTGGGTCGGGATGTTACATTCTGAGCCATTGTTCAATAACATCAATATTTGAAGGATCCACCAATATACCCTCACTTAAGATTATACGACTCAAGACTAAAAATTTATATAGCAAGAATTCACACTTACTGAATTTGGAATATGGATTATCTTTCCTCAAGGTCTTCAATACAACCCTAAAATGATCTTTATACTCTTCCTTTCTATTAAAATATATAGTAATATCATCTATAAAGACTACTAAAATAGTAGGTTCACCCCATGTGACACAGTACGACATATGAATACCATATCAACATTCTCCTAGAGTTTCTTATTCAATTCTTGTAACTCATTCAGGTTCATTATATATATATTCTTCGAAATAGGTGTAGTACTAGGTATGAGTTCTATTGAAAACCCAACTTCATGATTTAGAGGAAGACTAGGAAATTATTTAAGAAATACAACATCATATTCTTGAACAATGGACATATCTACAATTTTGAGTTTCTCCCCAAAAATTTGAGATAAATATCTCTCATTAATAGGTAGTAAGACCCATACAATGGAATTAATATTTATTATAAGTTCATATTAATCCTCACACGAGAATATGATTATAGGTTGATTAGAAATATCAAATGTGAATTAACTTCCTTATAAATTTATATGGACTATATATAAATAAATAAAATCGATTCCCATAATAATATAAAATTCAACTAGAGGGAGAATCAAAATATTTATAGGAATAAAATTACCAAAACCTTTCATCAGAGAGAAGCTATAGACCCAACATGAAATCATCATACCATTAAGAGTTGTTACTGCTAACACAACATCTAATAGTTAAGGTGGTGATGTGATACCCTTAGAAAATTCTTTATATATAAAAGAGTGGGTAGAGCCAAAATAAAATAATATATTTTCAATTCTAGAGTGGATGGTAAGTTCACCTTTCACCACTTTATTCTTGTGACCCACTTCTGTAGTTGTGATCACATGATATTTCCCTTTGTCTCTTAGATTAAAGAGTTACTAACAAAAATTATCACCATTAACCCTTATATTCATACAATAATTGGAATAATATCTATACTTCTTACAATTATAACATTGGAGTGTGGGTGGCACATTCAGTTGAGATTTCTCACTCACATTAATTGGCCTCTTCACATCACTTTGACATCCTTTCTCTTTATGTCCTTCTTTTACACACTCAAAACATTTACTAGACCCAATAATACAATTTACTCCATGTTTATTTACCCACTTTTGGTATATTGTAATAATAATATTCTTCCTTACAGGTTTTTTATTATTATAATTTCTTTTGAATCCCATATTTATATTCTTATCAAAACCATGAGATTGATGGGTGACTTTGATCTCTATTTCTACCTTGAGATTGCATCCAATGATTTCTTAATAGTTACCGAAGTCTCTAATGGATAATTCATTTTAGAGTCTTGGTTTAAAGCTATTGAATAATTAATCAATCTTAATTTTAAGTTCTATGGTAATACTAGAAGTGTTCATTGAAAGTCTCTAAAACTTTCCTCATTGGTTCTTATGGATTCATCATCCTTTTGATTTAGTTCAAGGAATCCATTCTCCATTTTTGTATGAAGAATATGAGGAAATTATTTATTAGAAAATGAAATAAAAAATTCATTCCACTCCATAGATTTAATTTCAAACCATTGACTCATGTTCTTGATAAGAGTCCACTATTGATCCAATTTTCCTTCCAAATGATAAAAAACCAAAATAACTTTTTCATACTCCGAGCACTGTATAATGAAAACTATATATTCAATGGTACTAATCTATTTCTTATAAATCATTGGATATAAATACCCACTAAAATAAGGTGTATTTTTCCTAATGGAGGACTCAACAGTGCAAATGTTCCCTCCTTTTCTCATTTAGAAGATCAACACGATTCCTAGATTGAGAAAATTTTATAAGTATAACAACAATATTTTTCATTCTATATCCCATAAATTTTTGTTTCTTAGGAGTATAATAATTGAATTATATATTAAATTCAATGTTAACATGATTAATACTAGTTACACACATTGAATAAAACCAAAAATCATAATGTGAGAAACAATAATCATAGAAATTAATCATATAATCATGAAAATCATTCATATGATATCCAAATCATGACTCCCTATTTTAAATCTATGAAACCTTAGGATTAACCAAGATCATAAATGGTCTTTATCTATTGAAATACTTTATAATGGTTTATAAATAAAATATAAATTAACCCAAGAATATCCCCCCAGAGTTTCTAGTCAGGTGTGAAGTTTTAAGCCCACTTATCCTGCACCAATGATGATTGAGTTAATATAAAATCTTACTCTTTTAGAGTTTTAACCCATAGGTGAATCTATTCCACATCCACATCCACTTTCTAGTATCCATACAAGGATGCATTTACTAGGATAACCACACTTCCTTCTTTACCATAACTTAATATTTTCTCTTATACTTAGGCTTATCCCATGGGTTCTCACTAAATCTTTCTAACCCAAATATCCAAAAATAACTAAACCATTCTTCGATACCAATTAAGGTAATCTGAGCATAACGTACAAAAATATTACTTAATTTTAGATTAATATTAAATATATATCATAAAAATACATACCCTAGAACCATAAATGTTAGGTGTCTTTGGAAAATAGTTACACAATCATATTATTTCAGGAAATATCTTCAACATCTCCCACAAGGTTCTTCACACATAGTACATTTATTATAGATAAAATACTTAATACCTTTATTCATAACATGAGTAAAGTAAATATAAGAAATGGAGAGCTTATATGTTTAGTAAGGGTAAACATAGGTGATATCAATCAATGATTATAAACTAGTATAAGAAGAATAAGAGTATGATTACATGATCATAACTTACAAAAGTAATACTTAGTCAGTCAAAGAACTTTAATAATGAATCATAGTATAATTATTTGTCATAAAAAAAATACATAAGTCACAAGAGTTAAAAATTATCAATAATAAATCATGACCCATGAGAACATATCATAATACATAGGTTTTTAGCATACACATAAGCATAGAAAATCATTTCTTTAGTCAAGGATAACTACCAAGAATATCATAATGGATTGGGTTCACTCCCCATTCCTTAATTTCTTTAGTCAAGGTTCACTCCCAAGACTATCATAGTGGATAAAGTTCATTAATGAACTAGGTTTACTCCCCATTCCATTCCTTATCATCTAATGAGACATCATTATTTACCCAAATCATTAGAGAGATATATAATTCCAGGACCGCCTGTTATTTAATAAAAACCATACACATGTATGCAATAAGATCATAAAACCTTCATCAATTTATCATATGATATCCCAAGTAAAAGAAATAGGTTTCATAAACATTCCATCATTTCATAATATCATAACTCATGGAAAATGAATGAGTTTAATAAATATTTCATCATAACTTAATTAACCCATGATAAAAAAACAAGTTTCATATAACTATCCTTAAATAATATTAATCATAATAAACAACACAGATAATGAAAGAATATGGTATGATAATATCTTACCCCCAGTAAAATATAATAATCCTTAAAGGATGTTGACATAGATAAAAATAAATTTAGAATGGTATTTGTATATTTCTTTGAAAATAGGGGAAACACCTATATTTTAGTGTATTTAAAAATTAAAAATCACTAGAAATTTGAGAAAAAATTTAATTTTTAAAAATAACCATGAAAAATTGTAAAGGAATATTTAAATAAAATAATAGTTATATTATTGGGAAAAGATGTTTGTGTGATAAATATTAAAATAAATATTCCTTTCACACTTTTTGTAAAAATTCATAAATAACATGATCATAAAAAATTATAAAAATTACTTTTAAACCTTTAAAAAAAATTTAAATATTGTTAAAAATTACTTTAAACAACCATTGGATCATATATAAGAACATTATTGAAAATAATTTAAATAACATGAACCCGATAAGAAAAGTTCTTCCACCAAAGAAAAAATAAGGTTGGTTTTTCTTAAAAATATTTTCTCCGCCATTTTAAGTACCAAAGAGATGAAAATATAACTATTAATTTAATATTCTTAGAATAAATATAAAATAATAAAATATATGGGTTTTAAATGATAATATCTATACAATTTACTTCAATGGAAATTTAGCAAAGACAATCCTAAAAGGAATTGAGATTATTACATAAATCCCTTACCTCAAGTCTCTAATTACTTCATACATGTTCAAACATCCTATATAATAAATATATATTTATTATAAATTTATTTTATAACCATATTTATACTTATAATACCATAAATTCTTTAATTATAACATCTTATCATTCTTTCTTTAACAATATTTTATTAATCATCATCATTTGGAGTGTTAACTGATTTGTTTTTCATATAATTTAATTTTTTAATTATAATCCTTGAAATTTGATCATGTTTACACCATATCCAGAATATTAATCATGTCATAAGTATCATATTTAATAATTATATACACTTTTATAACCATTTATATAAACCGATGATGAAAAATAAAGTACATTACTTCGTAGATATGGTAGTCTGTATGTCTGCACAAGTGATGTTTCCACTATTTGATGAACCGAATTAGAGAAATTAAAATATTAATTGAACCTTCTAGAATCATTATTATACCATTAATATCATATATATTCATCAAATATATCCTTATTACCATCCATGTAGCTAATAAATGAAAAAGGAATCATGTCGCTTCGTGAAGGTGGTAGTACACATGTACAAATGTGCAACACTATCATTTTCCAATGGATGAGAAGGTATGAAGGTGGATAATATATTAGAATTAAAGAATAATAATTACATCATAAATATCATATATAAAAAATAAATCCATCATAATAACTAACCATAAAATATGGTGATGGAAAATGAATCATATTACTACATGGTGGCGATAGTCCACACGTACACATGAGCAATACTTTAATTTACTATTTGATAAAAAGGGGGTGGAAAATGTTTTTCCCATACTCATAATAACATCTTAGTATATTGATGATATGGGATTAATCATTCTAGTATAGATACAACATATTTATATTAAGTATAAGAAAAAAATAAACTTTGAAATATTCGGGTAAGTCGATTACCTATTCTTTGAGAGACCTCCTTTGAATTACACCTTAAGCCTTCTTAATATGGTATTAGGGTAAGAAAATACAACCAAGAATGAAGGTAAGGAATGTAGTAAGGTATTTGGGTAGGTATTGGTGGATATAAGTGGCTCAATAGGTTTTAATAATATAGGATAAGTGGTACCATTTTATAAGTGAGAGGAGTGACAATTTTTTAATTATTAAATGTTTTAAATTAATATAGGGCCTTATTTAGGGTCAAGTGGAACCAAGGCACCAAAAATTCGTATATAATATGTAATAAACTCAAAAAATCACATTTATAAAAGTTTTGGAGACATTTTAATCCTTATATCATAGTTAAACCCCCCTTTAAATACAATTTAACCTTAAACATGATAATTTAACCTTTTTACCATGATAACTTAATTATAAGCACAAAAATAAAAGGGTCCTTCCAACAAAATTTAGAAAAGTTGATTAAAAATTTAGAATCTATTTTATTAGATTAAAAATCTATAGGTGGTATAAATTATATTTAATATAAGTATGAAAAGTTTGTGATAAACAATTTTTTTATAAAAATACATGATTTAAGTGTAAAAATCATTTCACCTTGAAATCAAGTAAGAAGTTGAATAAAATACAATTTATGTTTATAAAATTTAAGAATTCTTTCACAAATTCAAAATAATGTTTTAAAATATATTATTTAACTCCTTAAACATATATTTTGTTGAACAGAACCCATATAATAGGATAAATGCAAGTGTTAGAGATATTTTAAAGCCTTAACCCATAGTTTTAACTATGTTTTACCTGTTTTTTCAAAGCCATGATTATTATTCATAATAAACAAAAATATTTACCATAGTGAAGGATATTTTCCATGATTACTATTTATAATAACCAAAAATAAAAGGGAACTATTTACCAAAATTTAGCCTCCATATTATAAATATTTAATCCATTTTCAAGATTCAATTTATAGTATTGATGAATTTTTTTTTTAATATAAATGCATAAAACACAATGATTTTTTAGAAGGATGCATTTATAAGCATAAAACTGAATTTATCCTTATTATTTTACAAGTAAAAACCATCATATGAATGTTAAAATATTCTATTGAATATATAATATAAAAATTTCATTAAAATCATTCATAAATAGGAATGTATTTGATTTATTAAGATAGACACATATTATGAACATAAAAACAATTTCTGAAAAATATCTCTTTTTACCTTCAAATTATTTCACATGAATTTATAACCAATTCATAATCTATTTATGAATGATTATTAATTTATTTACATAAATTACAAATATATCTAATTAAAATAATTTTTAGTGGTGATCAATATATTTTTTTCAGATAAAAATACATAATATGTAGAAAATAGGTTTTTTTTATCATTAAATGATTTTATTAAAAAATAGTTCTTATTTAATAATAATAAATAAATAAATTTATGTTAATTAAAACCATTATAATTATATTTCATAATATGGTTATCCCCATTCACATGATATGATCTAATAGTTAGGTCACATATACTATAATATTTCAATCGCGATTTGTTTAAGTTTGATGTGTTGTGTAAAGAAATATATCAAAGATATGAAACTAATAAAGAGAAATTATATTTTAAAATCTCAGGGTGTTACAATCATCCTCTCATATCATGATTCGATTTTTAGGTATACAATTTTCACTTTTCTATATTATCTTGATATCCCTCTGGACTCACAGATATTGTTTTTCATCATGCTATACTTGATTATTCCTTTACTAAGAATTTGAGATCACTATTTCTTTTTTATCCCCATTTCCATAGGAATTGAAATCAAAATAATTCATATAAAATTATTATGTGTGTGGAGAATTTTATATATGAATTATACTTTGTATTGAGAGTTAAATATGGATATGTTCCTTGTTTCCAAAGGCACCTAACTTTAGATCTCAGGAGTTTGTTTTAATTGAAGTTATGCATTAAAAGTATGTATATTTAGAACTAGATCCAGAAGTGTTGGTTTGGGGTGTCTTGGTTGGTATCAGAGTAGATCTTGGTTATTTTTAGGAATTAGGATTCAAAATATTTGGGTATAGAGCCTTAGGTAGATAACCTTTTTCTTAAGAGAACTAGGTTAAGTATAACTAGTAAGACCTCATTGGATTAACTAATACTAGGTATTTATAATGTATACTTTATATAAATAAAATTTAAGAGAAAATTTCAGTTAAATTTTTTTTTATCAATGGGTAAAATTACTAGGGAACGTTTTTTAAAGCAGGTAGAATGTAATATTCTGAATTTATAATGAATGATTTTATAAATTTTCTTTTATAAATATAAATGAAAATACTGAATTAATTTCATTATTTTTCATAAATAGTAGATTTATGAAAATATTTATCTCCTAATTTTCTTATTTACATATTTTTCAAGTTTAATGGAAATTTATTAAAATGTTTTTATCAACAGGGAAGCTCGAAGGCCAAATGACAACCCGTTGTGTCCAACCAGGCCATGAAGATCAAACTCATGACTGAAGGGAAATATGGGTATATCATCTACCCCTAGCCTAAGTTTTGTTCTATTTTCATCTTACATAATTTTTATATATATTATTATATCACTGTTACTATATTTATGGTTCTTTTTATATATTAAGTTTTATTTGATAACTATATTAATTTTATTAGTAGTTTTATTTTTATGATAATTAAGCTATTAAAATCTAATGGTTAAATATTATTTTTACACTAAAATAATAATTTATCATTTATTTTAAAGTATATTTTGGTTCATTCAATTTCTAAATTAATTTTATCAAATTTGGTTACATGTTGTATTACTCTAAAAAGTACTGTTTAAATATGATAATTAACATGTTTCATTGTAAAATAAAATTAAAAAACATGTATTTTTTTATTTAAAATATATAATTAATAGTTTATGATCATAAAAATTCTTATTAGGTCTATATAATATAGTTTTTAGAAAATTAAAATTTTCATTTACATAACCTCGTAATAACGATGTTTAAAAGTTATTACAATAAAACTAGTTTCCTTGATTATGTATTCAAAAGATAAATTAAAATCAATTTGAAGAGTAATTTCATAAAATTAAAGTATTTTAAATGTATTAATGATTAATTATCAATAATTTAATTATTAATAGGTAATAACAAAGATACATGCAATAAATTGTAACAAAAAAATCATTATTTTAAATAAATTTTTTCCATGTTTTATGTAATTTTATTTAAAAGTTACATTTATAAATTTTAGAAATTTAATTTTATAAAATTTAAACCATTTTTGGAATCATCACATCAAATTTATCCAAGGGTGAAATTTTGATATTTTTATGAAGAAGTTGATTTTTAGGTGAATAGTGAAAATACATCCTCGATAGAGAATATTTCATTTCTCCCTTCATTTGTTTCTTTATTTTTATATTATGAATTCTTGTAAAATTGCATTTCCGATTATTTTTTATATGTAAATAATGAAAATATAGTTATACCATAACATTTATGACCCAATCATTATATTATCACAACCTAAAAATTAGTGAATCCTTTTTATTGATAAAAATGTATTTATGTATTAATATAATGAATTTAATAATATGAAGTTACATATAGAAACCTATGATTAACATTTTAGAACCTAAGTTATATCTTTTCTAGAAACTAATTTTATGCGTTATGCATTTATTATTTTATAATTAAATTTTATCACATTTAGAAATTCAATTGAGTAAAATTGATTTTATATTTAGAATCAAAGGGTACAAATTGTTTATAAAGGTAAATTTTATTTTTAGGCCCAAAAATAAGTTAGTGAGGTAAAAAGCGAGTAACCAAAATAAAGGTAAAATAAGGTAAAAATTTCAAATGAAAAGGGAAAGGACTAAAATACCTAAAAATCACACCATTAAATAGGTGGTTAATGGTTTTAAAAACTGTAACCAACATTTTCATAATTAATTGTCAACCAAATTGATTGATATTAATTCCATTCAAATTTTTTCATTCCTTAATAACAAAATAGTCAATATTTTAACCCTTAAATACCTCCCTCATCAATTATAAATACCCAAACCCTATTCCCATTCCACTACACCAAAATTTAAAGTTATATACTCACATATCCCTCAAAGATTCTCATTCAATTACTCTCTCTTCAATCCTGAAAAGATTTTTTGGTTTGAAGGTTCAACTCTAAGACAAAAATCTCAAGATAAGTAAAGATATCTTATCCCCATTTTCCTTTTCAAGTTAATTAGTTTTGTTATATTTTCCATTTAAATTCATTTTTCATATACTTCAATTCTTTTTATTCCATGGTATTATCTTCAAATTGATATGTTTAAAATAATATTTTATTTATTACCTATCTTTATAGCCTTTTCCTAATCTATTACATTTCCAAAATAAGGGTTCCTCACCCCTCCTTTCCCTTTGATTCTATGATACTTTTTAAATTCCTTTTAATTTAAATGGGAAATATTATTATGAATCATTATTATAATTTTCTTACTATTTTTTCAATGAGTGATCACCAATCCCTCTTATTATACTATCTTTATATTATATTATAATGCCCAAACTTGACCATATCCATAAAACCATCCTAAATTAGGTAAATAAAAGTGTGTGTGGTTTTCCTAGCAATGAAATCCCTATCTGGATACAAAAAATAAGATGAATTCTCTGAAAAAAAATGTAATTTGGGGTAATATCCTGAAAAATGATAGATTGGATAGAAAATTGATCATCACCAAGTTCATGACAAAGAGGCATAACTATACACCTATTTTGAAACTCCTAGGGGTATGCTTTGGATAATTCAAAAGATCTTTACATTCCATATTATAGGGTTGGAATATATGGATGAATATTTAATTTCAATTGATATCTCTATGACATGAAAGTTACCTCTACTAATACTTGATGAAATTTCCTTGATTATGGTACTACCCATAATATTGTGAATATCTTATAGTTTCTAAAGTTGATTTTTGGATATTCACATAGATAGACACATTAATCCATTGAAAGGTGTTATTTTCTACACATTTTATAATTGATGATTATGCTCTCTATCAATATCCATATTTTTGATGGATTTTACTTTTATCCTATATGTAATTGTTCCTATGTACATGTGGTTTGGTGGAAATTAAATCTCTACGGAGAATAATCCATCATTACCTTTGTATTGTATTATCATTAGTTATGTATAAATTTTTTTACAACACCTTTACCTTATGGATACCCCATGTGATTTTTTTGTTTGAAGAGTGTTTACCTAGATACATATTCATCAATTGACTGGAGAAATTATTGACTAAAATATATACCCTTTATCTATATTGTAAAAATACCTTATACTTTATTGTCTTGATTGATGGGTATTTTTCTATAAAGTTACCTAATTTCATTGGATTCCTATTTAATTTCCAATGGGTTTATCATGACCAGATAATTAATGAATTTATATATATTTTTCTCTATATGAAACACATGAATTTAAGTATATGAAGGGTTTCCCCTGATATCTCTCTAATGAATTGGGTAAAGAATTAATATCTTAGGATAAAATAATTATGATACCCTTACAACATTCCATGGTAATGTTTTATTCTACATTAGTGAAAAACATTGTTAATATGTTTTATGACACCTTGGTGATGAACCTTGGTGATATTATTGTGAATGTCTCATGTTTATGTTGTAGATGCTTTCCATGTTATGAATCATATACTTATGATGGAATTTTTTATGTTATTTCTACATTCCTATGATTAATTGATCTTATGATATCATCCTACTATGTCATGAATCGATGATTATGTTTATGATTCTTAACTTTTTATACTATTATGATATGCCTCTGGACTCACATGTAGTGTTTTTCTTCATGTAGTTTCTGATTATTCCTTTACAGATCATTTTATCTCACACTTTCTTATATTTATCCATTTCCCAAGTAATTTCAATAATAGGATTTATATAAGAGAGTTACATGTGTGGAGAATTTTTATATATGAAATGTACTTTTTGTTAAGATTTTAATATGAAAACAAACACAGTTCCTAAAGAAAATGATATTTTGATCTTGGGAGTTTTTATTAATTGAAGTGATGTACTAATAATATGTATATTTAGTACATAATTACTAAGTGTGGGTTCGGGGTGTCTCACACAAACCTTTGATATAGTCCATGAGACCAAGGAATATATATCTTTATAATATTATCAAGTTCTTACCATGAAAAAACTACCTCAATATTTAAAGTACCAAACAATACTCCCTATTGGGACACTACATGTTTTGGAAAATGAACCTCACATGTTTAGAACTTGCACTTGGTCAATATTTCATATAGATGGTGGTGCTGAAGAAATTTTAAAACAACCCTAAGATGATTATCCCACTAATCCTATAACTTTGAATAAATGAGTATATCGTTAATGATCAATAACACAAACTGATCGAGGAACTCACAAAACACTGAGTTCATGAGTCCCATGAAAACAGTTGGGTAATTAGTGACATTTAAATACATAAACACATAATTTAAGTGTCCATGGTGACACCTGATGGTATTATTCAGGATATCCTCCTCCTTCACCCCAATCTAGTGACATCGAGAGTAAAAATAAATCTTCAATAACCACATGGATTCCTTCAACCAGTAAAATAAATCATAAATCCTTGGGAGGGAATAATATTTCTTTATTATCTCTTGATTCAACCACCAATAGTCTATAAAAAACCTCGTACCAGCATCCACCTTCATGGTGAATAATACCATATCACCCCATAAGGACACATTGGTATGGATAAAACACTTCTTTATCAAATCATCTATTTGAATCCTCAACTATAAAAACTCATGAAGTTTCATTTGATAAAGAGACCTAAAAATTGGAGAGACACCCAATTAAAAATCATTCTCAAACTTTATATCACATTGAATATGTAGTATTACAACCACCTCAAGAAACACATCTGAAAACTCCTAGAAAAATCTGGGGAAATCCTCCACCTATCTATATATTGAATACATTGATAGTGCTTAAAAATAAGATATTAGAGGATTTAAAATCCTATTACCCCTCTAATAACCCTACTCATAAATAAACACCACTCTCTATCCCTCCTCATCACAAAACACGAATCTACTTAAAAAAAATAAATTGTGACACCCATAGAATACAACTAGTTGATGCCAAGGATGACATTGTATGACTGTATTCATGGTATGAAGAAATTAAAAACCTATTATTACCACCCCAAAATCAATTTATAGCCCCGACACATGTCAAGAAGACTTGAAAAACCTCAAATTGGTATAGTCAACACTAGGGTCACTAGAAGCCTCTCCACCTTGGGTCCCAACGTATGGAAAAAGTTGGATGTAATAAAGGAATGTGATTCTTCAGAGTAAAATAAATTATATGAAAGGGTAGATGATAAAAAATTTACACCTTATATAATCTTTAGACCATCTAGTATTAGTACCTTCATTGTTTGAAATCTTCCACATCTAGCTCCTCTGCCCTGCTGCTGACAACCATCACGACAACGAAACTCAACCCTATGTCCCTAAGGGTGGGGAGTATCATGGGGATGGGATGTACCATATCTATCTTATCTTATTAGATTATAATAGTATTTTAACCACTAATATTATAACCTATAATTCAACTAATATTAAGGATGAAATAGATACTGACCACCTGCACCATTCTGATAACTGAGAATATCTAGGCATTAAAATCATTGATGAACATAACCTCCATAAGTGAATAAAACTAGCATAAAGATCCCAATGGATGTATAAAAATAAAAAATATATAAAAATATGAATAAAACTACTAAGGAAAAATACCTGAAGGTCAAAACCTTGATGAAATAAGCACCCAAGATCCTCCACCAATTGTCCTGGTCCTTAGGGCACCTTGATAATTCCCCTCTTGAGATGTATCAGTTGTGCATGCATCATCATAATCACCTATTCATTATCATTCACTTTGAAATATATAAGTAAAATAAATGAAGTAATTTTATATAAAATAACTAGGTGAAACACCTACTACAAATGCTATTCTCTAGATTCTTTATATTAAAATAGACTAGGGGAGATCAAATAAGGTCCCTAAACATGGTCTAGATATCTTAAATACTCATGCTCCCATATTGAAGGTAGAGTAAGTCCTTCCTCTTAATTTCCATCATCATATATTATAGAAACTACGCATTAAATTACCTTTGAAAATCATCCCATAAAAAATTCACATGCTTCCACTTCCTATGATACAACATCCACCACTGGCACACTGGACTTCACATCTGATTGATAGCTAGTAGTACCCAATACTCTCTTCTAGCTCAGATCATACTAGAGGTGATCTAGATCTTCTCTAAACATCATTTAGTATCCAAATAAAAGGTTATATATTTATAATTTATTGTCCCCTCATGCTATAACTCATATAAGATATTCCTACAAGCTTCATCCTCATCAACTAAATCAGTACTCCAACGATCAACTAAATCATCTTGTTGGACCTCACCAGCCCAAACCATGCATGGATGACTACCAGTAGGAATATCTATAAAAAATAGAAATATCCCAATCCAAATAGTATGGAATTCATTTAAGATTAATTTAAATTATATTAATTTTAAAATTTTCCCAAATCCACCCAATTAAAATAGAAGTGAAAACAAGTATGATGTATGTAACTCTCCTCGGCCTATACCCTATAATTAGAATTAACTCACCCAACATGTTTATTAAGATTAAGTTCTTTAATTCAGATCACTAGGGTCTCTAATTTCCTATGTCCTAGCTGGTCTCCCTTGCAACACCACACATTGGGTTCAATGAACATTGTTTCCCTACCATGCCCATGAAATCCTCACTAGTTCATAACTCCAGTTTCCATTAAAAATATTTTCCATAGCTTGGATAGCACTTTTTCATGAACTAACCCCACTGAGAACCCCTACTAGGCCTATAGTGAAAACAAGAGTGACCCCTGAGGCCCACCTATAATAGACCCTAGGTTGGAAACTTGCATTGAGGGTATAAATAATGCAAAAGGAAGGAACTATCCTCATATACCCTAGGATCATAATAAGTCATCCACAAAAAAACACCTTGATATAATAAAATATCCCACAATAATCATAATGTGTGAAAATTTCATACAATAATAAGTCTCCAAAATAAAGTACCAAAAGTAAAACTCCTAGGTTGTGACATTTCCACAACTCCAATATCTGAGATAGAAGGGACCATGACAATCTTCAAAATCGCCTTTAAAACTTAAAAAAACCCATTTTATGTACATAGGGATTTGTATATACTCCTTAAGACCACTCATATAAATATGGAAGAAGCATAATAATGATTTAGTGAATAAAGAGCTGGACCAAAAAGAACCTATTAGGTCATTTATCACCCAGCCTTACTAAGTCCCACTCACCAAATACCACATCCAAGTATAATAAAATAGTATCAAAGAATATATGAAGAAGAGGTATATTAGAACACTTTACAATTAATTTATTACTCTCACACCCAAACCAAAAATGTCATGTTCTCCCAATCCCTTCCACAGTCATACCCCAATACATCATATTTAATACTACAAGCATACTACATACCACAACCACATCATTCTCATTATCCCATGTTCACCATCACATACCACATCACATATACACATCAAATATACAATAATGTGGGGTATTAATAACATTAAGGAATTCAACCTTGGGCCCTTCTCCTACCACACATGGCCCCTATAACATATTATCACGTTAATACCTTGTAAAGATTACCAATACATCACATAATACACATATGTATGACTGTATCTACCTTGATCCACTATAGACCATGAAATACCTATAAGGGAGAGTGGGGAAGAGAGATTAGTCATCTATCTATTTCCTCACCAACTCGAATGTTGGGGGAAATCAACTAGAACCTATTTTTTTTGGCATTAGTAAGTTTATCCAACTTAAGTGGGGTGTGTCAGAAATCATAAGAAAATAAAAATATAATATTATCATACGTAAACCCAATATATAGGGTTCCCATCGGAATAACTCTACCACTTCATCAAAACTTAAAACCATCACCACCATGCACTACCACCGCTTACACTCTCTATATCAAAATCATACCCCATTTTCCATAAAAAAATATCCCAAATTACCATTCTTACTTTCTCATTTAATAACATAGTTTAATAATGTTCAGATTTACCATTTACCAGAAATTCTACATTAATTATATCATTTAATTACATATTTAATGTAAAAACATTCTTACTCATCATCCACATTAATTCCACTCATTATTTATCAATTTCAAGCATCAACAATTTCATTTAAATCCCACACCTATTCATTATTTTCATTACTACTAACTAAATACCCTTACTACCGAGCAACTATAAAATAACCCCATGTTAAATAACCAAAAATCGCACAACCTATACACATTTTATACCAACAAACACCTCAACATCCACACATCACATCTTATTTATACACAAAAAACTGTACCATCATTCCACATTAACCACCACCTCTCCTCTTATCAACTGTGGAAAGAAGCCACAACCTCACTACATAATATGTATTATCATCCGAAAACTAGAATAACTATCCAAAACCATAAAAAACAATAAAATAATAATAATCCAACAATAGATACAATCCATGCAAAAAATCCAACCACAAGCACTTCCACAACCCCTTTTTTCAAAATATTCCATCACGTTCATTTAACATCTCTCACATGAGAAATAACACAACAATTCGAGATTCTGTACAACTGGTTTATTATTTTATTTACATGATTAACCTTTTATGAGTGGTTATTACAATAACAAAATTATAGAATATCATATATAACTCATAAATGATAAAAAAATATTATCAGAAATCATAAACAACCAACAATCAGTTATACAATACCATAGAAAACATATAACCACATGAGATTCACCCCATAACATCAATTTACTTTTATAAAATTTATTATATTTATCAATTAAATCCATACTATCCACCCAAAAAAACAAGAGATTGTTAATTCCACATTATACACAAAATAAAGAGAGTTCTCAGATCCCCTACCACAACTAGGGCTCCAACGATTGTAGCATATGAATACGGTGAAGAAGATATGATCACCCAACCGAAATAATTTAAGGGAATTATAAAAAACATATCACACAAAAATACTCATAAAAATAAAAACCCCAAACCAATCTGACCAAGATCAAAACCACCATCTCATCTCCAAGAAGGAAGAGCACGATATGCATCAAGAAATATAGGAGAAACTCACCTCAAATTATGATCAAGATATATCTTAAGATAAGGATCAAGGCTAAGATAAAGGGTACTAAAAGGACTCATAAAACCTCACTTATGTTTACCCAATGTTGAGAGAAACAATATAATAAAAGAATTTGGAGGAGCTATCAAAACTATACATGGACTGGAAAACATCATTTCACAATGAGACATGATATTATCACATAATAAAGGAGTTTTCTCAAACCTCCCATTGAAAATAATGTTAAATATACCCCATATTTCTCCCATATTAATATCAGTTAACTTTTCTAATACGATATGACTAAGGGAGGGTTGATACGAGACCAAAACACCATAGTGTGATGGAACTTAAAACAAAACCACCAAAATTAGACTCTAAGTCCCCACACCATGATATCAAATAATGTGACATAATGTATAACTAACAGAACCATTGAAAATACACCTTGATACCTCATGTCATGGAAAACAAGGGCTACAACACAAAGTAACCTTCATGAAAACCTCACAACTATATAGGGCACCATCTCCCTATGAGACAAACCACTATGATTTTAGATAAGGATTAACATTGGAATCTTTTTAAGGTTCATTAAATATTCCCAAGGTTTAACATTTATCAAAAGATCACCTTAAAACCATTCAATCCATAAAACATTCCATCACACCATGACCAATAACCTACAGATTCACCCTCCACTACAACCAGCCCTTCATTCCATGATGGTCAAAGCCACACCACAACTCACCTCTACAAGATAAAATATCAACTCTAATAGTGATTTTTGTCCTCCAATATCCTCCTACCACCTATAACACCTGAATCACAGAAAGTAAAAAGTAATAAAGGTTTGGAATATTACATTATAGGATTCCATTTATTATGATATGTAATAAATATTCATGCAAAATGATGAAATATTTATGTCATTAAGGTTGGGTTGCCTCAGTAAGTATAATTGTGATGTTTATTTATTTTTGGGTATTCGGTTATATAAGTGTATAAGACCTAAAAAAACCTATGTTTAACCAAAAGTGTTATAGAGTTAACCTTGAATATCATAGGTTGAAATTAAGGTGTCATAATTCAGTACATATTAAGATTAATTTTCCTTATCATATAATCAAATACTCTAGATATTTTTTCTTGATACTCTCATTGACCATTTTGGTTTTTTAAGGGTCTATAAACAAATCAAGAAATTAGGGTGGTGAAAAGTATGCTCAATATTGAAAAAATCTCATTTGATCCTAGATCTTTGTATTACTTAAAATCTTAAAAATTATCTAAGACTATTTCTTCATATCCCTAATGAATAGATATTGAATTATAGAAGAAAAATACTAGTGGTATGATTATTACATTATAATTCTATAACTCATCTCTAATAAAATTTTATGGGAACACACTTATTGTAAATATTATTATTCTAACTTTATCCAAATTTGATTTGACTGTAGGCATGGATTAAATTTCTCTACATAGAGACCATACTAAATTTTGGGATAGGGAAATCATATTTCATATCCTAAATAACCCTATGACTATCTATTATTAAATGTATGATTATGAAATCACTATGGGAATTACATCCCTTATATGGGGCTCAATTCCCAATAATGAGGAATATTTAGATCAAATGGTTAGGGAGAAACTAAATATTATAGATATGATGATTGTAAATGAATACATTGATGTTTTCCCTGAGGAGTTGTCCAATATTCGTCCATATTACAAGGTTGAGTTTCCGAGATAAATTTTTCCCATTGCTATGACTATATCAAATATTCCTTATTGAATATCCCCAATTTAATTAGAGGAATTAAAGAATAATATCCAAGAGAATATAGAAAAGGTTTTTTTCACCCAAGTGATTCACCATGGGGTTCACTAATCCTCTTTGTTAAGAAGAAATATGGATCAATGTATCTCTACATTGATGATTATGAACATAACAAGATAAAGATCAAGAATAAGTATAATATACCTCATATTTATGACTTATTTGATTAACTATGATGGGATCAATACTTATAAAATATTGACCTTCTATCTAGATATCATAAATTAAGGATGAAAATATCAAATGTACCCTAGAAAAATTTTCATACAAGAAATAGAGACTATGAATTCATAGTGATTCATTTAAGACTCATGAATTCCCCTACTATATTTATAGATCTAATTAATGATGTTTCTAGAGATTATCATGATAAATTTTTAGTATTATTTATAGAAGATATTATCATATATTCTAAGAGAAGAAATGGATGTAGATTATTTGAGTATTATTCTAAAGATATTGAGAAAGAATAAAGTGTATGCCAAATTTAGTAAGTGTAAATTCTATCTATATAAAGTATCTTTATTAGGTCATATTATCACAAGTGAGGGTCTATATATAGATCCTTTAAATATAGTGGTTATTGAAGAATATCCTTGACCATAAACTAGAACATACATCCATAGTTTTATTGGATTGGATAAATACTATCAATGCTTCATGATAAATTTCTTATGAGATTTAAATTAACTAACCAAGTTAACTCATAAGGGATTCATGTTCCTTGGGATAGATAAATATGAATAAATTTTCAAGGATATCAAGGGATGGTTGGCCACTGCACCAGTAATCAAACTACCCTATAGGTGATAAGTGTTTGTGATATACATTGATGCATCAAAGAAGGGATTGAGATGTGTCCTCATGAAAAATGACTTGGTGGTATCAAACTCATCATTTCAATTAAAGGTTCATGAGAAAAATTACCCGATGTATTATTTGAATCTAGCAGTGGTAATATTTTAATTAAAGATATGGTGGAATTATCACTATGGAAAAAAGTACGATATATATACTAATTATAAGAACTTAAAGTATATATTCACATAGTAGGAGTTTAAAATATTACAAAGGAGATAGTTTAAGTTGATCAAGGACTATGAATTCTTAGTACATTACCACCCAGGATGGGAAAATAAGGTGGATGATGCTAGAGTAGGAAAGATCATGCTACCTTATCCATGATTAAAATTAAAAGAGACTATATAATCATGGATTTGTAAAGGATAAGACTAGGAATCATAAAATAAGGGGAGAAATCCCATATTTCCCAAATTACTTCTCTACCATCCATACATGTGAAGATCAAAGAGAAACAGAAGCAGGATATGAAGCTATATAATAATGTAAGAAATAGTCTATATTTTAACCTTAACATTGATGGGGATTATAAGATTTGGGAAATAAATATGTGTCCCTTAAATAATATAATTGAAAAAGGATTTATTGGATGATACACATAGCTCATAATTATATATCTTTCCTAGAATTAAAAAGATGTATAGAGATATCAAGGACCATTTCCAATGGGACAACATGAAGATGTAGATTGTAGAGTATATATCTCGATGATTTGTTGACCAAAAAGTTAAGTTTGGACATCAAAATTATATGGGTATAATGTAACCATTATCCATACTTGTATAGAAATGGGAGAAAATCACCATGGATTTTGTTGTAGGGCATTATAAGACTTATAAGATCAATAATTCCATTTGAATTATAGTTGATCCCCTTATAAAGTTAGCACATTTAATTTTTATTTGATAATATTTATCACTCAATTAACTTCTAATATATATATAAATAAAGTTGTAAGACTATAAAAAGTACCACTTTTCATTGTATTGAATTGATATATGAGGTTTACCTCAAAATTATAGAAAATTATCCTACAAGAATTTGATATTGAGATAAGTTTTAGTATAAATTATCATCATCAAACTAATGTTAAATTAGAAAAGGATTATTAAAACCTTGGAAAATATAATGAGATCCTTATCAATGTATTTTAAAGGTATTTGAGATCAATACCTTCCCCTAGTAGAGTTATTATATATATAAAAAAATTATATTCTAGCATTCAAATGGAACCATATAAGGATCTATATGGGAATGGGTGTATAACTCTAATATGTTGGGATGAAGTTAGAGAGTGTAAGATTCTTGGATTGAATCTTACTCAGGAAATGTTAGAAAAGATTCAAACCATTCAATAAAATGTAAAAATACACAAAGTTAATAGAATATATACGCTAATAATCATCAATGTGGATTGGAATTTGAATTTAGAGACAAGTTATTCCTTTTTATATCACTATAGAAGAGGGTTATGAGATTTATAAGGAATGGAAAGTTGAGCCCAAGATATATTGTCACCTTTAAAATCATTAATCATATAGGGATAATAACTTATCATATTTCAATTTCACTGAACCTATCCCAAGTTCATGATGTCTTCCATGCATCACTTTTAAGGAAGTACATACCTAACCCTTCTCATGTACTGAAATCAAATTTAGTAAAACTGAAACATTATATATATTATGAGAAAGAATAGTAGAAATATTGGGTCATATAGACAAATTACTACAAAACAAAACCAATAACTTTGATAGGTTATTCCAATTACACCGACCTCCAACTTTCATAGGGATTCATCCATTTAGAAAAGTAACTATTGATCTCTAGTAGCCTTTTAAACTTAATCTCTTTCCCTAGTGAAAATATCCAAGTAAAATTTATATAAACTTCTTGATTTACTTAAATTTTGGAACCTTATAATTTTCTAAACTTCTAGTCCTCCATAGTTATATTATAATATATAAACTTTCTATGGTTCCACTACCTCCTATAGAGGTTCTTCTACTGTTATATACACACCAAGATGACTCATCTATAGTGAATGAAAAAGTAAACTAAAAATGTTGAACTAAAACTGAACTCACATTCTAAAAAGGGAAACCAAAGAATCCGTGTTAGAATTACTTATCCAAAACACACACCACATAAGGTGATTTTTCTAAATACAAAGGATATGTGAGGCGAAGTTTCCTTATTTAAGGGCTACGGAAGGTGATGAAACAATCATGTGTGATTAAACTTCTAAACACATGGGATATGTTAAAATGACCCATCCAACCCCATATCAGACTCAATAAAATTTCATGTCAGATTAAATAAAAAAAATACTAAATTAAAAATAAAATCCAACTAAAAAAATTCAAAATAAAATAAATCTGATAAAATACATGGAAAGTAAACACATGAATCATGAACATAAACACATGGGATCAAAAAATAAAAATTAAATAAATAAATTTTTTTAAAAATATAATGCCAACAATTTTTTTTTATAATTGGATAACCAACTCATATCACTAACTAAATGTATAAAATTTTATGAAATTTAAAGTAATATGTCAATAATACATAACCCCTGATTTAAATCCTATATATTGTGTGATGTAGATCATAAATGAAGTTTGATTCTAAGAAATAACTAACATACTTTACATGATAATATATTTAATGGTTCAAATATATTGTTAACCTCATGTAAAACCTGATGATTATGACTATCCCTTCACAGATGGAGGATAATGAAGGATTTAGGTGGAGAAGTTGCATTAATAAGAATCACTATGTTTTTGTAAATTGTGGAATTAATCATAATGATAATTAGTTATAATAAAAAATAAATAGGTAAGAGGTGTGAGAGATTATGTAATCCAAATGTTTTTATTCTATTATGACATTATCACATTTATAGGTTTCATTGATATATAATCAACAATGTAAATTAATTCTTATTTTCATGTCTGATCTAATTGATAAATAATATCATATTATAACAGGGATTATAATATGATGAATGTATTTTGTGGGAAACACCATGCATGAGAGTGAAACTGATGAAAATAATCACTTATGGGAACTTAAACTTTCACCATTAATAATATTAATTATTTATAACACAGATCTAGATGTTATCAATTTAATGAAATATTATTTAAAATTTACTTAAAAAATATGTGGTAAAAAACAATAAAAGCCATAGATAATTTAATTTCATGTTTAATTCAAGTTTCCTAATTAAAAAATGGGAAAACTTATTAGCAAAACCCCAATTATGGAAAAAAGAGTACTACAATAAATCATAATAGACATTGTAAATTCTATATCATAGTTTAATAAATAAATTAATCAAAAGTTATAATTTTAAATGTATATGAAAAAATCTATATGATCATAAAATGATATAATTTGATGGATATCAATATCACCATTCTTTTGAAACTCATGGGTAACAAAGAATTTTGGTGACACATACTTAGTCCAATCACCCATGATATATCAATTTTTTAACTTCACAGTACAAGTAACATTATGCCTCTTATAAAATAGTGGGAATATCATTATTCATAGTAAATCTGTATTTTTTTATTATGTGATTGGAAATTTATCCTAGACAAAAACATTTTTTATTTAACTCGTGAACAAAAATAAACTAAACATGAGTGAATAAATCCATTGAATTTTTTTGTTCTATATAACACCATGAAATAATAATACCATAATTTTTTAATAAATATAAAGTTTGAGATCTATCTTTATGTGGATCAGATAAATATAAAACATATGCATAACCAAATAATTTTGTTTAGAATTTTAAAATAAAATATGCCTCAATCAATTGATCCTTGAAGATATCTCAATACATTTTTGATATTATTCCAATGTCTCTAGGTAAGATAATAACCACATCTAGCCAAAAAATTCATAAAAATGATATATTTATCTTTTTATTGTTTGTGAGATACATTATCCCTCGTATAATATAAAAATATGGTTCTTTAAGGATAATAGGTTATCTGTTATCCTCTTGTGAAAAAATGATATGTATCATGATCATGGGATCATAAAACTATTGGTGTTTTTAATGTATGTGATTTTTTATATAAAACCAATGTAAAACTCTTGCAGTGTATCTTGATCAATAAATAAAAATTCCATCATCCACATAATCAATGTATAATATAAGGAAGAACCTTTTCTTTCCAATGTATTTCATTTAAAATTCTTTATTTAAATATTATGTCACTATGGAAATCTCATCGATGGTCCTAATAATATTAAAATCATTAACATATATTACAATTATAAAAAATTAAAATTAATTCCTATTTATGAAAACACATGGAAAAACTGAATCATTTTTATAACATTCATTCACCAACTATTCATCTATAAAACTATATCATATGCTCCCCAACGAATTTAATCCAAATAATGATTCATTTAGTTTAATGGAATAAATACATCGATATATAGAAAATTTAGCAAGATTTTTTAATCCTTTAAGTATTTTTATAAAAAATATTATCAATATTACTTTAGGGTTTTAATAACAATAATGATACTCATAGCATGGAATAAGTACTAATAAAACCCATTAAATATCATAAAAAGAAAATAAAAAACTGAGTAATATAATAATAAAATAATAATACCTTTTTAAAGGGTATTTAATATCTATCTAAAGCTTGAATTGTCAAATCAAAGAATCCTTTTGTATCCATTGATAATGATAATCACAATTGCCTTGGTGATATTTTATTCCTATCCAAGTGATGTTAGTCACTCCAAAAGAAAATTATGAAATAAGGGATGATAAAAAAACTATAAAATATCATAGATAAGGAAAAATAGATAACTCTAAGATCTACACTCACTTTATTATGGTGGAATATAGACTACACCTCACCTACTTGTTATTTTTAGCAAGAGGGAAATTCTATAGAATCCAAAGAAGTTAAACCCATATAAAACCAAATGATATGAAATAAAGAGTCTCTAAATGTCATTTGAGTCATTAAAAATCCTCTAAAAGTGGATAATATGATAAATCATTTTAGTATATGCATTAATGAGCTTCAAAATAGGTTAAATTAGCAAAGTAGGTTCTTAAATTATATGTTTAGGTAGGTACATGAAATTATACCATTTAATGGGACTTATACACCATTTAAACCAAGCCTTTTCCTAAATATCATTTTTTTCATTTCATCATGTTTATGTATTAATAATATAAATAACTAATTATTTATATTATAGAACCAAATTAATTGTTTAATAAAAAAACTATCATTTTATTAAATATTTCAAATATGAAAAACAAAAATCCTATCCATTTTCATTATAAAAATAAATATTTATTGTAAGGATTAATAACATTTTCCTAGAAAATCTATATTAGCATTATATTATGTGTGACCCCATATGCCCCATGTAAAGCCGAAAATGATTATGAATCTCATTTATAATCATAAAACTATATTGGTATCTAGTAAAATATCATAACTACCTAAATTTAAAAGGGTTTTATATTATATAATACATCACATGAACATTAGAAAATTTATTTTTTCTTTAACATCGAGATTAAGCATGTGGCATAAACAATGTAAACCTTGTATAACTTATGAATTTTCTCAAAACTTGTGATGACTAAATCTTATAAAATTAAATCATATCTAATTATCTTGGCATAGACATGAATTTACTTAGTAAAAAATCTATCAAGGACCATAATTTCATAAATCCATCATATGAGTGGACATGTCCTATCTTGGTTAATCAAATATCTCACATTGATAAGTATTACACTCAATTAACTTATGATAATATAATATTTCAAATATTTATCAACGTATAAAACCTAACATGTTAATAACTTATTTTATGACCACAAGTCAAAGGATCTATAGATAATTTTCATTTGATTAAGATCAATGACATATAAATGACAATCTATGTGGTGTAATATAAGCAAGTCAATTAAAATAAAAGTTCATCTGCTTGATTCCCATGAGTGATCAATTGTATCACTATACTAGTGATCTTACTTATACTAATCTTAACATATAATCAAAAACCAAATATGATGATTATCAATCAAGGATAATAGGGTAATAATAATATTCCAAGGATTATTTATCATATCATATCCCATAAACTATATAAAAAACATAAATGAGTAACAAAATATTTTTATTAATTTTTATTACATGATATAAAAGGCCCCTAAGATAATGAAACTTAACTAAATTTAGGGAAAAACACTAGTAATCTCTCACTTGTACTAAATCCAATCACCGATGTATCTAATACCTAGTGAGTTAGTGTATCTTTCACGCGTTTGTGGCATAAGGGGATTTATTAGAGGATTTGTAATACTATTCTCTATGGGATCAATATACATCTTAATATAATATTTGTTTATAATTTCATTAATGAGATAAAATATACATAGAATTTTTTATGTCTCTATTTATAACTAGGATACTTAAGTTATGAAACCACTCCATTATTATCATAAAATATTTTGATTGGATGTATGATGTTTAAGACCACCCCTAGTTTGAAAACAAAGTTATTTATCCAAATAGTTTATTTAGATGTATTAGACACTATGATATATTAAAATTTTATTTAATAATCAACAACTATAAGTTTCTTAGAACCTTTCCAGTTTATGAGTCCACTATTCATGAAAAAATATTGATTGAGATATTAAGTCATATTTGTTAAGTTTAAAAATTAGAATTACTATAACCCTTTACTACAAGCTCTTCCTCACCTCCAAAGATTAAGAATACATATTTTGTTATTATAAAGTATATAAGGATATTATTTATATCAACCTAATGACTTTCACTAGGATTTGATTGGTATATACTCATGATACTTAATGCCTATGGTAACTTTGGAAAATTATACAACATATCATATATGACTGATCCAATAGTTAAATCATATAAAATCTTAAAAGTGATTCATTCTATAAAAAATATATTTGGGAATAAAAAAAAAATTTAGCATGAAAAAATGGAAAAGAATCTTATTTAGGGGTTTTATGGTGATGTGGCTCATTTTTAATACCCTTTTCCATATCCCTTTTTGTAGTTTTACTGACTATTTTTATACCAAAATGTTGTTTTTTATTAAATAATTGATAATTGTTGTGATTTTGTACTTTGTTGTGTAAAATAATCAATTTTAGTTTAAATCATGTGTTTTTAATATTCATTATTGTCTTTTTAAATAATTCTTAAATTAAATTAGTCATGTGAATTTGACTTTTATTTATTTATTCTTTTATTTTTACAAAATTTTCATTCTAGTTAGTTTATTAATTCATTAATTAAGTTAATTAATTCTTTATTATTTAAATTTTAAATAAATAAATCATTTTAGTTTTTAGTCTTTTAATAATTAAATTAGTTTTAACAATTTAATTTTATTCAATTATTTTTTCTTATTCTTTAATTTACTTTATTAATTATTTAATTAATTGGTTAATTAATTTAAGTTAGTGACTTTAAATGTTTTAATTTGTTCTTTAATTAATATTTTTATAATTTTTAATACAAATAAATTCATTCTTTTAAATAAATCACAATTAATTTTATTGTTTAACTTTGTTTTATTTATTTAGTTTTTAATTATATTCAATTTAATTTATTAATTTATTAATCGTTTTTTAGTTTTATTAAATTATTAATTTATTTAATTTTTTGTTGTGTTTATTTTTTAGGTGTTGCTGCATGTCGCAGTTTCTTCACGGTCATGGTGCCACTGTATTGCCTCCAACCTATCTCACCATTTCAATAACTGTGGCACGTCTCACTGTTTTCCCAGCCACCGCAGTAGCTTCACTGTCTCACCGTGAACATCACCCACCATTTCAGCTCTTCATTGTCTCACTGCTTCACTCAGTCACGGTCTCACAGCTTCACACAACCACCGTCTCACACTCCTCCACAACCATTCCTTTTCTCCTATCTCATCCACGCAGCACCTCAACAACAATTAATGCAACATCCACAAATCTCAGCAGAACAATTCAACCACATGACAGTTTCAAAGGAACAATGGAATACAAATTAGAAGCAACTGATTTTGCAGAAACACAAATAAATTACACAACATAATAGAAATAAATTTCTCAGATCCTGGTAAATCAAGACCCCAAATTCATCCAAACACAAACCAGATCTAAGAACCATGATTCTTACCAGACTACAGCAAATCACCGGACCGTCATCACTCATCCTGGAACCCTCCTCGCTAGCTCATCTCGCCGCACACATCCCTCCTCGAACATTCTCCCTCATCCTCCTTGCATCATCTCAAACCACCTCAACTCAGCAGCTACGTGGACTCCCTCGAATCTCACTCTCCGTCGCTGCACACTGAAACTCGCCACACCGGTCTCGACTTTCCACCTCCCCATTTCTTTTCCCTTCCACCTCAACACGTGAGCAGAACCTGAAGCCGCCGCTCTTCCCCCCCTACGCTGTATCCCACTGCTAGAACACCCTCACAACGCTGAACCCTTTCCCAATTTCTCCCCTCCTTGCACCGCACAAACAGAACTCCTCCTCTCCCTTTCTTTATTCTCTTTTCATTTTTTATTTTATTATTTTGTTTTATATAATAATCATTATATATATAATACAATACATAATAAAAATACTTGTATATATATATATGATATTAATTAATTTTGTTTTATAATAAGTAAATATTAATAAATTAATATAATAGTTATTAAAACATATATATTAATAATAATATTAAGTATTATAAAAAATATAGATATGTATTAATAAGTATTTTTAAATTGGGATATAATATATGGTATATAATAGTTTCATTTTATTTGACTCACATGTGTTTTTTGTGTTTTCTATTGCTTCGTGCAGGGGGAGCTACCGTTATAAGCGGTGATAAATGAAGCAGTTCGAGGGAAAAGCATTAAAAGATTTACAAGTTGTTGAAATGGATGAGCTTCGTTCACTGAGAGTTCAAAAAAGGCTAGTGACGTACACATAAAATCACACCATGTGGATTTACTTCTTGTCAGTTGCATATGTTTTTAGTTGAGTTTTTTTGAATAAAAGAGGACCCTCAACTCCTCTCTTCCTGGAGGCAGCCAAGGCCAGAATAGGGCCCAGGGGGCATCATTTGAAGGTTGGGGAGGAGACTCCCCCACGATCCATAATCCCCATCTATTCCATATCACTTCACCAGATTGAAACTCATCTTCAACCTGGATATGGGTTCCTGCTCCTCCATTTCACCCATCCTCCCTACTCTGTTCTTAGTGTTTTAAGTTGAGTCTGTAAATACTCTCGTAGTGTTTCATGTTTAGTTAATTGTATTGTGATGTTTGTTTAATTTGTTTTGTGTCGTTCATTAATCCTTTCTTTGTGTTGTGATCTCGAATCTATAGAAATAGAGATCTAATTTTCGGGGTTGGATCCAGTTTATGAAACCTGAAACGATCTGGAGATCCACACATTAACACAATCACATTCCTTTTATTCGCCTTTGTTGATCGTGTCTGCGAGTTAGATTGAGCGAGAGTAAAGATCTTGCACAGGAAGATCAGATACTTTCTTGCTTAATTTATTCTCCCCTTCCTATACTGATTTCTCAAAAGAATATATATTGGTTGTGTGATGTGATGATCTTAGTGGAATCATGCTGGCTTGTGAGAAATTATTTCCAGAACGACTTTGTTGAGTGAATCACCTTGCAGTTCAGAGAAACACTTGAGTATTGAAGAACTTCAATGCTTGAGTGTTTAATTGATAGGCGAGATGTTGGAACCAGGTTCTTCAAAGCATGATTTGGTGTATGTTTTTTTGTGTTTGTTGTCAATCCTCAGTGGAAGTTCAGGGTGTGAACCAACAAAGCGATCATATCGTTTAGGAAGAAAACAGTAGTGAAGGTGGCGCTGTTTCCCAGTGTTTGCCAAATTTTTGGGCCTGAAAATCCGTAATTAAAGTAAAGTGTTTTTGGCAAAGATACTTGCGCGCCGAGCTCTTGGAGGATGAAAGACTTGCGCGCCATATGTTTTTGAGGATCAGAACATCAAAATTTGGCTAAGGAAAGAAGGTCGCGCAAGTGTTGGTTGGGTCGCGCAAGTAACTTGCGCGACAGAGGATCTGGAGACAGGACTTGCGCGCCGTCGAGGGACTTGCGCGCCGCCGCGCAGGGGGTCCAGTTTGCCTATAAATACTGGACCACCCCTCCTCATTTCGGATGGAGTTCAAGGCCGAGAGATTGTTCGAGCTCTCGTCGCGCAGGTGGTAGAGTCGCGCATGTGGTTGTTTTGTCGCGCAAGTAGAGTTTGCGCGCCGGTGTTTGGCTGTTCTCCCAAGGCAGTTTGGAAGAGAAAGGAAGTGGATCGCGCAAGTATTTAGTTCAAGAAGGCAGTGTCGCGCAGGTGCTTCAGTGACACTTGCGCGCCAGCTTAGTCTTGCGCGCCTGAGACTTGCGCGCCGCCGGGAGACTTGCGCGCCGCCGGGAGACTTGCGCGCCGGGCTTGAAAAGGAGACCTAGACACTATTGAAGCACGCCTGCCTTGCTGGAGCTGCACGAAAGCCGAGAAACTACTCGGTTCATTCGAGGAAAAGTGATATTCTTCTTCTGGTGTGAATCGGACTTCAATAGAGCATCTACATTCAACAAAGGATGCACTCTTATGCAAATGAAGAAGAGACCTACACGTCTATAAACTGAGTGGGACTTCACCAACGGCAGTGAGCCAGGGGGAGTCAACGGGAGTGACCCGAGGGACGCAGTGAGCTATCCCTGAACTATTGTAAAGGCAGTGAGCCTGGGACAGAGTGTCTGTACCAGAACTTTTGTATCCGCAGCTAGTGAAGCATAGTGGATTTAGGTACGACCGGCAACCTGTCGGCGTATGCTCCTTGGACGTAGCCCTTAGTGGTGAACCAAGTAAAAATGACTGTGTCTTCTCTGTGCATGTGAATGTTTTCATTTTGATCGTAATCATCATACAGGTTCAACAAGTTCCTACCAACGCGGGAACAAGATCCAACAAATTAAAAGAAAAAGTGGTCACCCTGATTCACCCCTCCCCTCTCAGGGTGTCCCGGGGTCCTTCAAGTGGTATCAGAGGGTAAAGGTTGCTGGTGTTGAATCTGACCTTCTTCATCATGGAAAACGCCGTCAATGTCAGGGGAGTCCCTCACTTCGATGTAAGCAATTTCCAGATCTGGAAGAACAGAATGAGATCTCATCTAAGATCTCTTGGAATGGAAGTTCTTTTTTCTACTATGCAAGGAATACATGTCACTGATCCAACAGGTCTGGCTATGACTGAAACAGACAGGAAACTTCTTGATGCAGATGCTAAAGCACAGAATGCTCTCACTGCTGTCCTTTCTGATCAGATTTACCTGAAGGTGATGAATTGCACCTCAACAAAATCTATGTGGGATAAACTTGAGAATATTTATGAAGGTGATAGCAAAGTGAAGGAGGCGAAACTACAAGTGCTACACAATCGGTTTGATGATCTGAAGATGCATCCAGACGAGAATGCAGACTCTTTCTTCAATCGAATTACTGAAGTGGTTGGAGCAATTCGGGGTCTAGGCGAAGAAATCAAAGACATTGATATTGTAAAGAAAATATTAAGAAGACTTCCACCTCTGTATAATGCGAAGGTGTCAGCTCTTGAGGAAAGAGATCTTTCCAAACTTTCTTTAGATGACTTACTGAGCAGTTTGGTAGCATATGAAATGAGAGTCAAACCAGAAGATGCTACGACTCGGGTGAGCAAGGAAATGGCATTCAAGGCCATGGATAAATTGAAAATCTCAAAGGATAGTAGCGGTGATGATGACGAATAGAAAGAAATTCTTTCTCTCATTGCAAAGAAGTTCCAAAAGGGGAAAGGGAAATTCAAAGGGAAGTTACCTCTCACATGCTTCCGTTGTGGAAAAGTTGGGCATATTGCCTCTCAGTGCTTGAAAAATATCAATGATGATGACAGTGAAGATGAAAACTTCAAGAAGCCTCAAAGAAGGTTCTTCAAAAAGGGAGACTTCAAATCTGGTAAGAAAATGCAAAGGAAGAGTTTTGTCTGTGAAGAGGAAGAAGATGACAATGAATTCTGTGATGAAGAAGAACCAGAATTCAAAACTGGGAACCATGCTTCTATGATGGCCACTGTTGAAAAGTCAGAAGATACTGATGGTGAAAAACAACTGAGAACTTGTGTAGATCCTGAGGTGCAACTTAAGGATGCAGTTAGTAAGCTTAAGATTAAATGTAAGAGCTGCAATAAGTGGAAATCAATTGTAGAAGAATCAACTGAATATGTTGATCAACTTGAAGCTGAAATTGAACGACTGGAAGAATTTGTGAAGGTACAGTCTAAAATAATTGAAAGCAATGATGATGCAGTTGATCTGAAGCTGAGAATTGAAGAGCAATCAAAGGTCATCAATGACCTCACATCCAGACTGGATGAAAAATCCAAGACTGTTGAGGGTCTTGAGGAGGAAGTAGTTACTATGAGGAGTAAAATGGAGACAGAATTAGTTCCAAAAGAATCGAGGAAGAAAATACAGTTTGGAAGATTCTCAGATGCAGAATTACTTGCAAGAGCCAAGTGTGGTTCAGATGGGGTTGGAAAAGTCTTGAGTGATCAAAGACCTGCTTGCATGGGAAAGAGTGGAATTGGCTGTGAGGCTGAGTCATCAACTGCTGGAAGTGCAAAGATCCAAAAGAAAGATAAGATGAAAGTTGAACATGTTGAAATGTTACCTAGAGTGCTGAAAAAGGAACCCTCAATCCAAACTAAAAGGAGACCTGAAAATTATCCTCAAACTTTCAAAAATGGCAGACAGTCTTACTATTCTCCCAAGGAAGAAGCTATAAGGAAAAATTCAAGTGAGAAGACATTCCTTCTCATGAAGTGTCAGTTCTGTGGCTATCTGGGCCATACCATGTCCTATTGTGAAGAGGCAAGAAGCTATCTGAATGGAGAAGATATAGATGCTCAACAAGGGAGAACAATTTCATATCCTAATTCTTATAGAAGAAATAATTTCTATGGATATTGTTTTCATTGTTCTAACTTTGGTCATAAGGCCATTAATTGCAGGCAGAGAAGGGACATTGACACCTCGTACAGAAGTTCCAGACATGTCAAGTCTCGTCAGCAAGACGATGTTTCTCTTTCAAACAGGTTCTCACCTCTTAAAGAAGACTTTGACTATGAAGAACCTGGGTTTGCGGAAGAGATAGTTGAAAGGCCATCAGTTCTATATACTCAATCTAATGTCTCATGGAAGGAAAGGAGGAAGATTGAGAAATCAAACCTTGCAGAGGTAGCTCTCAAAGCCACAAAGAACAACAGTACCTGGATTCTAGATAGCGGTTGCTCATCTCATATGACAGGTAATGCCGGTCTACTTACAAATATCATAAAGAATGTTGATGGTACAGTAAGATTTGGTAATGATGGGGCTCTGAAAATCAAAGGGAGTGGAAGTACCAAATTAGCTAATGGAGAACTAAAGAAGACTGAAGTCCTTTACGTAGATGGCCTACGTCATAATCTCCTCAGCGTGAGTCAACTCTGTGACTCAGGACTTGTTGTTACTTTTAATCAGAAAGGCTGCACTATCAAGGGAAAAACTGGCAATTCTCTCATGAAGGGATGCAGAACAGAAGGAAACTTGTATCAGGTTGATAGTGAAGAGAATGTATGTTACATGACTGTTGAGGAAGAAAACAATCTGTGGCATCGGAGATTGGGACACATCAATCAACAAGACATGGAGAAAATATCAAAATTGAGAATTGTCATGGACATTCCCAACCTGAAGCGTGAGCGTGAAAAATCCTGTGATGCTTGTATTTGTGGGAAGCTGGTCTGCAGTTCATATCGGCCAAAGAAGAAAAAGTCATCTCACCTTCTTGATCTGATTCATACAGATGTTTGTGGTCCAATAAATGTTGCCGGAACTCATGGAGAAAGGTACTTTGTCCTTTTCATAGATGATTACAGTCGAATGGCATGTGTGATGGTCATTCACCGGAAACGACAGGTCCTTGACTGCATGAAAACATATCGGCGAATCGCCGAGAATGATACTGGACGAACAATCAAAGTGCTGCGATCTGACAATGGAGGAGAATACACGTCCATTGAATTTGAAAATTATCTGGAGAAGCATGGGATACAACATGAGGTAGATGCTGTGAGAACTCCACAACAAAATGGAGTTGTTGAACGAAGTAATCGACAGGTGAACAACATGGCACGAACTATGCTGATTGAGAGTCGTATTCCACGACATTACTGGAAAGAGGCTGTTCAAGCTGCAGTGTACATTCAGAATCGAACAGGACTTTATATGGGTGAGACAAAGACACCATATGAATTGTGGCATGGACGGAAGCCTTCTCTAAAATACTTTCGTGTCTTTGGAAGTAAGTGCTTCATCAGGAACAAAGAAGGAAATCAGGGGAAATATGGTGACAATGCAGATGAAGGAATCTTCCTCGGTTACTCAATGAACAGCAAAGCCTACAAATGTTTCAACAATCGTTTGGGAAGTATTGTAGAAAGCAATGATGTTAAGATAATTGAAGAGAAAACCACAAATGCTTCACGGACATCATATGCTGATGTGATAGAAAGTCATGAAGAATGTGAACATGAAGAACCTACAAATGCAGAAATAGAGGAAGCTGTTCAAAACACTCATCAATCACATGATGATGTTGACTCAGAAGAAGAATCTGAAGAAGAAACTATGGCTGAAGAGAATACTACTGAACCTCGCAGGAGAAATCGAAGAGCTGAGATTGATCCATCCAACATAATTGGGGATAGGAGTGCACCCACTCAAACCAGAAGGATGAGGAATACCACGCAATCTGCATTTCTATCAGTTGTAGAGCCATCCTCCTTCGAAGAAGCTGCAAAAGATGAATCTTGGGTGAAAGCCATGAATGATGAATTAGATCAGATTGATAAGAATCAGACATGGGATCTTGTCCAGAGACCCGAAGGTCACAATGTGATTGGTACCAAATGGATCTTCAAAAATAAGTTTGATGAGCATGGAAGTGTCATCAGAAACAAGGCACGACTGGTATGTAAAGGATACTCTCAGATTGAAGGCATTGATGTTGAAGAAACCTTTGCTCCAGTGGATAGACTGGAGTCAATAAGGCTTTTCCTTGCCATGGCACTCCAAAGAGGATATAAAGTATATCAAATGGATGTCAAGACAGCATTCTTGAATGGTGTACTCGAAGAAGAAGTCTACATTGAACAACCAGTGGGCTTTGTCTTGGGTACCGATGAAACAAAGGTCTGCAAACTAAAGAAAGCTCTATATGGTTTGAAGCAGGCACCACGGGCGTGGTACTCACGGCTAGATTCATATCTCAAGAAGTTGGAATTCAAAAGAGGAGGAGTTGATCACAATCTCTATGTGAAGAATTCTCCAAAAGATCAATTCATGGTTCTTGTCTACGTTGATGATATCATATTTGGTGGCAGTAGGAAGAAATCAGTGGATGAATTTGCCAACCACATGAAATCAGAATTTGAAATGTCTATGATTGGGGAGCTCACATATTTCTTGGGGCTACAAGTTATTCAAAAGAAGGAATACACATTCATTTCTCAGGAAAAATATGCAAGAGAGCTGCTGAAGAAGTTCAATATGCAAGACTCCAAACCAATGTCAACTCCGATTGCAGTTGGAACTAAACTTGGAAAGCATGAGGATGGGAACTCTGTTGATCCCACCATGTACAGGAGGATCATTGGCAGCCTACTGTACCTGACAGCGACAAGGCCAGATATTGTCTTTGCAACATGCCTTGCGGCCCGGTTTCAGAGTAATCCAAAGGAGGAACATATGACAGCAGTAAAAAGAATCATGAGGTACATTCAAGGTACACATAACTTCGGGTTATTTTTTGCTGCAGGCAGAGACAGTGAATTATCAGCATTTTCTGATGCTGACTGGGCTGGTGATGTTGTAGATAGAAAGTCCACTAGTGGTGGAGCTTTCTATATTGGGCAGAAATGTGTTGGCTGGTTGAGCAAGAAACAAGAAAGTACTTCTCTTAGTACTGCTGAAGCTGAATATATCTCCGCCACAAAAGCATGCACTCAACTTCTTTGGATGAAGCAGCAGCTAACAGATATTGGTGATAAGGTGCAGCAACCAATGGTGATTTATTGTGATAACAAAAGTGCAATTGATCTTACGAAGAATCCGGTTCAGCATTCTCGTACAAAACATATTGAAATACGGTATCATTTTATCAAAGAAAAGGTTGAACAAGGCGTGATTAAAATGGATCATGTTGGAACAAATGAGCAAGTGGCTGATATCCTAACCAAGCCATTGTCCGCGGCTGTGTTCGAGAAGCATCAGTTGAACCTCGGTGTTCGACCACCTCCTACTGCATAAGGAGGCTCCGGAAGTCCCCTCTCCCCGTTTGTCTTAACTGTTTTTATCTGTTTATGGCTGTGATGCAGGTTTTTGGGGGAGATACTATCCAGGGGGAGTATGGCTTGAGCTGAATGTTGAACAAACTTTTCGGTCTTTGGTTTTATTGTCACTGGGGGAGAAAGGAATAAATTCAAGGCAAGAAATTCTTCTGTGATGAGAAGTGTAAGCTTGTGATGAGAAGTTTAATAAGGATAACATCGGGATGGAGGATTTTGTGTACGATTTCAACACACTAAGACCCAATTCAAGCTTTCTCTCTTGTTTTCTACACCGAGCATTGCTCACGTAGACTTAGAGTGTTAGCTGAGTTGATTCTTGCATTTTGGATTTGCTCATGGTTGAAGATCTATTGAATTTATTCTGATTGCCAACAAACCCAAAGGGGGAGATTGTTGGAACCAGGTTCTTCAAAGCATGATTTGGTGTATGTTTTTTTGTGTTTGTTGTCAATCCTCAGTGGAAGTTCAGGGTGTGAACCAACAAAGCGATCATATCGTTTAGGAAGAAAACAGTAGTGAAGGTGGCGCTGTTTCCCAGTGTTTGCCAAATTTTTGGGCCTGAAAATCCGTAAATAAAGTAAAGTGTTTTTGGAAAAGATACTTGCGCGCCGAGCTCTTGGAGGATGAAAGACTTGCGCGCCATATGTTTTTGAGGATCAGAACATCAAAATTTGGCTAAGGAAAGAAGGTCGCGCAAGTGTTGGTTGGGTCGCGCAAGTAACTTGCGCGACAGAGGATCTGGAGACAGGACTTGCGCGCCGTCGAGGGACTTGCGCGCCGCCGCGCAGGGGGTCCAGTTTGCCTATAAATACTGGACCACCCCTCCTCATTTCGGATGGAGTTCAAGGCCGAGAGATTGTTCGAGCTCTCGTCGCGCAGGTGGTAGAGTCGCGCAGGTGGTTGTTTTGTCGCGCAAGTAGAGTTTGCGCGCCGGTGTTTGGCTGTTCTCCCAAGGCAGTTTGGAAGAGAAAGGAAGTGGATCGCGCAAGTATTTAGTTCAAGAAGGCAGTGTCGCGCAGGTGCTTCAGTGACACTTGCGCGCCAGCTTAGTCTTGCGCGCCTGAGACTTGCGCGCCGCCGGGAGACTTGCGCGCCGCCGGGAGACTTGCGCGCCGGGCTTGAAAAGGAGACCTAGACACTATTGAAGCACGCCTGCCTTGCTGGAGCTGCACGAAAGCCGAGAAACTACTCGGTTCATTCGAGGAAAAGTGATATTCTTCTTCTGGTGTGAATCAGACTTCAATAGAGCATCTACATTCAACAAAGGATGCACTCTTATGCAAATGAAGAAGAGACCTACACGTCTATAAACTGAGTGGGACTTCACCAACGGCAGTGAGCCAGGGGGAGTCAACGGGAGTGACCCGAGGGACGCAGTGAGCTATCCCTGAACTATTGTAAAGGCAGTGAGCCTGGGACAGAGTGTCTGTACCAGAACTTTTGTATCCGCAGCTAGTGAAGCATAGTGGATTTAGGTACGACCGGCAACCTGTCGGCGTATGCTCCTTGGACGTAGCCCTTAGTGGTGAACCAAGTAAAAATGACTGTGTCTTCTCTGTGCATGTGAATGTTTTCATTTTGATCGTAATCATCATACAGGTTCAACAAGTTCCTACCAACGTGGGAACAAGATCCAACAAATTAAAAGAAAAAGTGGTCACCCTGATTCACCCCTCCCCTCTTAGGGTGTCCCGGGGTCCTTCACGAGATTGGTGTGTGATCCGAGACATCGATCATGCACTGAGTGAAGTTGATAATTGTTGAAAAACTGCTTATGTTGATCTAGGATATGGAGTAGAGGGTGAATTAACCTGGATCCAACCTTGTTCACACTGACTTTTGTCTTATGTGTCTTGGTGTCAATTGTTTGTTATGTGCCTTATGTTGTGTCTGTTCCTACTTTATTTTCTTTATTTTTTCCTATGTATCTAGATTTTTTCACTTTTCCATCACTGTTTCTCTCTCCATTGTGCTCTTCAGTACAGATTAGTGATTTCTTAGGAGTTGTGTTTTTCTGTTTTCAAAATATTTAAAAATTCAAAAATATTTTTAGAAAGACCACTTAGTCACTTGACACTTCTTCCTTGAGAGTGACCCTGAGGTTAGACACTGTGCTATATCTTGGGTATTTTTAAATGTAAACGTGACCGTCCTTGCGACAAGGAAACACATTAAATTTTGGCACCGTTGCCGAGGAAGCAACGAGTGCCTCAGTGGTTTTTCCAATTTTTATTTTATTTTAAAACAAAATAAAACATATAAAAAACATATAAAAAAACACAAACACAGTGATGAACTCTAAAGAATTTGATATAGTGTCACTGTTTGACCTGATTCAAGATTTTGAGCAGGCTATTGCTAAATTTTAAAGTTGGATGCATGAAATACAAAATAAATACCTTATTGATGAGGAGAAAACTTATTATCATGAGGTCTTACAGTTGATGCAACAAGCCATGGATAAGGTCAAAGGCTACCAAGAAGATAGTGCAATACCACCACCTCCCATTAATGCCCAACATTCTGGAAAACAGTTGAGAAGGAAAGAGAAAAGAAACAGAAGAATGAAAAAGTTGGAGTTTCCCAACTTTGATATGGATTTGTCCCTGGAGTCAAAGCTGGAAATTATAGAACCAATTTATGAGGATGTTTTCAAGGGATGGAAGGAGATGGAACTTTCAATGGTTCATGATGTTGGGAATTTCTTTGATGTTCATATTTTCTCTGATTTCCATTCTAATGATTTTGCTTGTAATAACTATTTTAATGATTTCTCAATGCTTCAACAGGTGGATCCAGCACATGACATCCTATCACTCTCCTTAGAAGATTCAGTAAGTGAGGCGGTGTGTTTTGAAGAGAGGTTAGAGAAGGTTGACTACCTATCTCTTGCCCCAGAACCTCTCCCAGGATCACTATTCCATCACAAGGATGAACAAACAACACTGCTAAAGGGAGTTGATAATTTTATGGAAGAAGCCGCATTTTTATTCAACTTGGATTAAATAGAAGTTGATTTTAATTGTGTTACTTCCTGTGCAGGTATTGAAGATGTACCTCACTTTTTTGATTTTTTAGAGAGTGAGAAAGTTTCAGTTGTAACTGTTGAAGAGTTAATGGAACTCCCAATTCTGGATAACACTTTCAGTTTGAGAGTTATTTTTGAAAAGGAATTTTTGGAGCTGTGCACAAGTTTAAAAGTGGATGATGACAAAGTCTATTTTGATCAACATAAAATAATTTATTGGAATGAACCAGAATACAAGTCACATCCAAGTTTTCCAAAATTACAACTTGTGCACACTCAACATCAAGCAGAAGAAGTAGGTAAGTACCCCTATATCCTGTTCTTCCCTCCACCATTCAATATGAAGTACTTCATTGCCCATGAGGAGAATTTAGTTGAAGATACACATGGGGTACTCCAAAGATGGAAAAGCAATGAAGTTGTAAGGAATAACATTTGGTGGTTCTTAAATAAGAATCTAAATCCCCCATATGACTGGGGTTGATCCGAGGACTGTCCAGCTGTGGACAGTCAAACTACAACACCCCCTGGGGGGTTATCCCTTTTCATTTCTTGCTTTACTTTATTTTTGCATGTTGTTTTAATTTGAGTATTGTTTTATTAGGATAATAAAAAAATAGTAGATTACATGTGGCTATCATTCAAGTCTCAGGGGGCCAACTCACTGGATTAATGGATAAAACTCCCTAACTCACACTTTGTAGCTGCTTTTTATTTGAACTTAAAATCTTGAACATTGATGTTAAATTATTTCATCATGTAGGTGCCAAAATGGAGAATCCAGAGTTCATGCACAAGGAAAATATAGGGAGACATTTAAAAAATGAATTAAAGATTCCATTCAGGGAAGTGATTTTTTAATTCTACAAGTTGTTTCAATATACTGATTTTTATTACATGCTGTTGTGAATTAAATGTGGGGGTCTTACCATTATTTTTTTAAAAACACTTGGACTGTGTTTTATTCAAGGGTGTTATCTTTCTAATATCTACTCAATTGAAAAATTATTTTGGGATGATTTTTTAAACATGCTTGCACCCACTTCTTTCAATTTCATTATGCTGCTGTTGCACATCACTGTTAATCATGCTACTATTTGAAGTACATTGATAAAATATTTTGTCTGATCACAAATTCAAATCATGAACTTTTCAAAAGAAAATACACTTTTTTCCTAGTGATGGTTGGTGGGGTTGGGTTCTTCTATTTTTCTTTTTTTGAAATTTTATTTTCTTTCTCTTTTTTAGTGTGGCAAATCAAAATTTTGAACCACATTGCTACCCTTCTATATCCTATTTAAGCTGAACTTTCCATCAATCTTGAACTATATTGTCTCCCACCTTGAGATAAAACATTGGGGAAAATGTTGGGTTTTAAGTGTGGGGTAGAGGGGTCATTCTAGTGTCATGTCGAATTCCCCCTTCTTGAACCTGAGTTTGTGTTTGTTTGAAAAAAAATGGTCAATTTTTTTTTCAAAAGTCTCAGAATTCCTTCAATTTTTTTCCAAATTATTTAATCAATTTATGGTAATTGGAGGTTCAATGGTATTTAAATTATTTCATGTTTGTGGATACCTGTTTGTTGGGTGTTGAGAGTGGCATTTAGTCAGAAACTGTTAAGCATGAGTGATTGCTGAGTGTAATTGTTCACTGTCTCTATAAACCTTTCTGTTTAGGAACTGAGGATGGGAGTGTGATAGGATAAGTTTTGTAGGATTATGTTCATGACTTAGTGTAACTAGAAGTTCTCACTAGAACCTAGGGTACTCACACCTTTTATTAAATAATATTCAATCACTTTAGGAAGTCAACTCGATTGATTATTAATTAAGACCTTTGTAACTAGAGTAAAATGGGAAAATGAGATCCCACAGTGTGTATCTGAGACAAGGTGCATTGGGTGTGTTTTTGTGAATAAATAAATCCAATTTCAATCTTAATAAGTTCTATTCATAGTGCTCTGTACATGGAATATGGATGGGAAAGATTAAAATAAATTTACCTTGTAAAAAATGTACTCATTAAGGTGATGGGAATTTTGAAACTAGATGAAGAAGGGAGCAATTGGCTTGGTTAATGTTTATTTTAGTTGAATTAGTAAAGTGACAAAATTAATGGAATTTAATTTTTGGAACCTAGGGGAAGGTGAGAATGGAAGGTGACCCTGGTTAAGTTTTGAGTTCCACTTCATCAAACCTGTCAACACTCCTTGAATTAGAACTTAAATTGAAAATTGAAGTAGGACAGTTAATGAGTACATATAAAAGGCATGACATACTTGACAGTGTATGAATTTTTGAGGATATTGACTTCCAGTGAGTTTTTGAAGCTAGGTAGGACATCATTTTTGAACACCTTTGAAAATCATGACCCACGGTTTGGTCCTTCTCTTATGAGTATTAAAGTTTAATCATGCACTTTTTGAACTGAAAATCACAAATCATATTTCTGTTTTAAAGTCAAAGACATGTACTTATTTGAGGACAAACAAGATTTTAAGTGTGGGGGAGTTTGATGTGGCTCATTTTTAACACCCTCTGCCACATCCCTTTTTGTAGTTTTATAAACTTTTTTTAATACCAAAATGTTTCTTTTTATTAAATAATTGATAATTGTTGTGATTTTTTACTTTTTTTGTGTAAAATAATCAATTTCGGTTTAAATAATGTGTCTTTAATATTCATTATTGTCTTTTTAAATAATTCTTAAATTAAATTAGTCCTATGAATTTGAATTTTATTTATTTATTCTTTTATTTTTACAAATTTTTCATTCCAGTTAGTTTATTAATTCATTAATTAAGTTAATTAATTATTTATTCTTTAAATTGTAAATAAATAACTCATTTTAGTTTTTAGTCTTTTAATACTTAAATAATTTTTAACAATTTAATTTTATTCAATTAATTTTTCTTATTCTTTAATTTACTTTATTAATTCTTTAATTAATTGGTTAATTAATTTAATTTAGTGACTTTAAATGTCTTAATTTGTTCTTTAATTACTTTTTTATAATTTTTAATAAAAATAAATTCATTCTTTTAAATAAAACACAATTAATTTTATTATTTAACTTTGTTTTATTTATTTAGTTTTTAATTCTATTCAATTTAATTTATTAATTGATTAATTGATTTTTAGTTTTATTAAATTATTAATTTATTTAATTTTTTGTGTGTGTTTATTTTGCAGGTTTTGCTGCGTGTTGTGGTTTCTTCATGGTCACGGTGCCACCGTATTGCCTCCAACCTGTCTCACCATTTAAAGAATGGTGGCACGTCTCACCGTTTGCCCAGCCATCGCAGCAGCTTCACTGTCTCACCGTGAACATCACTGTAACACCCCAAGCTTCCACGGTACGTTTCCCTTCAAATAATGCAATGACGTGCATTGTACGCAACTTCGAGATTCTAACACACCACAACCAATCAAACTAGCCGTTATGAATAGTAATACCTACTTTTTGAAATTTTATAAATTCTATCTCTCAAAATGGAATTCATTTTTGGATTCGGAATATCGAATTTATCCTAGGGTGAAATTTTGGAACTTTTCGGATAAGACTTATATTTTGATGAATAGTGAAAATTACTAAATTTTAATTAAAAACAAATTTTTAAATCAAAATAATTTATAATGATAAATTATATTATTGAGTGGTTTTAAAGTATAATTAGAATATATTTTTACCATTTTATCCAATGGTGTTCATTAGAATTAATTTCACTTTGAAATTGGACCTAAACAATTGTCAGTCTTTTGATATATATTGTTTCTTAAAAACACGCTATTTGTTGTGAAAGTGGGAATTAATTATAAAATTAATTAATGAAACTTATATGTTTATAATTTTTTAAAATAGATATCATTTTTGAATTCAGAATATCAATTATAGCTTAGGGTGAAATTTTGGCAGTGTTTTGAAAAACTTCAATTTTTGATGAATAGTGAAACTACTAAGTGGTAGTTAAAAAAACTGAATTTTTCATAAAACTTAATTTTACCGCTTCTGTGAATGAAATTTCAAAAATCCGAGAGACACGGTTAATATCAAGAAGTAAAATGTGGTTCAATGAGATGAAAATAATTTTTGGTGAATAGTAACTTTTTTACTTTTATTTACCACGGTTAAAAGTAAATAGGGTAATTAACGGTAAAAATGATATTAATATTACCCTAAAAAATGTCCTAATTCTATTGGACAAGTTTATATCGACCAAAAACAACCTTAGGAATAAAATATTATCATTTAGGTCCACTTGGATTAGATTTGGACATTTATTATTATTTAATACAAAGAAGAGTTAAAAGAGTTAAAATCAATGTTTATTTACTAAAATTTTTTTAATATAGAGTTATACATAAGATAAATTAGATTGTAAATATTAATTAGAAAGATAATAAGATTTCATACATAATGATATTTTATTTATAATTTTTAGACATTAAATAATTTAATATATTTATGACAGAATGATGATGTAGTAATTACCATAATAGTGAAAATTTAAAATAATTGATATTATAAATACCCAAATAAATATAATTTAAGACTTTTAATGAATTAAAATAATTTTCTAGGATAATATGACATATTAGGATTTATTTAATTGACTTTTTTCGAAGTAATCATTCTTTTATGAGTTTCACAAAAATCAACTATTGAATAGTGTCAAAATTGACATAAAAGAGTTTTTAAAACAAATATTATATTATTAATTGATATTAAATTCCTAAAAATATAAGGTTCATCCAATAGACTTATATCATGATAGGTATATAATTAATGGACCACTTGGGGGTCCTTGGATGTATATAGTAAGTTTATTAACTATATAATATAAACATACAAAGTGACATGGTAAATGTAAAACTAATTAACTAAGAGTTAAAACTAAAAGATAAGGTTAATATAGTAACCCAAACCTGTATAAATTCTATTGGCTGAATGGTTTTAGACCTATCCCCACCTTAACATTTGAATAATCAACTTTGGATCCATAAGAAACCGAATTTGAATTTATTATAAATTAATATTTCTAGCTTTTTCAAAGGTGCCTCTCACCCCTCTTATAAAAGGGCACTCCTCCTTCTCATTTATTCACACCTTCAAAGCCTTTTGGTTTGGCCAACCCCTGCCCAAATACTCTCTCAACTTCCCTCAATACAACCTAGAGGCCTTATTTTGATCAGAAATCCAACCTAAGGAGCCCTTTAGATCAAATCAAAAGGAAGAACCCGAAGAAGATGTAATGTTTTCACCACCCCTTTTCAAGTTCCTTTCTTCTTCCACTTCTTCTTTCTTTGTTATTACCATTCTAAAATAATAAATCCAGTATCTTATATATACTATGATGTTATTATAAATATGGTACAAACATATTCAGTATTCTATCCACCCTTTGAATAACATGCCACCATATGTGCGTACGTACGACTTACCGTCTCCACGTCGTGGTGTAATTGTTATTCAATATATTATTATTTGGGTGGGTATAATAATGATGTGTAACTCATTTAAATAATAAATATAACATGATAAAAATTCTGTATATATGATATACCATCCAATTATATATTATTTTAATATCAAAATAATGATATTTTCTCTCGTGCGTACGTACGGACTACCGTCTCCACGAACGCGATGAGATTCATTCTCCATCATATCCATTCAAGTATAATTATCATTTGATAATTTAAAAATAAGGTTTAAGAACTTTATATCATTCTGGATATGAATAAGATACAACCTAAACGAGTAAGCTAACACCCGAAACGACGATAATTCTAAGATATTATTAACAAAGCAATGTTAAAAGATCATATATGGTATCATATTAATGTATATGATTCATGAATAATTTAATAACAATTATTTCAACATTATACCAGAGGTTAACCTACCCCCAACCAAGGAAAAGTACAAGGTAAGGGGTTTCTTATCTCACTTTTAATTCCGTGAGAATTCCATTGTTCACCACTTATTTATTACATGTGGTGTGTGTACTGCCCATGTTTGTATTCACTGTGTAATATACCTTAGTTCATGTATATTTACATCATCATTGTATGATCCTTATTTCATGGGTGTATGTTTTTTATGTTACCAAATCAATAAGGGAATTTGAAATTTCAATTTCCACTCATTCGGCTTTACGCATACTTCATTGATTATTTTACACCAAGATTATGTGTAGAATCACTATTCATTTGATTATGTCATAATTTCCACTCCCCTTTCTGTGGATATAATTTTTATACACATAATCAATCCATTGATAAATTCTCAAGTCATCGGTATGAACTTGATAAGAGTAATTTTAACTCAATCTCCATTTGTTGAGTTAAATATCCAATTCATTGGTGTTGTTTTTACAAGAATATGTGTGAATGTCATCTGATTGATTTACACTAAATATCCAATCATATTGAGTGTATTTATATTTGTCACACATAATTGTGTCATTGATTTATCCTTAACCTAAGGATACAGCCTTTATGAGAGATTTCATCTCAATTTACATTCCATTGAGACTTCTTTGTTGTTATACACCAAATCACTTTTATGTGGTGTATATAATGTAATTTGGCATAATATATCATGAATCCCTTTATTCTCATGATATTACAAACTTTTGATTACCTCAATTATGTGTATTCAAGTGTCTCTCTTTTGGTTATAAACTCTAACTAAAATACCATTTTTAAATTTTTTAAAGACCTATTCATCTAAATCTTGCTCATTAATGTCGATGTTTTAAAAAATGGTTTTAAGGATTTATTTATATGGACATTAAAGTTTTAAAATTAAAACTCCTTTTGAAAGTTTCAAAGTGGTATGGGACGCTTTGATTCAAAAATCAATTTTTAAATGGCTTCATGACAAATAGTGTGACTTTTAAATGATTTCAAGAAACAGGGGGATATTTCTCTCAAATAGTTTTGATGATTATTTTCATCAATGTCAACATCCTTCATTATTCTTGATTGAGGTTAATGTGATACAATAAAATCTTCCATATTGTATCGAATGAGTTATGTTTGACTGTGGATGTGCTATTTTTATACCATTCATGGTTTGTGGTTAAAGTATTGACATTTCGTATGCTAGTTTTAATACGAATGTTTATGTTATGTTTAAACCTATTCATATGAGGAATGCATTGGACTTAATAAGTGATGGGTGTAGCCCGCTATAGCTCCTCGATGCATCGGTAGGTCTCATGAGAAAAACTAGTGTCTTGGCACAAGGACTTGGAAAAATCTTATTTGTAGCCTTGGCACAAGGCCTTGGCTATGTGGTTACAATAGTCTGGCATTATGCATTCCATCATTATGAAAGTGGTTATTGATATTGCATGTGATCATTCGACTAGTAGAATATCCATGTGAGTAAGTAAATGGAATTATTTTATTTTATCTTTGACATTTTATGCTGAAGTTCAAGTTTAAAAGGCTTTCGTTTTAGTTATAAACTGCCTTAAGTGTTTATGCTTATCTATGAAAGCTTCTGCTATAATGTTATCCTTACTGAGAATCTGAGCTCACCCCTTTCAATGTTTTATTTTTCCCAGGATTATGAAGAAGTAATTTATGAATGACCTGCAGGGATAGTATGAGGGGATATGAAGACAAGATGTTGTTGTAGTTTTTTTTTACCTTATGATGTAATGTAAGACTTATGAATATATCTAGTGTTTCCAAGACTACTAAACTAATCCGTCTTTCGAGACTTGATCCCTTGTGATCATGCCAATGTTATGTAATAATGCACCGACTCTGGGTATCTAGGGTCGGGGCATTACAGTTGGTATCATAGGAAGTTTAGTACAAACCTTGGAAGCTAGATTTAGATAAACTCTGATTAGAGCACGTAGACCTAAGATGAACTTTGAGGATTAGTATAGAAGAACTTCCTAGAATTTTGGTATTGTAGATATTTTGTGAGTTTTCCGAGCAATACATCCCTGTCTGGATACGAGCAGGTAGAGGTGGCTCTGACACAGATGTACCTAGGCGTAAAACCCGAAAACACCGCTTTGAGCTAGACTCGAACGGGAACTGGTGCACGACAACGAGTCTTGCTGCACTCTTGGTTACGACACTCCCGGGGGATATGCTTAGGATAATTTACATTTTCTTTACAAACTGATTTAAAGTATTATATATATAAGATGAGAGTAAATAACATTGGTTAATACTAATGTGTTTCAAATTGAGAATATGGTGACATGTTAATCTCTAAATGATTGTATGACTACTATTACTCACACAATGTTTTTTGGTTTTAGTCAATGGATGGATTCCAAGGAAGTCATAGTGAGTTTGATAATGATGTACAAGGTGGGAACGGTGGTGGCAATAAGCAACAAAATGGAATGTTTATAGGCATAAATATATCGTCTTTATGCAAAATCAATTTTCCAAAAATATGATCAACAAAATATATATTAACCAATTACCAGACTCAACAAAGAAGAGAAAGGTGATGAATGATAAGATCTCCAGTAGTGGAGACCATGGAGAAAGAAATCCTCAATTTCTATCATGCAGGAAATGTGGAAGGAGACACCCAGGAAAGTGTCTCAATGGGACAAAGAAATGCTTTACGTGCGGGAAGGAAGGACATAAAGTGAAGAATTGCCGAAGAAAAATGAAGAGTACTATGGAAGAAGATAAAAAGGGTCCCAGGAATCCATTTACAGTCATTTGTCATAAATGTAGGGGACCTGACTATTACCGAGTGAATTCCCTATTCTATAGGATATTTTCGTGGTCAAAGAAGAAGCTATGTGGAAATAAATGTTTGGAGAAATGTTTAAAAAGTGTTAGTGCTCCTTGTTTATGGGTTTACTTTGGAATAATTTTCTCTTGTATTTGTAACCCTGTAGTTTTCCATGTGAGAATAATATTTGAGGAATAATTATCTTTTCTCTTGTGGATATAGTTATGAATAACCATTTTGTTTTATATGATCATTGGGTTTGAGGCAATTATAAGTTATTATAATTTGGGATGAAAATGCAAGGTATGACATAACATTTGGGGTTAAATTATGTTATGGTTATTTTGAGGAATTTATCTCATTTTGATAATGTTATAAAATATAGTTTTTGAAAAGGGACAACACACAGACCGTGTGACAACCCGTCGCGTTGGACAAAGCTGTAGGAATCGAACCCACAACCAAAGTGTGATTGGGATTTATCGCCTACCACTGGACTAGGTGAAGTCCCTGGTTAGTGTGACTATTATTTTTAGTTAAATGATTTTATTGATCAATAATAATTTGATATGGGATCTTATGTCTTATCAAATGAATACCCTTAGTATAGGAAAATGATTTGGTGATTAAGTGATAAATGTTATTTTGGAATTTGTTCGCTTTGTTGAGAACACTATATGCCCAAGGAAAATAGAATAGTATGGGATTTCATTTGAGGAGTAATGGTGGATTTTTATCTATGTTTTTATTTTGGATTTATAATGATTTGGGTTATTTATGGAAATGATTAGGTTAATTACTTTTAAGTATGTGACTTTAAGAGTAATTAATGTCATTTGGAGATACAATTTAATGTGGAAGACTACATTCTTAATAAGTTTTGGTTTTCAATATTAGTTTTGATTATATTAAAGGATTTTAAGGACAATTGATTATTGAATGGTATTTATTTAACTTTTGGGTATTGTTGGTTTAATTTTAGAAATTTAGATTAGTGTTTATTTCTCTCAAGGAATATCCTTTTGGGGGATCATTAGATCTTGTACTAACCATTTTGGTTTTGATTAATCTCTAAAGACAATGTAAATATATAGTTCATCCTGCATGGATCATGTGATTCTATAGAAGTTTATTCTAGCTCTTCCAGTGTGACCAAGTCTTCTTGAATACTCATCGTTTAAAGAAAATGAGTTAGTGGTGGAAATTTATTAAAGAATGAAACTCTACTTAAAATGTAAGTACATATCTTTATATTCTTAGTCAATATCATAAATTAATTCCTCATCCTTATGTAATGTGACTTAAAACAAAAAAATGTTGTCCGTTTACTTTCCTACTAGGAGACTAATGGCCATTTGTCCCAACACAAGTTTGTGGTTTTCTTATTGTTAACTTTCTCCTGATCATGGTTTCTATCCATCTCCATCAGAACTTGAAACATAGTTTATCATCCATATCCATGTTTTCCTACATGGAATCCGAGTATGGGTTATCTTGGTTGACCTTTATACCTCTCATTCTTTCTTTTAAAGTGATAGTTTTATTGACTCTTTTTCCGATGTGGGACTTTCCATTATATTCCCAAGAACAATTTTAAAAATTGAAAGGACGCAATTTATTGAAGGAGGGGAGAATGTAACACCCCAAGCTTCCACGATATGTTTCCCTTCGAATAATGCAATGGCGTGCATTGTACGCAACTTCGAGATTCTAACACACCACAACCAATCAAACTAGCCGTTATGAATAGTAATACCTACTTTTTGAAATTTTATAAATTCTAACTCTCAAAATGGAATTCATTTTTGGATTCAGAATATCGAATATATCCTAGGGTGAAATTTTGGAACTTTTCGGATAAGACTTATATTTTGATGAATAGTGAAAATTACTAAATTTTAATTAAAAACAACTTTTTAAATAAAAATAATTTATAATGATAAATTATATTATTGAGTGGTTTTAAAGTATAATTAGAATATATTTTTACCATTTTATCCAATGGTGTTCATTAGAATTAATTTCACTTCGAAATTGGACCTAAACAATTGTCAGTCTTTTGATATACATTGTTTCTTAAAAACACGCTATTTATTGTGACAGTGGGAATTAATTATAAAATTAATTAATGCAACTTATATGTTTAGAATTTTTAAAATAGAAATCATTTTTGAATTCAGAATATCAATTATATCTTAGGGTGAAATTTTGGCATTGTTCTGAAAAACTTCAATTTTTGATGAATAGTGAAACTACTAAGTGGTAGTTAAAAAAACTGAATTTTTCATAAAACTTAATTTTACCGCTTCTGTGAATGGAATTTCGAAAATCCGAGAGACATAGTTAATATCAAGAAGTAAAATGTGGTCCAATGAGATGAAAATAATTTTTGGTGAATAGTAAATTTTTACTTTTATTTACCACGGTTAAAAGTAAATAGGGTAATTAAGGGTAAAAATGATATTAATATTACCCTAAAAAATGTTATAATTCTATTTTACAAGTGTATCTCGACCAAAAAAAACCTTAGGAAAAAAATATTATCATTTAGGTCCACTTGGATTAGATTTGGACATTTATTATTATTTAATTCAAAGAAGAGTTAAAAGAGTTAAAATCAATGCTTATTTACTAAAACATTTTTAATATAGGGTTATACATAAGATAAATTCGATTGTAAATATTCATTAGAAAGATAATAATATTTTCTACATAATTATATTTTATTTATAATTTTTAGACATTAAATAATTTAATATATTTATGACACAATGATGATGCAGTAATTACCATAATAGTGAAAATTTAAAATATATGATATTATAAATACCCAAATAAATATAATTTAAGACTTTTAATGAATTAAACTAATTTTCTAGGATAATATGACATATTAGGATTGATTTAATTGAATTTGTTCGAAGTAATCATTCTGTTATGAGTTTCACAAAAATCAACTATTGAATAGTGTCAAAATTGACATAAAAGAGTTTTTAAAACAAATATTATATTATTAATTGATATTAAATTCCTAAAAATCTAAGGTTCGGCCAAGAGACTTATATAATGATAGGTATATCATTAATGGACCACTTGGGGGTCCTTGGATGTATATTGTAAGTTTATTAACTATATAATATAAAAATACAAAGTGAAATGGTAAATGTCAAACTAATTAACTAAGAGTTAAAACTAAAAGATAAGGTTAATATAGTAACCCAAACCTGTCTAAATTATATTGGTTGAATGGTTTTTGACCTATCCCCACCTTAAACTTTGAATAATCAACTTTGGAGCCATTAGAAACCGAATATGAATTTATTATAAATTAATATTTCTAGCTTTTCCAAAGGTGCCCCCCACCCCTCTTATAAAAGGGCACTCCTCCTTCTCATTTCTTCACACCTTCAAAGCCTTTTGGTTCGGCCAAACACTGCCCAAATACTATATAAACTTCCATCACTACAATCTAGAGGACTTATTTTTATCATAAAGCCAACCTAAGGATCCCTTTAGATCAAATCAAAAGGAAGAACCCGAAGAAGAGGTAATGTTTTCACCACCCCTTTTCAAGTTCCTTTCTTCTTCCACTTCTTCTTTCTTTGTTATTACCATTCTAAAATAATAAATCCAGTATCTTATATATACTGTGATGTTATTATAAATATGGTACAACCATATTCATTATTCTATCCACCCTTTGAATAACATGTCACCATACGTGCGTACGTACGGCTTACCGTCTCCACGTCGTGGTGTAATTGTTATTCAATATATTATTATTTGGGTGGGTATAATAATGATGTGTAACTCATTTAAAAAATAAATATAACATGATAAAGATTCTGTATATATGATATACCATCCAATTATATATGATTTTAATATCAAAATAATGATATTGTCGCTCGTGCGTACGTACAGACTACCGTCTCCACGAACGCGATGAGATTCATTCTACATCATATCCATTCAAGTATAATTATCATTTTATGATTTAAAAATAATGTTTAAGAACTTTATATCATTCTGGATATGAATAAGATACAACCTAAACTAGTAAGTTAACACCCGAAACGACGATAATTCTAAGATATTATTAACAAAGCAATGTTAAAAGATCATATATGATATCATATTAATGTATATGATTTATGAATAATTTATTAACAATTATTTCAACATTATAAAGGAGGTTAACCTACCCCCAAACAAGGAAAAGTACAAGGTAAGGGGTTTCTTATCTCACTTTTAATTCCGTGAGAATTTCATTGTTCACCACTTATTTATTACATGTGGTGTGTGTACTGCCCATGTTTGTATTCACTGTGTAATATACTTTAGTTCATGTATATTTACATAATCATTGTATGATCCTTCTTTCATGGGTGTATGTTTTTTATATTACCAAATCAATAAGGGAATTTGAAATTTCAATTTCCACTCATTCGGCTTTACGCATACTTCATTGATTATTTTACACAAAGATTATGTGTAAAATCACCATTCATTTGATTATGTCATAATTTCCACACCCCTTTCTTTGGATATAATTTTTATACACATAATCAATCCATTGATAAATTCTCAAGTCATCGGTATGAACTTGATAAGAGTAATTTTAACTCAATCTCCATTTGTTGAGTTAAATATCCAATTCATTGGTGTTGTTTTTACAAGAATATGTGTGAATGTCATCTGATTGATTTACACTAAATATCCAATCATATTGAGTGTATTTATATTTGTCACACATAATTATGTCGTTGATTTATCCTTAACCTAAGGATATGGCCTTTATGAGAGATTTCATCTCAATTTACATTCCATTGAGACTTCTTTGTTGTTATACACCAAATCATTTTTATGTGGTGTATATAATGTACTTTGGCATAGTATATCATGAATCCCTTTATTCTCATGATATTAAAAAGTTTTTATTTCCTCAATTATTTGTATTCAAGTGCATCTCTTTTGGTTATAAACTCTAACTAAAATACCATTTTTAAATGTTTTAAAGACATATTCTTCTAAATCTTTCTCATTAATGTCCATGTTTTAAAAAATGGTTTTAAGGATTTATTTATATGGACATTAAAGTTTTAAAATTAAAACTCCTTTTGAAAGTTTCAAAGTGGTATGGGACACTTTGATTCAAAAATCAATTTTTAAACGGCTTCTTGACAAATAGTGTGACTTTTAAATGATTTCAAGAAAATGGGGATATTTCTCTCAAATAGTTTTGATGATTATTTTCATCTATGTCAACATCCTTCATTATTCTTGATTGAGGTTAATGTGATACAATAAAATCTTCCATATTGTATCGAATGAGTTATGTTTGACTGTGGATGTGCTATTTTTATACCATTCATGGTTTGTGGTTAAAGTATTGACATTTCGTATGCTAGTTTTAATATGAATGTTTATGTTATGTTTAAACCTGTTCATATGAGGAATGCATTGGACTTAATAAGTGATGGGTGGAGCCCGCTATAGCTCCTCGATGCATCGGTAGGTCTCATGAGACAAACTAGTGTCTTGGCACAAGGCCTTGGAAAAATCTTATTTGTAGCCTTGGCATAAGGCCTAGGCTATGTGGTTATGATAGTCTGGCATTATTCATTCCATCATTATGAAAGTGGTTATTGATATTTCATGTGATCATTTGACTAGTAGAATATCCATGTGAGTAATTAAATGGCATTATTTTATTTTATCTTTTCCATTTTATGCTGAAGTTCAAGTTTAAAAGGCTTTCGTTTTAGTTATAAACTGCCTTAAGTGTTTATGCTTATCTATGAAAGCTTCTGCTATAATGTTATCCTTACTGAGCTTCTGAGCTCACCCCTTTCAATGTTTTATTTTTCCCAGGATTATGAAGAAGTAATTTATGAATGACCTGCAGGGATAGTGTGAGGGGATATGAAGACAAGATGTTATTGTAGTTTTTTTTACCTTATGATGTAATGTAAGACTTATAAATATATCTAGTGTTTACAGGACTACTAAACTAATAGGTCTTTCGAGACTTGATCCCTTGTGATCATGCCAATGTTATGTAATAATGCACCGACTCTGGGTATCTAGGGTCGGGGCGTTTCAGTTGGTATCAGAGGAAGTTTAGTACAAACCTTGGAAGCTAGATTTAGATAAACTCTGATTAGAGCACGTAGACCAAAGATGAAATTTGAGGATTAGTATAGAAGAGCTTTCTAGAATTTTGGTATTGTAGAGATTTTGTGAGTTTTCCGAGCAATACATCCCTGTCTGGATACGAGCAGGTAGAGGTGACTCTGGCACAGATGTACCTAGGGGTAAAACCCGAAAACACCGCTTTGATCTAGGCTCGAACGAGAACTGGTGCACAAGAACGGGCCTTGCTGCACTCTTGGTTACGACACTCCCGGGGGATATGCTTAGGATAATTTAAATTTTCTTTACAAACCGATTTAAAGTATTATATATATAAGATGGGAGTAAATGACCATGGTTAATCGTAATGTGTTTCAAATTATGAATATGGTGACATGTTAATCTCTAAATGATTGTATGACTACTATTACTCACACAATGCTTTCTGGTTTTAGTCAATGGATGGATTCCAAGGAAGTCATAGTGAGTTTGAGAATGATGTACATGGTGGGAAAGGTGGTGGCAATGAGCAACAAAATGGAATGTTGATAGGCATAAAAGATATCGTCTTTATGCCAAATCAATTTTCCAAAAATATGATCAACAATATATATATTAACCAATTATCAGACTCAACAAAGAAGAGAAAGGTGATGAATGATAAGAGCTCCAGTAGTGGAGACCATGGAGAAAGAAATCCTCAATTTCTATCATGCAGGAAATGTGGAAGGAGACACCCAGGAAAGTGTCTCAATGGGACAAAGAAATGATTTACGTGCGGGAAGGAAGGACATAAAGTGAAGAATTCCCAAAGAAAAATGAAGAGTACTATGGAAGAAGATAAAAATGGTCCCAAGAATCCATTTACAGTCATTTTTCGTAAATGTAGGGGACCTGACCATTACCCGATTGAATGCCCTATTCTATAGGATATTTTCGTGGTCAAAGAAGAAGCTATGTGGAAATAAATGGTTGGAGAAATGTTTAAAAAGTGTTAGTGCTCCTTGTTTATGGGTTTACTTTGGAATAATTTTCTCTTGTATTTGTAACCGTATAGTTTTCCATGTGAGAATAATATTTGAGGAATAATTATTTTTTCTCTTGTGGATATAGTTATGAATAACCATTTGGTTTTATATGATCATTGGGTTTGAGGCAATTATAAGTAATTATAATTTGGGATGAAAATTCATGGTATGACATAAAATTTGGGGTTAAATTATGTTATGGTTATTTTGAAAAATTTATCTCATTTTGATAATGTTATAAAATATAGTTTTTGAAAAGGGACAACATGCAGACCGTGTGACAACCCGTCGCGTCAGACAAAGCTGTGGGAATCAAACCCACAACCAAAGTGTGATTGGGATTTATCGCCTACCACTGGACTACGTGAAGTCCCTGGTTAGTGTGACTATTATTTTTATTTAAATGATTTTATTGATCAATAATAATTTTATTTGGGATCTTATGTCTTATCAAATGAATACCCTTAGTATAGGAAAATGATTTGGTGATTAAGTGATAAATGTTATTTTGGAAGTTGTTCGCTTTGTTGAGAACACTATATGCCCAAGGAAAATAGAATAGTATGGGATTTCATTTGTGGAGTAATGGTGGATTTTTATATATGTTTTTATTTTGGATTTATAATGATTTGGGTTATTTATGGAAATGATTAGGTTAATTACTTTTAAGTATGTGACTTTAAGAGTAATTAATGTCATTTGGAGATACAATTTAACGTGGAAAACTACATTCTTAATAAGTTTTGGTTTTCAATATTAGTTTTGATTATATTAAAGGATTTTAAGGACAATTGGTTATTGAATGGTATTTATTTAACTTTCGGGTATTGTTGGTTTAATTTTGGAAATTTAGATTAGTGTGTATTTCTCTCAAGGAATATCCTTTTGGGGGATCATTAGATCTTGTACTAACCATTTTGGTTTTGATTAATCTCTAAAGACAATGTAAATATATAGTTTATCCTGCATGGATCATGTGATTCTATAGAAGTTTATTCTAGCTCTTACAGTGTGACCAAGTCTTCTTGAATACTCATCGTTTAAAGAAAATGAGTTAGTGGTGGAAATTTATTAAAGAATGAAACTCTACTTAAAATGTAAGTATATATCTTTATATTCTTAGTCAATATCATAAATGAATTCCTCATCCTTATGTAATGTGACTTAAAACAAAAAAAATGTTTTCCGTTTACTTTCCTACTAGGAGACTAGTGGCCGTTTGTCCCAACACAAGTTTGTGGTTTTCTTATTGTTAACTTTCTCCTGATCACGATTTCTATCCGTCTCCATCAGAACTTGAAACTTATTTTATCATCCATATCCATGTTTTCCTACATGGAATCCGAGAATGGATTATCTTGTTTGACCTTTATACCTCTCTTTCTTTATTTTAAAGTGATAGTTTTATTGACTCTTTTTCCGATATGGGACTTTCCATTATATCCCCAAGAAAAATTTTAAAAATTTAAAGGACGCAATTTATTAAAGGAGGGGAGAATGTAACACCCCAAGCTTCCAAGGTACGTTTCCCTTCGAATAATGTAATGGCGTGCATTGTACGCAACTTCGAGATTCTAACACACCACAACCAATCAAACTAGCCGCTATGAATAGTAATACCTAATTTTTGAAATTTTATAAATTATACCTCTCAAAATGGAATTCATTTTTGGATTCGGAATATCGAATTTATCCTAGGGTGAAATTTTGGAACTTTTCGGATAAGACTTATATTTTGATGAAGAGTGAAAATTACAAAATTTTAATTATAAACAACTTTTTAAATCAAAATAATTTATAATGATAAATTATATTATTGAGTGGTTTTAAAGTATAATTAGAATATATTTTTACCATTTTATCCAATGTTGTTTATTAGAATTAATTTCACTTTGAAATTGGAACTATACAATTGTCAGTCTTTTGATATACATTGTTTCTTAAAAACACGCTCTTTGTTGTGACAACGGGAATTAATTATAAAATTAATTAATGAAACTTATATGTTTAGACTTTTTTAAAATAGACATCATTTTTGAATTCGGAATATCAATTATATCTTAGGGTGAAATTTTGGCATTGTTCTGAAAAACTTCAATTTTTGATGAATAGTGAAACTACTAAGTGGTAGTTAAAAAAACTGAATTTTTCATAAAACTTAATTTTACCACTTCTGTGAATGGAATTTCGAAAATCCGAGAGACATAGTTAATATCAAGAAGTAAAATGTGGTTCAATGAGATGAAAATAATTTTTGGTGAATAGTAACTTTTTACTTTTATTTACCACGGTTAAAAGTTAATAGGGTAATAAAGGGTAAAAATGATATTAATATTACCCTAAAAAATGTCCTAATTCTATTTTACAAGTGTATCTAGACCAAAAAAAACCTTAGGAATAAAATATTATCATTTAGGTCCACTTGGATTAGATTTGGACATTTATTATTATTTAATTCAAAGAAGAGTTAAAAGAGTTAAAATCAATGTTTATTTACTAAAACATTTTTAATATAGGGTTATACATAAGATAAATTCGATTTTAAATATTCATTAGAAAGATAATAAGATTTTATACATAATTATATTTTATTTATAATTTTTAGACATTAAATAATTTAATATATTTATGACACAATGATGATGCAGTAATTACCGTAATAGTGAAAATTTAAAATAATTGATATTATAAATACCCAAATAAATATAATTAAAGACTTTTAATGAATTACACTAATTTTATAGGATAATATTAAATATTAGTATTGATTTAATTGACTTTTTCGAAGTAATCATTCTGTTATGAGTTTCACAAAAATCAACTATTGAATAGTGTCAAAATTGACATAAAAGAGTTTTTAAAACAAATATTATATTATTAATTGATATTAAATTCCTCAAAATCTAAGGTTCGGCCAAGAGACTTATATAATGATAGGTATATCATTAATAGAACACTTGGGGGTCCTTGTATGTATATAGTAAGTTTATTAACTATATAATATAAAAATACAAAGTGAAATGGTAAATGTCAAACTAATTAACTACGAGTTAAAACTAAAAGATAAGGTTAATATAGTAACCCAAACCTGTCTAAATTATATTGTTTGAATGGTTTTAGACCTATCCCCACCTTAAACTTTGAATAATCAACTTTTGAGCCATTATAAACTTAATATGAATTTATTATAAATTAATATTTCTAGCTTTTCCAAAGGTGCCCCTCACCCCTCTTATAAAAGGGCACTCCTCCTTCTCATTTCTTCACACCTTAAAAGCCTTTTGGTTCGGCCAAACCCTGCCCAAATACTCTCTCAACTTCCCTCAATACAACCTAGAGGCCTTATTTTTATCATAAACCAAACCTAAGGAGCCATTTAGATCAAATCAAAAGAAAGAACCCGAAGAAGAGGTAATGTTTTCACCACCCCTTTTCAAGTTCCTTTCTTCTTCCACTTCTTCTTTATTTGTTATTACCATTATAAAATAATAAATCTAGTATATTATATATACTGTGATGTTATTATAAATATGGTACAACCATATTCAGTATTCTATCCACCCTTTGAATAACATGTCACCATACGTGCGTACGTACGGCTTACCGTCTCCACGTCGTGGTGTAATTGTTATTCAATATATTATTATTTGGGTGGGTATAATAATTATGTGTAACTCATTTAAAAAATAAATATAACATGATAACGATTCTGTATATATGATATACCATCCAATTATATATTATTTTAATATCAAAATAATGATATTGTCGCTCGTGCGTATGTACGGACTACCGTCTCCACGAACGCGATGGGATTCATTCTACATCATATCCATTCAAGTATAATTATCATTTGATGATTTAAAAATAATGTTTAAGAACTTTATATCATTCTGGATATGAATAAGATACAACCTAAACTAGTAATTTAACACCCGAAACGACGATAATTCTAAGATATTATTAACAAAGCAGTGTTAAAAGATCATATATGATATCATATTAATGTATATGATTCATGAATAATTTAATAACAATTATTTAAACATTATACAGAAGGTTAAACTACCCCCAACCAAGGAAAAGTAAAAGGTAAGGGGTTTCTTATCTCACTTTTAATTCCGTGAGAATTCCATTGTTCACCACTTATTTATTATATGTGGTGTGTGTACTACCCATATTTGTATTCACTGTGTAATATACTTTAGTTCATGTATATTTACATCATCATTGTATGATCCTTCTTTCATGGGTGTATGTTTTGTATGTTACCAAATCAATAAGGGAATTTGAAATTTCAATTTCCACTCATTCGGCTTTACGCATACTTCATTGATTATTTTACACCAAGATTATGTGTAAAATCACTATTCATTTGATTATGTCATAATTTCCACTCTCCTTTCTGTGGATATAATTTTTATACACATAATCGATCCATTGATAAATTCTCAAGTCATCGGTATGAATTTGATAAGAGTAATTTTAACTCAATCTCCATTTGTTGAGTTAAATATCCAATTCATTGGTGTTGTTTTTACAAGAATATGTGTGAATGTCATATGATTGATTTACACTAAATATCCAATCATATTGAGTGTATTTATATTTGTCACACATAATTATGTTGGTGATTTATCCTTAACCTAAGTATACGACCTTTATGAGAGATTTCATCTCAATTTACATTCCATTGAGACTTCTTTGTTGTTATACACCAAATCACTTTTATGTGGTGTATATAATGTACTTTGACATAGTATATCATGAATCCCTTTATTCTCATGATATTACAAAGTTTTGATTACCTCAATTATTTGTATTCAAGTGTATCTCTTTTGGTTATAAACTCTAACTAAAATACCATTTTTAAATGTTTTAAAGACCTACTCTTCTAAATCTTGCTCATTAATGTCCATGTTTTAAAAAATGATTTTAAGGATTTATTTATATGGAAATTAAAGTTTTAAAATTAAAACTACTTTTGAAAGTTTCAAAGTGGTATGGGACACTTTGATTCAAAAATCAATTTTTAAACGGCTTCTTGACAAATAGTGTGACTTTTAAATGATTTCAAGAAATAGGGGGATATTTCTCTCAAATAGTTTTGATGATTATTTTCATCTGTGTCAACATCCTTCATTATTCTTTATTGAGGTTAATTTGATACAATAAAATCTTCCATATTGTATCGAATGAGTTATGTTTGACTATGGATGTGCTATTTTTATACCATTCATAGTTTGTGGTTAAAGTATTGACATTTCGTATGCTAGTTTTAATACGAATGTTTATGTTATGTTTAAACCTATTCATATGAGGAATGCATTGGACTTAATAAGTGACGGGTGGAGCCCACTATAGCTCCTCGATGCATCGGTAGGTCTCATGAGACAAACTAGTGTCTTGGCACAAGGCCTTGGAAAAATCTTATTTGTAGCCTTGGCACAAGGACTTGGCTATGTGGTTATGATAGTCTGGCATTATGCATTCCATCATTATGAAAGTGGTTATTGATATTGCATGTGATCATTCGACTAGTAGAATATCCATGTGAGTAAGTAAATGACATTATTTTATTTTATCTTTTCCATTTTATGCTGAAGTTCAAGTTTAAAAGGCTTTCATTTTAGTTATAAACTGCCTTAAGTGTTTATGCTTATCTATGAGAGATTCTGCTATAATGTTATCCTTACTGAGCATCTGATCTCACCCCTTTAAATGTTTTATTTTTCCCAGGATTATGAAGAAGTAATTTATGAATGACCTACAGGGATAGTATGAGGGGATATGAAGACAAGATGTTGTTATAGTTTTTTTACCTTATGATGTAATGTAAGACTTATGAATAGATCTAGTGTTTCCAAGACTACTAAACTAATCGGTCTTTCGATACTTGATCCCTTTTGATCATGCCAATGTTATGTAATAATGCACCAACTCTGGGTATCTAGGGTCAGGGCGTTACAATCACCCACTGTTTCAGCTCTTCACTGTCTCACTACTTCACTCAGTTATTGTCTCACAACTTCACACAGACACTGTCTCACCATTTCCCCAGCCACCGTCTCACACTCCTCCAAAACTGTTACTTTGCTCATATCTCATCCACACATCACCTCAACAAAAATTAATGCAGTATCCACAAATCTCAGCAGAACAATTCGACCGTTGGACAATTTTGAAGGAACAATGGAATAAAAATTAGAATGAACTAATTTTGTAGAAACACAAATAAATTACACAGCATAATAGAAAGAAATTTCTCAAATCCTGGTAAATCAAGAACCCAAATTCATCCAAACACAAACCAGATCTAAGAACCCTGATTCTTAGTAGACTACAAAAAATCACTGAACTATCATCACTCATCCTAGAAGCCTCCTCACTGGATCATCTCGCCACAAACATCCCTCGTCGAATAGTCTCCCTCATCCTCCTCCTTGCATCGTCTCAAACCACCTCAACTTGACCTCTGTGTGGAGTCCCTCAAATCTCACTCTCCATTGCTGCACACTGAAACTCACCACACCGGTCTTGACTTGCCACCTCCCTATTTCTTCTCCCTTCCACCTCACCGCACGAACAGAACCTGAAGCCTCTGCTCTTCCCTCCCCCTACGCTATCTCCCCCTACTAGAACACCCTCACAATGCTGAACCCTATCCCCATTTTCACCTCCTTGCACCGCACAAATAGGACTCCTCCTCCCCCTTTCTTTATTCTCTTTTCATTTTTTATTTTATTATTTTGTTTTATATAATAATCATTATATATATAATACACTATATAATGAACATAATTATATATATATATGTGATATTAATTAATTTTGTTTTATAATAAGTAAATATTAATAAATGAATATAATAGTTATTAAAACATATATATTAATAATGATATTAAGTATTATAAAAATATAGATATGTATTAATAAGTATTTTTAAGTCGGGATATAATATATGGTATATAATAGTTTCATTTTATTTTAATCACTTTTGTTTTTTGTGTTTTCTATTGTTTCGTGCACGGAGATCTACTGGTAGAAGCGGTGATAAATGAAGCAGTTCATGGGAAAAGCATTAAAAGATTCAGAAGTTGTTGAAAGGGATCAGCTTCATTCACTGAGAGTTCACAAAAAGGTTGGTGACGTGCACATAAAAGTGTGCCACATGGATTTGCTGCTTGTCAGTTGCCTCTGTTTTTAGGTAATTTTTTCAGAATAAAAGAGGACCCTCAACTCCTCTCTTCCCGGAGGCAGCCAAGGCCAGAACAGGGACTGGGTGGGGGCATCATTTCAAGGTGGGGGAGGAGACTTTACCACAATCCATAATCCCCATCTATTTCATATCACTTCACCAGACTGGAACTCATCTTTAACCTGGAGACAGGTTCCTGCTCCTCTATTTCTCTCATCCTCCCTACTCTATTTTTAGTGTTTTAAGTTGAGTCTGTAAATACTATCGCTGTGTTGCATGTTTAGTTAATTGTATTGTTATGTTTGTTTCATTTATTTTGCGTTGTTAATTCATCCTCACTTCGTGTTGTGATCTCGAATCTCTAGAAATAGAGATATAATTTGTGGGGTTGGATCCAGTTTATGAAACCTAACACGATCTGGAGATCCACACATTAACACGATCACATTATTTTTATTTTCCTTGGTTGATCTCATCTGTGAGTTATATTGAGCGGGAGAAAAGATCTTGTACAGGACGATCAACTACTTTCTTGCTTAATTTTTTATCCCCTTCCTATCCTGATTTCTCGAACTGAGAATCTAGATTGGTTGTGCGATATGGAAATCTTAGTGGAATTATGATGGCTTGTGATAAATTATTTCCAGAATGACTTTGCTGAGTGAATCACCTTGCAGTTCGGAGGAATGCTTGAGTATTGAAGAACTTCGATGCTTGAGTGTTTAATTTCTAGGAAAGATTGGTATGTTATCTGAGACATCAATCATGCACTGAGTGAAGTTGATAATTATTGATCAACTTCTTATGTTGATCTAGGATAGGGAGTAGAGGGTGAATTAACCTGGGTTTGGCCTTGTTCACACTGACTTTTGTATTCTGTGTCTTGGTGTCAATTGTTTGTTCTGTGCCTTGTGTTGTGTCTACACCTGCTTTGTTTTCTTTATTTTGTCCTATGTATCTATATTTTTGCACTTTTCCATCACTGTTTCTCTCTCCACTGTGCTCTTCAACACTGATTAGTGGTTTCTTAGGAGTTGTGTTTTTCTGTTTTCAAAATATTTAAAAATTCAAAAATATTTTCGGAACGACCACTTAGTCACTCAACACTGCTTCCTTGAGAGCTACCCCGATGTTAGCCACTTTACTATATCTTGGGTATTTTTAAATGTAAACTTGACCATCCTTGCGACAAGGATGCACATCATAAGGTTATAGATTTTTAACCCTTTTCCAATGTATGTGTTTTAGCCATGAACAAGAATTATTTTACATCAATCTCTATATATCATCATACCTAGCATGTATATTTCTTCACCAAAATCCATTATTAAGAATAAAAATCCCCAAACCATTTTTTTCACTAATTATAACATTGGGATTTCATTTCTAAAGTTAATTATGACAATAACATAAAACAATAGAAATAAAACTATACTCCCAGTAACTCATGTATGTACACAAGGTCTATCCTCATTTTTGATAAAGTCAAGATCTTTGATAAATTCATAAAAATTAATATCACAACACTGAGAATCTTTTTTATCCCATAAATAGATCATTACAACTTAAAAATCTTATAATAATTTCTTCGATCTTCAAAAACATTTACTTTTACCATATATAAATACTTGAATAAAATTCTATAAAAGAATGTAACTTTGATATCCATTTGAAATATATCATAATTATCATATGTTTATATGGATAAAACAATATAAATGGAATCAATCATGACCATTGGAAAAGGGTTTCTTCATTGTTAATACCATGAATTTTATTAAACACTTTAGTTGTAAAGAAAATTTTATAGATATAAACTCTACTATCCTTATTAGTATTCTTGTGAAAGATCCACTTACACCTGATAGTTTTCACCCCATTAGGTGGATTTATTAGATTCCAAACCTAATTAGTGTACATGGATTTCATCTCAAATTTTTATGTATTTAATCATTTTTTAGAGTCAGAAATTAAGATGACCTCTTAATAAGATGTTATTTCATATTATATGACAATTAAATCACCTCTAATAGAAACTAAAAATCCATATCTATTGGAATATTTATGCAATTTAGTATATATTCACATTTCTTGTGTATATTAAGTTGATTCATTATCTACAACAGTTTATGGTTATGACTCATTTATCTCAAAATAAATATCATAATTTTGGTCTTAAACTTTCTTAGGTTTAAAATTTCTCCCATTAACTATTTTAAAAATAAATTCCCTTTCTAGAAATTTAGTGTGTAAATAAAAAAATACTTTATTAAATGATATATTATAGATATAATAAACAACTACCTATTTGGGATGACAAAAAATAGTCATTTATTTAATTTAGGTTCTAACTTACTTGAGGTAATACATTATACAAATGCCTCACAACCCTAAATATTAATAAAATAAAAACAAGAATGCTTCCCAGTCTATATCACATTTGGTTTGTTTTGAATATCCATTTATGGAACACTATTTTTTATAAATAAGTAGTCTCTAGAGAATAACACTAAAAATAAATATAAAGATCTACATGACTCATCATGGACCAAATCATGTCCAACGTAGTTTTATTTATCCTTTTAGATACACCATACAACTATGGTGTCCCAAGTGAAGTGAGTTGTGATAATATACCATAGCATTATAGATTTTCATAAAATTATTGTATCAAGGATTATTTAATTTGATCAGATGAACGGTTTTAATACTTTTACTATGTTTATTCTGTACTTATTTTTTAAACACTTTATATATTTTAAATGATTTATGTTTTTATTTCATTAGATACACATATCCATACTAACTGAAGTCATAAATAAAGGTATTAAAGTACTAAAATCCATCTTGATATACCTTACTTATAGGACCTCATACATCAACATGTATGAGTTATAAAAAATAATTAACTCCTTTCCCTTTACCCTTAAAAAATATTTATTTATTTTACTTAATAAACAAGATTCACATACATTGAATGATTCATAATCATTCAAAACTACTTATCCATTATCATAATATTATGAGGTGTGATTATTATTTATATGGCCTAGGAAACACTAAAAAATATTAATGGAATTAAAATAATTAATTTTGTACTTATTATTATTTATACTGTAGATAGTATTTTCAAGATCCAATATATATAAATTGTAATGAATCTTATAATTTTGGTGAGATATTTATTTTAATTTCCTTAATTTTATATATTAAATTATGCATTTTTTGGTTTAAAAATAGTTAAAATTTAAGGGAAATGGATTTATAGGAGAATATAGAATGAAGGGAGAAGGGGATTAGGTGAAAAATTATCAGCAGAGTTTTGGTGTCTCACCACTAGAAGTCTAATAGATATTTTGAAGCTACCAAAAGTCTATTGGTTACTTTATAGAGTTCTAGTTAGTTCTTGTTACTTTTTAAAATGGGATTTATAATGATAATTTATCATTTTAATACTAAAACCTTTAAACCCTTGGCCTAGGATATTGGGGGAATTTGTAATCCATAACTCCATATAAGTGATATTCCTCTATCTTTCTTTAATATTCTTTAACCTAAGCCTTATCATTTATCCAGATTCATTATAGAAGGGTAATGGAATCTTGAATTTATAAAGTATTAGCTAATAGGGCCATTACTCCCTATTTTTTTGCTACTTTTATAACAGTTCAATGAACCCCTAGTCACCACATTCATCTTGGTTTATGAATCAATTTCCTCCTTTAATCATTGTTTCTTTAGGTGGCAGAATGAGGTTGTTATCGACTATCCTATGGTAAGGATGCATTGTTATTCACCAGATTTATAATTTACACCTAGGGTAATGAGATAATCCTTATTTTCATCTAACTTAGAATTATTCAATCAATCAAGTGAAGGTATATCCTCTTATCCATGGTATAAGGTTTTGTTTCTTCACTATCTATAGTGGGTGACCTATCCTTTATCTCATTCTATCATAGTGTTTGTATTTTCAAGGAGATGAAATTTAAAAAGGAATAAATAGAAAAATGTTTTTCATTAAAAATTATTCTAATAAAATATTTTTTCATAAATCTAAACCAGAAATTAATTGTTTCTATATGATTTATGAATCATTATGTTTTTTTACACTTCCTTAGTTATTCTCATGATTTCTAGTGATATGTAATTAATGATATGATCTACCTTACATATTAATTTTGATATTATTAAGAGTGTGGGATACCATATATGGTATTTAGTGTTCATGATACATTTTATTATTGTTTTGACCTAAATCAAGTTAAAATATGATTCTTTAATTGTTAACATGTATATTAGTGATATGAAATCCATGTTATTGATTTCTATACATGATAATAAAAATTATAACTTGAATAAGGGCTTCCATATGGGTTTTTAATAATTAGAACTTGTTTGTATGTTTGTATTTCCCTTGAAGTATGGGGAGGTATGATTGGTGATAATGTCGTATTCCATCATAGAGGTTCCATGACATGATGTTGAGCCACACACTATATTTAGGCTGAACTACATGAGCAATGTCTCTAATTCCACACCCTAATGTATTGATCTGATGTTCTAGATATATATATGCATGTATTACGAATATAGTGTCGATTGGTGGCATCATACATAGTAGTATTGTCAACCCAATCCAGCCATAAGTTCCCCTATGAATACCTTATTATGAATTCACCCCACGAGAAAGAGGTCTATATTAGGGTTTTCCATGTAAGGTTATTAATTTTATTCCATGTTAAATTCACTCAATATGTTTAAGTAGTGTTTTAAACATGTTTAATAATTTTATCATGTGTATTAACTTCCTAATGATTTTTTTATGATTCCAATGATAGTATTTGATATATGAAATATTTAAGGATACCCCTTTGATATATATTATTTAATTTTTTGATTTGGAACCTAAACACTCATGTTGTTATATTGTGACACTGTCATGTTTATTATCATTAGAGGTTACCTTTGATAGTTTTTCATATGTATAGAATTGATATATATTATTTAGATTTTTGATTTAGAAATTAAGTTATCATATTATCATATTATCCATCCAATAGCCCAAAGGACTTCATTTTTTTATTGATTTTGATAATCCACCTTTCAAGGGGTGTGGTGGAACCCTTACAAGGCCCTTAGGCATAAGTTTTACACAGACCGTAGGCATTAAAGGAATTCATTTTCTCGTAGGTTTTAAACATTACATACAACCCATACTAACTACTTCGAACTGCTCCTCCCTAGCATCATCATCATGAAATCAGCTCTCCACCCTCGCATGGATATTCATCTAGGCATTCTTGTGCATGCATAGGCTTGTCCCGATGGCATGTGCCATACCCTCTCATTATTGAAATCCGTTTAGCTTCTCCTATGGTGAAAGATACTTGCTCATCCTCCTCGTAGAGCTTTTTCCTCATAGGTCGTCTGGTTTTCATCTACACTTAAGGTGGCCCGAAGGCCTTGAGGTGGCTTGAAAGCCTTACTGACCCGAAGGCCTGGGTGGCCCGAAGGCCTTAAAGGACCTGGGGACCAAATCGTGGCCCAAAGGCCCAAACAGGGGAATATTCCCGGCTACTACAATGCCAAACAGTACCTTCTACACTTCCCGATACAATACCTGTTACAGTACCTGCTACAGTACTGCTATAGTACCCCAGAAATAATGTCTCCACCTGGATTTGATCCCGGGTCTCTCGGATGCACTTACGGAGTCCTTACCAACCGGGCTAAGGCTCATGTGCAACATATTATCATATTATGATATTGAAATGTTTATTATTCTTAAATTATTCCTTCAGTAGCATTACATATGTATAACCCTGATTTTACTATGCATTTCATGTGTAGGTGATAAACCTTATTTTTTTTTGTTTTTTCTTGATACATGTATCCAAATACATGTAATGATATATGTATATGTGATATGTTCCTCCCTATGAGGATATATGCCTCATATATGAGGAGGGTTCTATATATATATATTCTTATGATTATTATATGTATGTTTTTATGTATGTATATATGCATGCATGCATTCATACTTATGAGGAGAGAGTGTAAATTGGAATGAGGATGGATGCATGCATATGGATATACAATTACAGTTCCTCCTTAAGAGGAGAGAGTTTAATTATAGGAGGGGATGGTTATAAATACATATTTACATTGACACAAAAACACAAAAATACAAAAACATTTATAATTCCTTATATATAGAATGAGATTTGATAGACATTAATGACATACTATCCCCTTATGGTAGATAAGTATTATGACTTGGATTTCAAGCATCGATCAAATCCAGCTTAGATGATTCTTTCCAGGACTTTATTAATATATTATGAAAGAATGACTATATTATGTTACCAAAATTTATTTGATAAAATAATTCATATTTTCTCTTCTACTTGCCTAATCTGTATCACTGTATTGTGTACTTGGTATTATTATAGAAAGGTAGGGATTGTAAGGTGACCTCTACTAGCTATGATGCGCTCACACCCTACTTGTGTTCCTTAAAAATGAATGTAAAAATTGTTTTACATGATCCATATAAAGTAAAAGAATCTATCTATGAGGGATGATAGTGATGATAACTTAGAATCCAATGATTTTGGACTAGACACTAATAATATTTTTGGAGATAATGTTAGTCTGTGTTGGATATCTCCTTTGATGACATAGTTTGGAACACTGTACCCTTATGTATAGTGCAATGTTTTCCACTTTTGAGTAACGTATATATGAAAATTAATCTTATATATTGGTCTGTTTTATGTATTTTAGATGATGTTTGTATGATAATTAATATATATAAATATTGATATATATAAATTTCAGGTAAAATTGTTACCTTCAATATACAAGTTTTAGTTTTCCTTATGTCTATCATCTATATTCTTTATGTAAAATTCTCATCAAGTTAGATATATATAATTTTCATAAATAAATAGGGTTAATAACTTCCCAAATTTATTGATTACCCCTCATCATTTATGTTGTCCTTTAACAATCGAGAAGTGAACTTAAGGTATTTTAGATATTTGTCTTGGTATTGTTTAAGTATCTAAGTGAGGCTATTAAAAAATTGTTTCATAACACTGTATAGGGGGATGATATTAAGATTAGTCTAGATATAAAACTATTGGGGCTACCAATGTAACATATAAATATTTATTTACAACATAATTATGGTGGAATCTTGAGTTACTTGGGGTGGTTCTGAATACATTTTGATTTTACTCATTAATTTGGTCATATTCTTCGAGTCTCATACATCATGGGTAGGCATTGATAGTTGGAACCAAGTAGGATGACATGATATAACCTATTCCTTACTTTGGTTTCTTAAAATATTGTTTCTATTAATTTAATATTAATATTAATATAAACCTCACAAAAAATAGCATTTTCCTACTTACTTATTAGTGATGAGTAGGTTAATATAATTATTCAATTGTTTCAGTAGAATTATAAACCACCTTTTAACTATTTTTTACTTTTAATTTTCATAATTACATTTAATGTTTAGTTTCAAAAAAAAATTCTTATAAAAAGTGTTCTATAAAGCATTAAATAAATTGATATAATTAATAAAATGAAACCGGGTGTCTGTGGTTAGGATTTGACCATTATTATTCTAACATAAACTCTACATTACCCATTCTTGAAAAATAATATGATATGAGTGATACTTAAATGTATAATACAACACTGCATCAACCCTCTGGTGATCCATAGGTAGGTGTTGATGAAAATGACCCACTAGTTAGATCTTTTTTTTAAACAAATATTTATAGGATATTTCTTGTTTTCTACACATTATGGGGAATAAATTACCACAATGGGATCCAGTAGCCAATGAGTAACCACTAATATTCTAGGGTGATATCATGTAACATAATATTGATAATTCGATTGAAGAGACCCATTTATTTTATGGAAACATCAACATTGATTGTATGTAGTTATATTTATAATTGAAAGATATTCCTGAAGTTGGTGGAATTGTGTAGTATAGAAAATAAAGTATTAGGATATGGAAGATAAAAGATCTTTTAATGGACAAAAATGATACCATATGGATACATAGAAAGTTTTAATTGTTTTGGGAAATCGGAGTGGAGGTGTTACATTTCCCTCTCTCTTGAAAAGACTGCCAGTGTGATTTCACTAATGTAGATGTCTTAGACACATGAAGCCTCATTTTATCTTTTAAGTAAAAAAAATTCTATCAATATAGTCATTTTAGACACCTCTTGAGGTTTTTTTGAATTATTGTATCTGAAAAAAGTTACCAATCACAAGGACGTCATGATAGTGTTGGTAGAATTGATGCAATGTATAAAATAACTACTAATACTAATGAGGGTTGTTATTTTGTTAAAATTATTTTATTGATTCCCTTTATACAATTATGAATTTAATTGATATAAAAAATATCACTATTTCACATATGAATATTTGGAAAAAATTATTTAATTTAAAGTTGTGGAATCTTTTATCCTTTCTTGTAAACTCTCTGGTACAAGAGTTTTTTGTTTATTTCTGAGAAATTTGTATCTCATTTGGGTTTGGGGGTAGAGTTGTCTCTAAAAATCATTAATATTTAGACTATGTTGGTTAAAAAGTTTCATGTTAATAAGATATGAATTTAATGTACTCTCGTGGTATGATCATTTAGATATCTATGATATTTGTTTACTTATGACATAAAGATTTTTGATATCATCCTAGGCTTGGATTGGTTAATTCAGTTGAAAGATCATATCAAGTGACATAATAGGTGATTTTATTTCTCTTATCTTGATTGAACCTACTATACTCGTTTCAGAGAATGAAAATTTTAAGTGAGTTGAGTTGGATTGGTTAGAATCATATTATAACGATAACCTCTTTGGTAGAGAGTTTAGTTATTAGGGTTTTTGAAGCAAAGAATGAAGGATATTACCTCTTTTGGTAGGCTTCTTTCATAATGGATTTATTAAGGATTTATCAGTATTACCTCCAAAGATGATGTGTAATTTTTAATTAATCCATTACCTAGAAAAAATTTATTTATATTAAACTATACCATTTGTCACTGATAGAGATGATACAATTGAATATTTAGATATAGGAGCTTATGTCTAAAGGTTTTATTTGACTTAGAACATATCCTTAGGCTAATATTATTATTTTCTCTAAAAAGAGTGACAAAAGGTTATGGTTATGTGTAAACTATCATAATTTGAATTCAATAACTATTAAGAACTGATATCCATTTCCTAAAATTAATGATTTTTTAATTAATTAAAAAGTGACTAATTGGGTTTTAAATATTGATTTGGGATTGAGATATCACCAACTCTGAGTAAGACCTAAGGATGTTTTAAAGACCATTTTCTGAAGATGGTATATTCATTTCAAGTATCTTTTTATGCCATTCCGGTTGACTAATGTACATATAGTTTTCATGGAGTTGATGAACATGATTTTTCATTTATCATAGTCTTTTTGGATGATATCCTAGAATATTCAAGTAATTGTTAAGAGACTAGTAGATATATTTTAGGGGTATTAGGAAATTTACCATAGAATAGGCTTTATGAAAATATTTCCAAATACCCATTCTATATTAATGAGGTCAAATTACTTAGGCATATGGTTTCTAAAGTGGGGATTTCTATGGATCTTGGGAAAGTATAAGTAGTGATTTCTTGGGAAGTATCTAAGAAAAATTTCAAGATTTAGAGTTTTTAGGAATTTATATATATTATCTTTACTTCATCTAATATTTTTCTCATATACTTATTTTGTGAGAGTAAGGTAAAGGTCTTGAAGTATATCACGATGCCTATTTTTTGGATCTTAGATGTGTGTTAATGTAACACCATCAAATAACGACCTATGGTTTGAGGAAACTCCAACCACATAAGAAGGATTATCAAACCTATGATATAGAGCTAGAAACTATAGATAATTCCTTGAAATAATAGATATACTACTTGTTCTGTGAGCAATTTTTGGTATATACTAACCAGAAAAGCATCAAGTATAACCTTTCTTAGAAATATTTGAATATGAGGTAGAGTTATTGGTTGAAATACCTAAAATATTCTAATTTAGAGCTTCTCTACATACTTGAAATGAAAAATATTGCAGATAATTACCTTAGCATAAGGTTTCAACCTAAATAAGTACAAGAATATAAGGATGAATGAAGGATTATGACTATGCTAGTCAAACTTTGTATGTAAATATTTGAGAATCAAAATAAAATATGTTTTTATCCTATTGACCTTGGTTCTTCAGTTGTGGAATGGTTAAAGTATTATCATATATCTAACCAGGATTGTATCATATTTAAAGAGTGAATCTATCATAGGGTGATCCAAGATAGATAATATCAAAATTATAATTCTTTTCTCTATATTCATAGAAGACTGGTGCTTTCAACCATCATACAATAATTGGTTATGAGGGAGTATCAATCATCTCATTGGGATTTCAATGAAACCATCTATAAGATTTATCATAATATGAGTTAGTAATTTTGATGGCCTAAAACAAAATGAAATTCCATTGGATTCATTTCTAAATGTTTCACTTATCGATGGGTAATATCAGAACATTAACAATTAATAGATGAATTGAAACTGCTTCTAATACTCTTATGAAAATGGGATGAGATTAGAAAGAACATCATGATGATCATAGCTCAATATTCTATAGGTAGGAATTAAATGTGTGTGATTATGGATCACCTAATTTAGACCACTAATTTTTTTCCTATTAGAGATTCATCTTATATAAAAGAATTAGGGAAGTTTCATGTTAGAGAGATCATGAAATTCATGGGGTTCTAACTAGTTTTGTTTAGTATTGGGATCCTAGATTCACATATAGGTTTTGGAAAGGTTTATAATGATCTCTCAGGACTCAAGTGAAACTAAGTACACCATATCACTATCAGATGGATATAAAATCAGAGATAACCATTCATATAATAAATTATATTCTCAATGCATATATCCTTTACTTAAGTGGCTATTGAGACGATTAATTGTTATTTGTAGAGTTTTTTATAACAAAAACTATTATTTGTCTATTAACATGGACCCATTTGAGGAACGGTATAATTTATCTTGTTTGTTCTTGATTATACTCTATATAGATTAGTGAATTATCCCTGATTAGTGGTAGCACAGTTTAGGATATAACTGAGCATGTGAAATTGATTTGAAAATGGTTGATGATTATATGAAGATACAGAAAGTATTATGATAATCATAAGAGATGTAATTTGGAGTTTAATGTTTGAAATCATTAATTTATCAAAGGTTCTCCCTATTTGGGTCATCGATATATAGAAAATCAAGGGAAGATTACTACTTAATCTATTTGAACCTTTGAGATTTTAGAGTGTATCAAATAGATGCCATATGGGTTGACCCTACCTCCTCAGTTATATTTATTTAATAACATATTCTATGTCTATTAAATAAATAATTATATGTATGACCCTATTAATGTCATTGGATATAATGATATGTAATTGAAATAAGATGTTTCCTTTGTGGATTAACCAATTCATATCACCAACTGAAGTGAAAATGTTCTTTGAGGTTAGATTATACCTTTAGTTTGAGTAAAATGGCAGTATAGTCCTCATTTATATAAGTTTGGGAATATGAAACTGAAGTTTGAACTCAATGTACAATATTGTTTCATCTAGAAGCATGTTTAATCTTCTTAAGTATGAGAAACTAGATGGTGGGGAGTTTGTAATGACTCTCATTATTTAGGCGAGTTTTTTATTTTAATTTTCCTCATTTGATCTATTAAATTATGTGTTTTTAGTAGAGTGAGTATAAATTTAATGGGAAGGGAATTAAAAGGTAATTTATAAGGAAGGTATATAGTTCTAAGGTGAATCATGGGAAACAAAGTTATGATATATCACCATTAAAAGTACAGCTTCAGTTTTGAATCCATCAGAAGTTTTGTAGAAACCCACCAGATTTGTAGTGGGTTCTGACTAATTCTAAAAAAATAGAATTTGAAATATTTATTTGGAATTTTAATACTAAAACTTTTAAACCCATAGATTGGGATTTTTTGGGAATTTTCAGTCCATAACTCAATTTGATATCCCCTCAACAATATCTCTTCAATATCCTTCAACCTAATCCTCATTCTTCATCTGAATTCATTATCAAAGGGTTCTGGTATCTTGGTTTTAGAAAGGATTAGGTAAGAGGTCCATCCATATTTGGTTTTATAACATCTATAAATTTATAGTACTCATATTCATATATGTTTTGGAATAAAGTTTCTTATTCGATCATTATTTCTACGGGTGGTAGTAGAAGGTTCTTATCAACAATCCTAAGGTATGGCTACTTCATTATTCACCGAATTTCTAATTTCCTCGTAGGGTATTGGGGTAATCCTTGTTTTCCTATAACCTATACTTCTTTAATTATTCAAGAGAAGGCAAATATTATCTTTTGGGTATAGGGATTTGGTTCTGCACATGATACAAAGGGTGACCTCTCATTTTTTTTTCATACTATCACTGTGCTAGTATTTATAGTGACATGGGGTATAGTAGGATATAACCAAAATAAATTTCATTAAAAAATATTATAATAAACTGATTTTTATAAATCTAAACCTAATATTTAATGATTCTTCATGATTTACAAATAATTATGTTTTAATTCTTCCTTGATCATTCCCATGTCTCTAGTGATATTTAATTCATGATATGAGCCATAATACAAGTTAAAAATTCTATAATCATGAGTGTGGGGTGACATATAAGTTATTAAGTATTGATGATATAGTTAAATGTTATTTTAACCTATATCATGTAAAAACATGCTCCATTAATTATTGAAATGGATCTTAGTGGTATGAAAACCATGTTTTTAGTTGATATATATGTTAATGAAAAATTATACCATTAATAAGGACTCCCCTATAGGTTCTTATTATTTTGAAATTTTGTACACATTTCCATGTGAAATTATTTCCTATTATTCCATGTTATAGGATTACCTATATGGACATTATTGTTTTTCCATGAAAAATCTACTCAACATATTTAAGTAATATTTTTAACATGTTTAGGACCACTATTATGTGTAGGAACATCATAATGATTATTGATTTTACCAATGATAGTATTTGATATATGAAATAATTGAGCATGCCTATTTGATATATCTTGTTTTGGTTTTTTGATTTGGAATGTAAGGGTTCATGTTGTCATATTGTGACATCGACATGTTTATTGTTCTTAGAGGTTTCCTTTGGTAGTATTGAATATGTATAGTCTTTATATATTGTGTTTAAATTTTTGATTTGGAACCTAAGTGATCATATTTTCATATTATGATATTGAAATATTTATTATTCTAAGAGTCTTCCTTTGGTAGTATTGCATATATATAGCCTTAATTTTTTATATATCACATGTGTAGGTGTTTAAACATTTTTTTGTAGGTTAGATCATGATACATGTATCCAAATATAAGTAATGATATATGTATATATGATATTTTCCTCCCCATAAGAATATATGCCTCATATATAAGGATGGTTACTTATATTTGTGTGTGTGTGTGTGTGTCTATATATATTAATTCATTCATACATGCATGTATATGTATATATATCTCTATATCTATGTTTGTGTGTGTGATTTCCTCCCTATATGGAGTGATTGTAATTTGATGTGAGGATGGATGATATTTGATATAAATTTATGATGGATAGGTACATTATGATGAGAAGGTTCCATGACTTGGATTATAAGCATAGATTGAAGAAAATTTGAATGATTGTAGATAAATAAATATATTGATACATCTACATAAATGGTTTCATGTGCACACACACACAAACATTTTTTTTTGTTTTCAAAAGAAAGTATAGAATAGAACCCCCACTTGTGAAGGAGTAAAACATTTGATACAACAAGTATAAACAAAAAATAACAAATAGATTATAGTTTTACATTAAAATATAGTTAATTATTTTGAAGTCTGGAATGGATTTCCTAATAAATGTCTTCTAAGTTATACTTGGGAGAAGCTAGAAAGATGTATTTAAAGAATTTGATAATTTATTTCCAACCCCACAAACATTTTTCAAGATAAATCTATTTAGAATTGTCATATTTAATAGAAAAAACTTCCATTTCTTAATAAAACAAGATTTTGGGTAGTCAAAAAACCTCCTTAAATACCTTCTTTTTCATTCTAAATTTTATTTATCCCTCATTATTTTTATAAAAGGGATTGATTGGTCCAATTCACTATTAGAGCTTACAAGAACAAAAAAATCCAGGCAACCCAAGTCATTTTAGTTAAAATGTTCTTTTCCACCTTCTCTTAGGAATATTGAGGATCAAAATCAAAATATTTTTCATGGACAACTTTGTCTATGGTTGTTCTATTAAGTTTCTTACTAATAGATATTGTAATAATATTATACTTGAGAACTGAATAATTTTTATGTGATCTTGAATTATTTGTTTCCCCAGAGGGTACACAATGGAAATGAATCTCATAACCTCCATATCGAAATGATATTATGAATGTTATTTTTTTGAAACTTAAAATACTTTTTAATAAATAATCCATAACACTAAAACATACATGAAGAACCTAGAAAATAAATTTTATAGATAATGAATAAGAAATAACAACACATGAAATTAATGGAAGAATCACAACACACAAAAATTATTTGGTTTGGATGTTAGTACTACTCAATGAGGAAACACACAAAATCTTCCACTAAGGGAGAAAATGAGCTTCAAGGGAACCTCCTACCAAAAACCCAACCCAACCTGAGTTATAAGGGACTCCTTATGGACAATATACTTGAAGAACCACAAAAATGACTTTATAAACTCTTTAAGGTCATAAAATATCCTTTGTGGAAGTCCCCCCATGGTAATAGATGTTATCCCACACTCCTTATGATACTTAGTGATCTGTCACAATAGTTAGTACTCACTGTCTCTTCAACATATCAATACATGTTCCCCAAACTTATCCATTCGTATAAAATCTTCATAGCAATAGAATAGGGGTTTCGATTGGAACACCTTTTGAACTTCACATATAATCCTATACTTTTAAAATGAAACCATGTAACACCCTAAAATTTAATATATGATTACCTTTAAATAATTCAATGTGTTCAATATCTTTCTCCAAGCACAACACTGAACTAAAATGAAACCTTGATATGTTTAGGCTGTTAAAATATACATTTTAAAATAAAAATTATGAATAGTAGTGACCACATTATAAAATATGGGTATAATGAAAATATATTCTACTTTTAATAAGAATGAAATTTAATTAGTATGGCTAAAAAAACTAAGAAAATCATTTTATGCTGAAAAATATATTTTTATAAAATCAGTGTCTTATTTCAAGAAACTAATTATATTAAGATTTGATAATAATAAAATATTTTGATAATATGAATAATATATTAATAATAAATTAATTAGTAATTAATAGTAAATAAAAATAAATAATAATTAACATTTTAAAAAATAATTTTCTAATATGAATAGTTTTATACTATATTTGAAGATTTTATTTAAATATTTCAATATCAAATTTTATAAATTTAATTTTAAAAAATGAACATCATTCTGTATTAAGAATAATAATATGAGATTAGATATTTTTTTGAGATTTTTCTAAAAAAAATTATTTTTTGGTGAATAGTGAAAAATATTATTTTTTCAAATAACATGACTTTTATGTAATTATTAGTATATAATTATGAATTTTAAATTAATGAAACATTTTTTTAAGATCAGATATTTATTTCATATGTTAATTTATAATTTTAAAAAATTTGTTTTTAATTTACAAACTCATATTTTATATTTTAGAACAAAAGTAATATTTTTTCAACAATTTTTTTAATACAATATACATTTTTATTTAAAAATTATTTATATAAGGCCCCAGCCTTAAACCTTACTTAATCTTGAGTTATTACAAGATTACACATTGAGGATCTTCCCAGGTTTAGAGTTTTAGAGAATTAGATCATAAAACTTGCATTACATTCCACATATAAACAAAGTGGTTACATAAAGATAGTATTCTTCATTCCCATCAATGGAAAAATATTTAAAATAAACATGGATTCTTTCTTGACACTTCCTTGACACTATCATCATATCATGTACCTTTCCCTTGACCTGTGAAAAACATTTAAAAAAACCTGGGATGAGCATAAAAAGCTCAGTAAGGGATATAAAAATATGGAAAGGAAACATGGGTACATATATACATAAGAATGAGATCATAGTTTACCCATAAAACATAAGCACTTTAACATACCTCATCAAATCATGAATAAATCATAGAAATCATAAGACATAAAGGTAACTTGGGGCATTCATAACATTCTTACGTAGGGAGTAACCCTCTTGGTTATGTTTGGAATACCGATCACAGTATATTCCCTAAATATCTTCGGAGAAACCTTAACGTTACACTCCTTTGCGTTACCCAATGCATTGGAGAGCTATATCGGGCTCACCCGCCCTTAGTTTATCATGGAACCACCCGTTTTCATAATAATGCCCAAGAACCTCAACATAATCATATCACATAAAACATGCATAAAGGAAACATAACATTCCAAACTTTCAATCACAAGATATCAATACAACACATTGATATAAAAACATTATGAAAACCATTTTCGATACCAAAATAAAAGAAAATTAAAACATGGTATTTATTTTTCTTTTAAAAAAAAGTATGGCTTGTAGAGGAAGCTGAAAGTCAAATAACGGTCACGATGGAGGAGAAGTCGTTGTCGCCGCATACGTACGACAAAAACATTCCCTTTTGTCGTTTAGTAAACTCTTCGTATAAAAAATATTCCTTTTGAATAAATGTAAAAGTCAAAGTGGTTTATACACCGTATAAAAGAAGGTTGTGTATAAAACAAAATATGCCCCAATGAAAGGAGATTGAGACGAAGTCCCATACCTCAGGTCCGACTTGACTCGATCGTTCTTTAATGTCCTGAATAATAAACTTGAGTTAATATCTACTTGCTTAAGAACCTTTTTCAAGTTCATTATTCCTTTTATACCATGTTATGAACATCATGTAATCATTTAAGTTAATAATGTTCATTTTGTCGGTATTTGGTTCTTAAGTCAAAAATAGACTTCTTACACTTACATGTTGTTAATTTGGTCAAAGTTTCGTTATATCTAGAATGATATTAATGATTTGGATAACATATATGTCATATATATCAAGTAAATGCATGCATTTATAATATTACATAATCATTTAGAGGTAAGAAATGAAATGCACCATTCATGGAGATGGTAAGTCGTACGTACGCATGAACGCTACTTTCATTTCTATTTCGTATTTTATAGAATGTAATCATAATGATATAAAGGTATATTATAATTCCAGTATAATATCATATATAATATTATAGTTCCATCCTTTATACGTCCCACATATGGTATTTAACGAATCAACTCACTTTAAGGGGGCGGTAGTCCGCACTTCCTTAAATGAAGATATCGCGTTTACCCATAATGGAAACCATAAAGGTATACCCAAAATGAAAAATACAGAAGCTTAAGTAAAACATAAACATATTATATATAATATATAAATATAGTGACATCTTAATGGCCACCTTTGAAGGTGTTAAAATAATGTTGAACAATCATCGTTTCGGGAGGCATAAATTCACCATCCACGGAAACCGTATCTTCTTTAACCATTAGATGTAGGTGTGTGTAAGTGTAGATTGAATCCTTCTTATAACAACATCCTAGTATATTTAATATACTGGAGTTGTTACAAAATAAATAAATAAAAAGAGTTTAGGGGGTTGGAGAAGCAAAATAAAACAAACGGACTCAAGTGAAGACTTTACCTTAAAATCGGGTAACTCCCTTTGGTTTGAGCTCAAAGGCTTCCTTGGGAAGACTTATGCCCAAAGTGAGGCTTCAAGGAGTAATAGAGGGAAGTGGAGAGATAAAATGGGCAGGGGTTGGCCGAGACAAAGGCTTTGGGAGTGTGGGAAAAGAGGTAGAGGTGGGGGCCTTTTATAAGAGGAGAGGAGGGGCACTCTTGGAAAGTAAAGAAATATTACTTTATTTGAAAATGAGTTTCGGATTTAAATGGTACCACATTGATATAATTCTAGGATACTGTGATAAGGGTTCTAAATCTACCCATACAATAGGTTTTGGACATGTTTAGGTCTTAGATTTTACATTATTCTTCCATTTTATTTAAATCGTTAAATAATGAGGTCATCGCTGCATCATCATGATGTCATAAATAATTTAAATTATTTAAAGTATAAAAATTATAAAAAAATACTATGATGTAGGAAATCTTTCTATATTTCCAATGACTATTTATAATAAACAATCTGATATTTATAACCCCATGTAAAAATTGTTTTCGTAAAACATATGATGTTTGTGTCATTTTTACTTTTACATTAAATAAAAAGTTATTTATGTCATTTCCCAACCAAAGTGGCTCCATGGGGTCCCCAAGTTGACCCATATCTTGTCTTGGTCGGACATGACACAACCAATGAGGGTATGACATGTGTCAAGCTCATCTTATTTTATTAAAGAATTATTTTTACCTTAAACTACACTAATTACCACTAATCGCGATTAAAAACTTAATAAGTTACTATTCACAAAAAAATTATTTTAATCTCATTTAACCACATTTTACTTCTTAATGACAACCATGTATGTCAGATTTTTGAAATTCAAAACACAATGATGGCAAAATTTCATTTAAATGGAAAATCAGTTTTTATAAGTACCACTTAGTGGGTTCACTATTCATCAAAAATTGAAGTTTTTCAGAAAATTACCAAAAATTCACCCTAAGCTATATTTGATATTCCGAATTCAAAAATGAAGTCTATTTTACAAAATTAAAAACATATAAGTCACATTAATTAATTTAATAATTAATTCCCGCTGTCATGACAAATAGCGTGTTTTTATGAAACATTAAGTATCAAAAGATTGATACCAGTTTAAGTCTAATTTCAAAGTGAAATTGATTCCAATGACCACCATTGGATTAAATGGTAAAAATATATTCTAATTTCACTTCAAAACCAATTCAAAACATAATCTAATTATATAAATAAATTAGATTAAAAAGCAGTTTTGATGTAAAATGCAGTATTTTTCACTATTCATTAAAAAATGAACATTGTCTGAAAAATAACAAACATTCACACAAAGTAAATTTTGATGTCCCAATCATAAAGAATAAGTTTATCTTGACAAACATAGCTTATAAAGTTGTCAAAAGATAGATTTAAAAATGTTTTTCCATCAAAGGGTAGCAAAACAATCTTTTAAGAATATTAGTGTATTCCATGCATAAGATTGTATTTATTTTCATTTTAAGCCTCTATAACACTATCTAGTTCATTAATAGACATAGATAAAAATATATATTATTCATTACTTACTTGGGATGTTACATCCTTCCCCCCTTTAGAAAATTGCGTCCCCACAATTTATTTACTTATCAAATAAATGGGGGGTACTTATCCCTCATTGCATTTTCAGATCCCCATGTTGCCTCTTCAATCATGTGGTTTTTACACAAAACCTTTACCTGGTGAATCACCTTATTTCGTAACACTTTCTCCCTGTGGTCAAGAATCTGGACCGTTTTTTCCTCATAAGATAGGTTCTCTTCCAGCTGAACTACCTCTGGACTCAAAACATGAGATGGATCTGGCATGTACTTCCTTAACATTGAAACGTGAAAAACATTGTCTACCTGAGATAAACTCGGAGGTAAAACCACCCGGTATGCAACTGGTCCAAATCTCTCCATAATTTCATATGGTCCAATAAACCTTGGACTCAGCTTTCCTTTCTTACCAAATCTAATCACACTTTTCCAAGGAGAAACCTTGAGAAAAACATGATCGCCTACCTCAAAAGATAGATCCTTCCTCCTGTTGTCCGCATAACTCTTCTGCCTGCTCTGAGCTGTTCTCATGTGCTTCTGAATCAGCTGAACTTTTTCTGCCATCTCTTCTACCAATTCTGGTCCCATCAACTTCCTTTCACCCACTTCATCCCAGAAAGCTGGAGTTCGACACCGCTTCCCATATAATGCTTGAAATGGTGCCATCTGTATACTGGAATAAAAACTGTTATTATATGAAAATTCAACCAAATAAAGATGTTGGTCCCAACTTCCTTGATAATCCATAGAACAAGCTCGTAGCATATCCTCCAAGGTCTGAATTGTTCGTTTCGACTGCCCATCTGATTGAGGATGAAAAGCTGTACTAAAATTTAATTCAATACCCAACGACTTCTGAAGGCCTTTCCAAAAGTTAGAAGTGAACCTAGGATCACAATCAGATACAATGGAGAGAGGAACTCCATGTAACCTGACTATCTCTTTAAGATACAAACGGGAAAGTTGATCTAGGGAAAAAGCATCTCGTATAGCAAGGAAATGAGCAGATTTAGTCAAGCGATCAACAATAACCCAGATTACATTATTACCTCGATATGTCTTCGGTAATCCCACAACAAAGTCCATGGATATATTCTCCCATTTCCACTCTGGCACTGGTAAAGGCTGAAGAATCCCTTTCGGTAACTTCTGCTCTGTTTTAACCTGTTGACATGTCAAACACTTCACAGTAAAATCAGCAATATCTCTTTTCATTCCATCCCACCAGTAATACTCCCGCAGATCTCTATAAATCTTAGTACTACCTGGATGAACTGAAAACGGAGAACTATGAGCTTCACATAACAACTCTCTCTTCAACTGTGAATCACAAGGCACACACAATCTCTTCCCAAATCTCAAAACGCAATCATTATCAATGTTGAATTCAGGCAACTTACCTTTCTGAACCAGCTCTACCTTTTTTTGCAACTCATTGTCTTGCTTCTGTGCTTGCTTGATTCTATCTGATAGAGATGATCTCACTGATACCTGAAACAAAACAGAAGAACTTCCTACACCAAAAACTTCTGTTCCAAATTTCATCAAATCCTTAACCAAAGGATCACGTTCCAAATGCAGCATTGCTAATGAAGCATTACTTTTTCGACTCAATGCATCAGCCACTTTATTTTCTTTTCCTGGATGGTAATGAATTGTACAATCATAATTCTTGATTAATTCTAGCCATCTACTTTTTCTCATGTTCAATTATTTCTGAGTGAATATATACTTTAAACTTTTGTGATCGGTATATATTTCACACTTTACTCCATACAAATGATGCCTCCAAATTTTTAAAGCAAAAAAAACAGCAGCTAATTCCAAATCATGTGTAGGGTAATTTACCTCATGAGTTTTCAACTGTCGTGAAGCATAAGCAATTACCTAATCATTCTGCATTAGGATGCAACCAAGTCCTTTCAATGAAGCATCACTGTATATAACAAACTCACCATTCCTGGAAGGTAGTGCCAAAACTGGAGCATTCACCAATCTTCTTTTCAATTCCTGAAAACAATCATCACATTCTTTTGTCCAGATAAACTTAACACCCTTCCGAGTTAGCTTAGTCATTGGACTAGATAACCGTGAAAAATTTCTAACAAACATTCGGTAATAGCCTGCCAAACCAAGGAATCTACGAATCTCAGTTACATTTGTGGGTCTTGGCCATTCTTCAACAACTTTTGTTTTTGCAGGATCAACGGTTATGCCATCTTTTGAAACAATGTGACCAAGGAAAGAAATTTGTTGCAACCAAAACTCACACTTGCTGAATTTTCCATACAGTTTCTTTTCTTTTAAGGTTTGCAAGATAACCCTTAAATGTCTTTCATGCTCCTCTTATTTTTAGAAAACACCAAAATATCATCAATGAAAACCACCACAAACTTATCCAAGAACTCATGGAAAATTCTATTCATTAAGTCCATGAATACAGCAGGTGCATTGGTTAGCCTAAAAGGCATTACTACAAATTCATAATGGCCATATCCCGTACGGAATGCGATCTTCGGAATATCTGCCTCCTTTACCTTCAGCTGATGGTACCCCGATCTCAAGTCAATCTTTGAAAAAAACTGAGCTCCCTAGAGCTGATACAACTTCATTTGATGGACCGACGTCTACTGAAGTAGTTGCAAAGGATTTCACCACCCCTTTCTGCTTATAGTCTAATTGCTTCCCATCACTCAAGCTCTTTGTCGGACACTCATTTGCATAGTGACCCATCTCATTGCACTTATAACATTTCACTAACTATAAATCAAATTTGTTCTTACCTTCACCTTGATACTTTTCTGTGCAATCACGAGCCTTATGTCCCATCTTACCACATTGGTAGCACTTTCCAGAATTCAGAAGACATTCCCCAGCATGCCTTTTGCCACATTTATCACAAACTAGAAACTTAGTTTTCTTACCATCAGACTTTTTTAAAGAATTCTTACCTTTCTCCTGCCACCTCGGTCTCTTCTTCTGCTGGTTGTTATAGAACACTTGGTCATCGACAAACTCCATTTCCACCTTCTCAGCACATCAAACAATATTTTCATAACTTTTAAACTCACGAGAAGCTAATGCCCTTCAATATTTTGGCTTTAATCCTGAGTAAAAACGATTGATTTTACTATCAAGGTCTTAGATAAAATTTGGAGCATACCTTGCCAATCGAGTGAACATTTCTTCATAGGAAGCCATTGAGTCTTCCTCTTGCCTCAATTCCAAGAATTGCTTTTCCATCCTAAGTCGAACAGCCTTAGGAAAATACTTCTCAAGAAACATACCTTTGAATTCATCCCAGTCGAGAGCATCAATCTCATCAGCGTCCCTGATATTTTTAACCATAGACCACCACTGATCTGCCTCACCCTCCAAATGGTAAATAGAAAGACTAACCTTTTGATTGTCTGAACACCCCATGACATCGAAAATCTTCTCCAGTGCTTTAATCCACCCTTCAGCTAACACAGGGTCAGATGATCCTCTGAATGATGGGGGATGTTGCCTCATGAAATATTCCACCACTGACATGTTCCTCTATGGTTGATCTGGATGATCTCGTGCATGGATACCACCACCATTTATCGCTTGAGTCAACTGCGCCATTACTACAACAAACTGTTCAGTTCCAATTCCGACCATCTCAGGATGCTGATTCGGAAGGTTATTTCCTTCTGTATGCCTTCCTAGCACTGCTTCCCTATTTCCTCTGCGGAAAACCATTCTGAACAAACATGTCTTAGATAAAGCAACATGGTAATCTTCAAATGCTATATCACTTCAATTTGACCATAAAAAAAATATTTTTGGATAATCATTTAATATAATTCTTACTCCTAAAGTTATATAAACCGACCTCTGATACCAACTATAAGGCCCTAGCCTTAAACCTTACTTAATCTTGAGTTATTACAAGATTACACATTGAGGATATTTTCGGCTTTAGAGTTTTAGAGAATTAGATCATAAAACTTGCATTACATTCCACATATAAACAAAGTGGTTACATAAAGATAGTATTATTCATTCCCATCAATGGAAACATATTTAAAATAAACATGGATTCTTTCTTGAAACTTCCTTGACACTATCATCATATCATGTACCTTTCCCTTGACCTGTGAAAAACATTTAAAAAAACTTGGGATGAGCATAAAAAGCTCAGTAAGGGATATAAAAATATGGAAAGGAAACATGGGTACATATATATATAAGAATGAGATCATACTTTACCCATAAAACATAAGCACTTTAACATACCTCATCAAATCATGAATAAATCATAGAAATCATAAGACATAAAGGTAACTTGAGGCATTCATAACATTCTTACGTAGGGAGTAACCCTCTTGGTTACGTTTGGAATACCCATCACAGTATATTCCCTAAATCTCTTCGGAGAAACCTTAACATTACACTCCTTCGCGTTACCCAATGCATTGGAGAGCTATATAGGGCTCACCCGCCCTTAGTTTATCACGGAACCACCCATTTTCATAATAATGCCCAAGAACCTCAACATAATCATATCACATAAAACATGCATAAAGGAAACATAACATTCCCACCTTTCAATCACAAGATATCAATACAACACATTGATATAAAAACATTATGAAAACCATTTTCGATACCAAAATAAAAGAAAAGTAAAACATGGTATTTATTTTTATTTAAAAAAAAATTATGGCTTGTAGAGGAAGCCGAAACTCAAATAACGGTCACGACGGCGGAGAAGTCGTTGTCGCCGCATACGTACGACAAAAACATTCACTTTTGTCATTTAGTAAATGCTTCTTATAAAAATGATTCCTTTTAAATAAACGTAAAAGTCAAAGTGGTTTATACACCGTATAAAAGAAGGTTGCGTATAAAACAAAATATGCCTCAATGAAAGGAGATTGAGACGAAGTCTCATACCTCGGGTCCGACTTGACTCGATCGTTCTTTAATGTCCTGAATAATAAACTTGAGTTAATCTCTACTTGATTAATAACCTTTTTCAAGTTCATTATTCATTTTATACCATGTTATGAACATCATGTAATCATTTAAGTTAATAATGTTCATTTTGTCGGTATTTGGTTCTTAAGTCAAAAATAGACTTCTTACACTTACATGTTGTTAATTTGGTAAAAGGTTCGTTATATCCAGAATGATATTAATGATTTGGATTACATATATGTCATATATATCCAGTAAATGCATGCATTTATAATATTACATAATCATTTAGAGGTAAGAAATGAAATGCACCGTTCATGGAGACGGTAAGCCGTACGTACGCATGAACGCTACTTTCATTTCTATTTCGTATTTTATAGAATGGAATCATAATGATATAAAGGTATATTATAATTCCAGTATAATATCATATATAATATTATAGTTCCATCCTTTATACGTCCCACATATGGTATTTAACGAATCAACTCACTTTAAGGGGGCGGTAGTCCGCACTTCCTTAAATGAAGATATCGCGTTTACCCATAATGGAAACCATAAAGGTATACCCAAAATGAAAAATACAGAAGCTTAAGTAAAATATAAACATATTATATATCATATATAAATATATTGACATCTTAATGGACACCTTTGAAGGTGTTAAAAGAATGTTGAACAATCATCGTTTTGGGAGGCATAAATTCACCATCCACAGAAACCGTATGTTCTTTAACCATTAGATGTAGGTGTGTGTAAGTGTAGCTTGAATCCTTATTATAAAAAATCCTAGTATATTGAAGATACTGGAGTTGTTACAAAATAAATAAATAAAAAGAGTTTAGGGTGTTGGAGAAGCAAAATAAAACAAACGGACTCAAGTGAAGACTTTACCTTAAAATCGGGTAACTCCCTTTGGTTTGATCTCAAAGGCTTCTTTGGGAAGACTTCTTCCCAAAGTGAGGCTTCAAGGAGTAATAGAGGGAAGTGGAGAGACAAAATGGGCAGGGTTTGGCCAAGCCAAAGGCTTTGGGAGTGTGGTGAAAGAGGTAGAGGTGGGGGCCTTTTATAAGAGGAGAGGAGGGGAACTCTTGGAAAGTAAAGAAATATTACTTTATTTGAAAATGAGTTTCGGATTTAAATGGTCCCACATTGATATAATTAGAGGATAAGGTGATAAGTGTTCTAAATCTACCCATACAATAGGTTTTGGACATGTGTAGGTCTTAGATTTTACATTATCTTTCTATTTTATTTAAATCGTTAAATAATGAGGTCATCACTGCATCATCCTGATGTCATAAATAATTTAATTTATTTAAAGTCTAAAAATTATAAAAAAAATACTATGATGTATGAAATATTTTTAGCTTTCCAATTACTATTTATAATCAAAAATCAGATCTTTATAACCCCATGTAAAAATTGTTTTCGTAAAACATATGATGTTTGTGTCATTTTTACTTTTACATTAAATAAAAAGTTATTTATGTCATTTTCCAACCAAAGTGGCTCCATGGGGTCCCCAAGTTGTCCCATGGCTTGTCTTGGTCGGCCATGACACAACCAATGAGGGTAGGACATGTTTCAATCTCATATTATTTTATTAAAGAATTATTTTTACCTTAAACTACACTAATTACCACTAATCGCAATTAAAAACTTAATAAGTTACTATTCACCAAAAAATTATTTTAATCTCATTGAACCACATTTTACTTCTTAATGACAACCATGTATGTAAGATTTTTGAAATTCAAAACACAATGATGACAAAATTTCATTTAAACGGAAAATCAGTTTTTATAAGTACCACTTAGTGGTTTCACTATTCATCAAAAATTGAAGTTTTTCAGAAAATTACCAAAAATTCACCCTAAGCTATATTTGATATTTCGAATTCAAAAATGAAGTCTATTTTACAAAATTCAAAACATATAAGTCACATTAATTAATTTAATAATTAATTCCCATTGTCATGACAAATAGCGTGTTTTTATGAAACATTAAGTATCAAAAGATTGATACCAGTTTAAGTCTAATTTCAAAGTGAAATTGATTCCAATGACCACCATTGGATTAAATGGTAAAAATATATTCTAATTTCACTTAAAAAACAATTCAAAAAATAATATAATTATATAAATAAATTATATTAAAAATCAGTTTTGATGTAAAATGCAGTATTTTTCACTATTCATTAAAAAATGAACATTGTCTAAAAAATACCAAAAATTCACACAAATTAAATTTTGATGTCCCAATCATAAAGAATAAGTTTATCTTGACAAACATAGCTTATAAAGTTGTCAAAAGATAGATTTAAAAATGTTTTGCTATCAAAAGGCAGTAAAACAATCTTTTAAGAATATTAGTGTATTCCATGCATAAGATTGTATTTATTTTAATTTTAAGCCTCTATAACACTATATAGTTCATTAATAGACATAGATAAAAATATCTATTATTAATTAATTACTTGGGATGTTACAATTTAGTACCAATTTTATAAACCGAATAAAATGAAATGGATTTAAAATTTATAATCATTCGGTCAAAATTATATAATAAGTACCACTTTATTTTTAGGTGTAAAGATTAAGTTACCTTAGGTAAAAACTGCCTACCATATTAAAAGATAAAATAGAAAAAGTAATAATTAAATTGGTAAATTTCTTAAAACATGATTCAAAAATGTCTATAATTCAGTGTATGATGTTTTGATTTACCTTATATCTTCTTTACTAAATTATTTCTCAATTATTTACCCAATTCACATGTTTAACACGTGATATCATTATTTTAAGTTGAAAGGTCGAGCATAGGGTTTTGGGTCAGTAAACCTCAAACCAGGAACTCTTAGAATTTATGAATGGAACCTGAATTTTAGCCTTTATGATTTTAATGACACTTTTTCTCAAGTCTGGATCAAGATTTATGGATTAAATTCGGTCTTATGGCACTCTGAGATTCTATTTGACATTGCCTCTATAGTAGGAATTCCAATCTGAATGGACATAGCCACTGAGAATGATATATTTGGCCATTTTTCTAGAATATTAGTTGAAATTTATTTAGGATTCACTTTGGTTGATAAGGTGATTCTCTCCATGTCTCAAGATGAAATAAACTTGAGAATTATCTATGAAAAACTACCTCTATTTTGTGAAGTGTGATGTATGATAGGAAACTCCAAGTATAATTGTCACTCCAGCATGAAGTGTGCCAATTGCATATTTAAAGGTCATAATGAGTCTCAATGTAGAAGAAAAGAGTTCCTCAAACCCTCATAAGGGAATGATGCATATTTGAAAAAATACCCAGGTGAACCTCAGGTTTCTACTAGCTGAATTTCTCCTTCTAAAATTGATCAGGCTGGGATGATTCAGTCCGAGTTGCAGACTCCTGGACGTACTAAAACTTAGATTTTGAGACAAGATGAAGGTCTTACTTTCACCACTCAATTGGCTGGATCAATCAAGGTTAGATTGGATGATATTGCTGAAGGGAAGAATCAATATGAAAGAGGTCTTTCATTTAAATATGCTTTGGTCCAAGGCATGGAATGTGAAGGAAAATAATAAGAATCATAGGACAACCAAATTTAAAGGGAGATCTCAGTGCAACCAGTGGCCGATGATAGAGTTAGGAAGGAGATGCATGCTCTAAAATGGAGAAAGGGTAAGATAGTGATAGATTCTATGACATCAGAAAAGGTTAAGTTCAAAGATTAATACCACTCCAAAGAATAGGAATTAGCTGTTTCTAAGGTCCCTATTTACGTTACGGAGGACACATGTTCCAATTCTAATCCTAAGCTTGGGAAACCCCCCTTCACTGCAGATTGAATCTTTGTTGTTCAGACCCCCTATAAGATTAATCGATGAATGTAGTTTGATATAAGAGGAGGAATAGAAGAAGTTGGACAAGATTGAAGCCTCCCCGCCAAATGAAGGACTGATACCCATGCATGAATTATCATCTCCTCTTGAGTAGGTATGCTGTAATGTTATCATTTCAAATCTATTTGATCTGCTCACTACCAATAATAAAGAAATTGGATCAAATGATGATCCTTATACATCTATCATGACTCCCATTGATGCAAAAGAAATAGTAAATGATGAAGGTGGTGTGTGGATGAAAAAATTCCTAGAATAAGGGGTTGAAACTACCATGGAAAAGGTGGGCACCTTCCTTACCACTATATGAGCACCTGCTCTAGAACAGGGCAATCTTTCTTATTCTGTCTTTCTAATGTACCACTTGGTTCTATTTTTTACTTTTCACGGGATGATTTTTTTATTTCAATAAAGAGGTCACAACACCTCAATCTTTAAATAAAATAAAATAAAATAAAATTCCATTCTCACCATTTATAAACAGGGACTCCCACCACCCCATCAAGGAACCCCTAATGTAACACCCTGAAATTTTAAAATATGAACATCATATTCGATAGCATGTATGACACACAACACCAAAAAATTATTCAAAACAAATTTTATGACAATATTTAGATCTTATGGTTTATATTATAGATAATTTTCCATTATTGGGTCCTGGTGAGATGAAAAAAACATGGGTGGAATTCACTCTTTCAAAAAATTACAAGTGTGCCACTCACCCCACTTATAAAAGTCCACCCCCTATCCTCCTCTCTTAACACATTAAAAACCAATTGTTTTAGACAAAAAATACCCAAATAAATTCTAAAATCACATACCCTTATCATATAATCCTTATTTTATTAATAAATTCACCCCTTCAAGGCTCTAGTGAAAACCTAAGGAGGATACCTGAAGAAGGTTCTTTAATTAGCTTCTTTATTTTCCTTCTTTCTACACATCCTTAAATTTTTATTATACCATAATGGTATAATAGAGTCAGTATATTACATATAATATTATGTTTTTATAATAATTTAATGTTCTAAAACAATCTCCACATACATAAAATTGGTTACGAAATCATCATTCGTGTGTACGAAGGACTATCGCCTAGCGAACCAATGTTGTTCGTTTTTCCATTTACAAATCTCAAGGTTGGATGTGATGATGGATATAAAGTATATATATTATATTTATAACATATTTATACCTCTGGAGTCACTATATAATATATATATTTTTAACTTCCATTTTTATAGTACATATGATAATGTCGCTTCTGTGTACATCGGACTACCGCCTCACAAAGCGATGCGATTCATTTTTAACTAGCTCTTCTCATGAAAGGTGTTAAAGATAAAGTTAATAATTATATATGATATAAATAACATAATTATTATATTAATTAAATATTTAACATTCTAAAATTATAATATATATCATTTTTTTCAATCAAGTAAAAGTGATAACATTGTTCGTGTACATGTGGACTACCACTTTCACAAAGTGATGTGACTCTATTTTCACGTCCAAATCACATGGATGATATATATGAGTCTATAATATGTTATTAATGATATTATTATAATTACTTAAAGTTATAATATTACTTACCACATTTCCATAATGACCATTTAAAAATGGAAACACTACTCATGCGTACATATAGTCTATCGTCTCTATGATTGTAACATACTTCATTTTTCATAACCATCACTCATGATTGATTTTAAAAGTAAAATTTATGTAAAAATATGATAATTATTTAATTATTATTATTATATTGATTATATAACTACATAATATGTTCAAGAACTAGAACTTTTATAAAAAACATGCATGAGAAAACAAGACAATTAACACATGAAAAATTGAAAATAATAAAAGATTATTAACAAATAGGTAATAATATGTTATAAAAGGATCATATTTGAAATAATAAATATTAATATGGTAATATAATAAGTTAATAAATATTTTAAAACAACTATATAGGAGGTTAAATCATGTTCAAACAAAATTAAGTATGAGATAAGGGTTTCTCGACTTACTTTTACTTCTGTGAGACATATGCCATATTCACCACTTATTTATTTTTTATGGTGTACATAATACCATTTTTTATTATATATCATGAATTAATATATTTTAATTATATTTAATCATAAATTTATTTTACTTATTTCGTGGGTCTTATGAGAAAAAATTTACCAATGTGGTAAGAGTTTAATTTACAATCTCATCATTATTTGAGATGGTTTAAGTTTACACCTCCCTTGGAAGAATTATTTGATATTTAAATCCTGAAATAAATATATTTTATTCTTCTCTAATTATTCATGATATTTTCAATTAATATTACCATTTTCACTCTTTGATACATAAAATAATTGAGATTTTTTTAAGAAAACCTGACTTCATTTCCCTTTTACGATCGAAAACTTGTTTTCTTCCAAAACCATGTTTTTTAAAAATTGTTTTCAAATTTTTTAACCTTTTAAAAATGATTAATTAAATAAAAATTTACCCATTTTTTCTTTTCAAAAACTATTTTCTAAGGAATATTCTTATTGTTTTTCGATTAAGTCACTTTTCTAACCTTTTTATAGTGTAAAAGGAATGTTCTTTTTAACTTATACGACAAGTACGGAATTACCCACTAACATGATATTCATTTATTTGAAGCTTAATTTTCAATTTCAGAAGTTTATTTTTATGAAATTGTTTTCATTATATTAAGAAAAATATTTTCAAATTTTTTTATGTTTTGATAAGAAATTTTCAAAATGAAAAGGATATTTTACTCAAGAATATTTTTAATGATATTTTTATGTCATTTCTATTCATCAATGAAAAAAACCCTTTAACATTACTCCAATGGGTATATATTGTAATGATATAATCACTATTATTTATTTGGATGGTTTATTATTAGTTTGACAAGGTATGTACTATTTTGATACCATTCACTTTACTCAGGATGGTCTAGGATTATATTTTTTGATTGAGGAAAGTATTTATAATTCTTATACTAGTTTTTAATACGAATATTTATGTGGATTATGTTTCACCCCTTTTATATTAGGATTGAATTATATTTCATATGTGATGGTTAGGGCTCACTATATCCCCTTGATTCATTGGTAGGTTTTATAAGACCAACTAGATATGGTTTTGGCTGATGCCTTACCCATTTATATAGATATCATAGCAAGAAGACTCAATGATATTAGATATCATGGTGCAAGGACTTGATGGTATTATATGTATTGGAACGAGGCCTTGATGGTATGTTTTAGATAGCCATAATTATGAATTCTATCATTATGAATATAGTTATTTATATTCCATGTGATTATTCAATTAATTGGAATATCCATGGTTAAGTTTCATGATCATGCGATTATTTATATGGAATTATTTGGTCACCTTTTATTATTTCCATATTATTCTCAAGTTATTAATTTAATGGAATGTGTTTTAGTTATTTGCCTTTCCATTTTTATTATGCCATATTTATTCATAGATTCCTCTATACACTCATCCTTACTAAGCATCAGATCCCACCCCTTTCTTATGTTTTATTTTCCTATGAATACAAAGAAATATTTTGTAATTAATATCCAAAGATACACTAAGGGGAATAATGAAATTATCAAAAAAAATCTTTATGTATTTTAGGTTTTAAATTGTAATGTAAATTTCAATTATTTATCTTGTTTAAAAAGACTACTAAACTATTTATTCCTTTGGGATGAGATTCTTTGTATCTTATTCTAATGTAATTAAGTACGAAACAAACTTCGGTCTACTGGGGTTGAGGTTGTTATAGTTGGTATCAGATAAATTTTAGTAGAATCCTTGGGAACTAGAAAATCATTTATTATTGAATATTTAAAGACCCGGAAATTTCAAGGAAATTTTTTTCTTAAATTATTTGGAATTTTACGAGTCCGCAGTTTCTGAAGGCACCTGATTCTGAGGCCTGATGTGCCCAGAATCAATTTCTGAAGTTTTGTTCGGGTACATTCAGTAAATGTACGTGCGAGTTTTTATATATTTTGAACCGGTGCTCAGAATTGAAATCTGAGGGAACCGATGAACTTGCAACGCTGATATTCGCTTAAGGGGACATTTACCACTATTTCGTTTGTGCGGGAGGAGAAGTTAATTTTTGGGGTTTTAGAAAAAAGTTAAATAAAATTGTTGTGAACAATTTTATTTATCTTGGGTAGTTATATCTTACAAGGGGAAGTTATTGGTGGGGCCTGAATCCAAATAACCTCTCATGAGAGGATATTTTTTAGGTGGGACCCACATGATCCCTAACTTATCACCTCACCTCAACTCTCCATTAACACCCCCATTAATTAATTTGACAACCCCCCCTTAATGAATGAGATCTCTTCACCTCCCTCTCTCCCTTTTTAATATTTTCCAACACTTTTTAATTAATGAATTGAACTATTCAATTAATTAATTAAAGTGTTGGAATTTTGAATTTCATGTGTGAATAAAATAATAGCCTTAGATATTATTTTAGTTTGGAACTCATTGTGTTGGGAGAATTTTGGGAGAGTTCTAGAGAAGAATAGTGTTCTTCTTTCGATGAAGAACACCATTCTTCAACGACAAACAACTCTGACGAAGAATGCGAGGGACATGATCACCTTCCTCCACTACTTCAACCGGGGAAAGGAAGGAGGAGACACCACAAGAATTCTACCTACCTCCCTCTTCCTCCAATGTTGACAGAATGACACCGTCATCCGCGACACCCGACCACCACGACGCTCGTCTTCTGCGGCTCATCGACGAACGAACCTTAATCAATGTAGGGGGTTTACTTCAATTTTAATTGAATAAAAATTGTTCTTCGTTCTTCATTAAAACCATGTTTATCTTTGGACATATGATAATGCTTAACGTGGAGGGCACGGTCCGAATGAACACGGCCCAACGACCCTCCATTGATCATCATTTTATTTCGATGGAGATGGTGACGGAAGAGGTGGTGGCGACCGTAGAGGACCGTGACACCGGGTGTCGCGTGAAGAGGGAAAGACTGCGACCCAAAACCGTGGGCCACTCGGCCGACGAAGAACCGGCTGGCTAAAGTCGCCTGGACCGAAGAGACCGTGCCTCCATAAGGGGTGTCGCGCTGCGGAGGACCGCGACCCACGTTTCGCAAGCCGCTTCGGCGGCGAGCCGGCTGGCCACCTGCCGGATGGGTTGATGGAGGCCATGGAACCTGTAGGTGCCGCACTGAAGGACCGCGGCCCACCTGTGTGGGCCTCTCGAGCTGGGAAGACCGGCCGGCTTCGGCCGACCGGATAGGAGGGCAGCGCCGCACATCGCCGCCATTTCGGGAAAGTGGGGGGCCGTACCCCCCCCCCCCGCATCGCTCGGCCAGCCGGGCCGGGCCACACGCTTCACCAGGCTGGTCCGACACCAGCTAGGTCAGACCCGCCAAAACTGGGTCGACCCGACCCGCTAGCCCACTGGGCTTAACGGGCCGGACCCGTTTCGCTTAAATGAAAATAACTTCGCGACCGTGCATCCGATCGACGTGCCGTCTGCGACACTAGGATCCTCATGATGATACGGTCATTTTTCAATACTCTTAGTGAGTTATGTATGACTTTGGACAAATGGCTGGGTTGGTTCAAAACCGAAACCAACTGGGCCCTCGGAGCAGAAACGATTATAACTTAAGGGTCGGACGTCCGATTGACTTGTATTCAACTACGTTGGTTTCCTTTTGATGAGACGGTTCTTTTGAGATACTCCACTTGAGGTTCAGATGTTGTTGGAGTACGGTCAGATTGGTTTGAGCCTAAAAACCAACTGGGCCCCTAGAACGGAAATGCCAATAACTCTCAGACTGGGCTTCTGATTGACACGTCGTCTATTGCATTGAGACCCCTTTGACGTGGCGGTTCTTTGTGATACTTCTACGTGAGAGTTTGTGACACTTGGAGTATCGGCTTGTGTCACATGGAGCCGACCCTCCCGATGACGAGCGAGCAGATTATAGAGACCTATTAGCTGGCTGAGACTTGACGACTACTGATCGATCAACTCAGAGTGATTCAGAGGGCCTAGTGGGGAGCGCTTGGTTGTAGTATTAGACCCACGATGGAGGAGCGTTTGGTTGCAGCGGCAGACCCGCGGTACTCAACAGAAGGAGTACCTCTATAGGCTGTGAGGGAGAGCGTTTGGTTGTAGTGGCAGACCCATGGTGGGAAGCGTTCCCATAGTACTCGACAGGTGGAGTACTTCAGCAGTCCAAGGTTAGTGGGAAGCGCTTGGTTGTAGCGGCAGACCCAATGTACTCGACAGAGGAGGAGTTCTCCAACAACTGTGGTTTTGACTTCATGAATAAAAATCCTAGTTTGAGCTGAGTCAGTGACCTTTGTGTTTTTCTCATAATTGAGATGGGTTACTTGATAACTTAGGTATATGTATGGTCATATACCTAAGTAATGGTTATCCATTGAAATAATACTTTTGTGGTTTATCCTTGTTGGATTTTGTGAGAACTTGAGGGTCTCGGGGTCCCAACTGAGTATCATTATACTCACCCCTGCACAGGCTATGCTCGCACCTCGTTGTGTTGGATGCAGACGATAGACAACGCTGACCAAGGCTGAGTGTATGAGGACTAGACGGTACCCATAGGTGGACCTCACGACGAGATGGTACCCATAGGAGACGTACGAGCATGGAGAACTGAGGAGACCATCTGTACCCACCCTTCAGGTGGGGTTCCCGGAGGACAACTCAGTGGTTGCTGTTTTACTTTACTGCAGTTGTACTAGCTTTTTAGTTGTACTGTACTTTACCGTTGGCCTTGTATTTCCATACCCTTACCTTCAGCACTTACTTTTGTATTCAGTATTAATTATTGATTTCTTCTATTGTGTACTATGTTGTGTTTGTTTACTTTTATAAAGGCAATGCCTTCCCTTTTTATCGAGATTTACACCTTTAGTTCTAGTCGCCAGCCCCTAGCCTATGGAAGGCGGGCTTGGGATAGTCACGTCACGGGCCCCGAGGAAGGGTCGTGAAAAATTGGTATCAGAGGACGTCGGTTCTACTATAGAACTAGGACTCAAATATTTTCTTTCTGTGAAGCAATCACTACAACATAAAAAGCATTTAGCGGTGATTTTGTAGCGGTGGTTTACAAAACTGCCGCTAAACCTTTCGATAAAAAGATTTAGTGGCGGTTTATTAAAAACCACTGCGAAACCCATTTCGTTTTTTACATCGGTGACACTTCTCTACCCATACCTGAGCCAACATTCTCTCCCCCCGACCTCGCGAGGCTTCTCCCCTCGACGATCGCGAACCCTAGCTCTGTTCCCCTCCGCTGCCCCCCCTATGTTACCGGTGACCTCGCCGCTGGTTGCTACTGACCCCACTTCTCCACCCAACACCTGCGAAACCGGTTTCTCCCCCGACCCCGTCGAGTTCATACCCTAGGTATGCTCCCCTCCCCTGCCGCTGGTGGGATCATCCTGTTATGGTGGATTTTGTGTGTGTAATGGTTAGATGAATCTTTTGGAGGAAAAATGCATAAGGTTTTATGTAGTTTCATTATTTTTGAGTCATTTCCATAATTTATTTTGTTTTATCATCAAATTTGGATGAATTAATTTAATGGATTGACTTCATATATTTGGGTTTTGTTTAGAAATGAGCTTAGAGGTGTTCCAAGAGTGATCCATACCCCATTTCTTGAAGTTACAGCGAGGATACATAATTGATGAGATGTCCCTAAAGTATGACTAATTGGATTAATATGGATTAATTATCTTAATTAATTATTATTTATTTATAATATATGTTGTAATTTTATGAGTTAGGGGATTGAGATGGTGTTGGTTCCTAGAGATGGCTTTGATGAGGATGGAATGAGATTTATTAAGGGGATAACTCTATGGTGAAGGTAGTTTATGACTAATATTACCATAGGATATGGTTATGTATTTATTGTGTGGATTGAAATTTCATGTAGGTGGGTATGTGACATGAATGGGATCCATGAGTTATTTACCTTATGATACATGAGGGTAGAGATTCATGTTGGGTTCATAGAATTCCCTTTAGTATTATGCATTGATTATACAACCATTGATGGCTATGTTATATATGTGATAGGCTTAACTATAGGGAAATTAAAACCCTAATAGGGTGTCCATCATGTATTAATGGGTCAAGTTATCTATAAAGGTCTTGTTTTAGGTAATTGATTCTCTCCTAAAGAAATGTCTAGGGGTGAGGCTATGGGATGGTGTGGTAATGGTCATCTATGGTATGATAATCTATGAGAACATATGAATGACCCAGTATGGAACCAAGTTAGGTTCCTTTGCTCGATGAGCAATCAATATGGACTATATGGATAATGACAGGTTCTCCAAACCTTATGAGTTGGGAATGTGGACCTTGATAGACATTTATCCCTTAGGTAGGGGTGAGATACCTAGGGAATGGAACCGTAAGTAGTGTCTTTATCATCCACATTAATCAATTTGCACAATATCAATATAACTTCAAAATTAGATTTATCATGTCAATAAAAAGTTACCAATCACACTGAAACCACACGTATGATAGTAAGGGAATAACTACTTCCTCTAAATTTTTCTTCTTATTAGTGGTCTAATTATACTAAATTCAGTGCTTGATATCCCTTGTTATAAACTAGATTCAATATGACATCATTGATTCTCTTAGTTAATACTTTTAAACCTCTTTTTATTCTAGAATAATCCATTTTTATGTATTTCTAGATTCAAAAAGTGACTTTACTTCAGCATGAAACTTCTAGATCAAGTTTTGAAGAAAAAAAGTGGTTTCTTAACACCACTTGCTGATTCATGATCAGCCATGACATGTTTTGATCATATTTTATATCAAATGAGACTTGAAATAATTATTACATCACTCATTTCATGCATTTTTTGGATTTAATCAGTTCTTCCTTTAGTTTAATAACATGTACTTTATTAGCACATCCACCCCATGGATCATATCTCCCCATAAATATTGGGACACTTCAAACAATGATTAGAATTATTTAATTTAATGGGAGAGGGTAAACTCCAACTTTCTTAAGTTAATTAATTTGTTTGGACTTTGTTCACTCACCCTAATCTCCCAATTTAATTCTAATCCTTTGTGGTGGTACTACTTTATATGACACCACTAGTGGGTGACTTACCATATGCATTGATATAGGAAAACCTTATGTAACATATTTATATATTATTTCAACTAGTATATATGAATCTCTTTCCCTATTTAGTAATAGTTATGTGTTTTAATTTTTTTTAATATTGTGTAGGCACATTGTGATGTACATGGATAAAAGCGGGATCACATTACCGAGGAACTCACCTCAGTATATTAAGGGTTTGAATGAGTTTTTATATTTTGCAATTTCCAATCGATCCGTTGAAGGGAGAATAAGATGTCCATTTCCTAAATGTAAATTTAGAATATGGGTTAAGAGAGATGATGTTTATGAACATTTAACATTGAAGAAATTCCATGGTCAATATTTGCGTTGTATTTGGCACAGAGAATCAAATGTTACAGAAAGGTTGAGCACTGATGTCAATCCATAGAATGAACTCGCAACTTCATCTACAATGGAAAATGAAATTCAAAACCTTATAAATTATGCATTTGGGACTGCAAGAGACCACCATCAACATCAAAAAATATTAGAATAACTAGATGAGGGTGCTACAAATAGCAATGAGACAAGTGATGTTTTTGAGACTGTAGGACAACCATATCAAGATTGTAACATATCAGTGGATCATCCTCTTGATTCTATGGAGAATAATTCAAGAGAAAACATCACTGAGTAAAATATGTTCCATGATTTAGTTGACGATGGAAATCAAGATTTGTATAGTGGATGTTTGAAATATTCAAAACCTTATTTTATGCTGAAGTTGTACCATATCAAATGTCTATGTGGAATTACAAATAAGGCAATGTCCATGATATTGGAATTTTTGCGTGATGCATTTCCTGAAGCAAACATCCCTGAGTCTTTTTATGATATGAAAAAAGTTGTTAACAGGCTTGGTCTGAATTATACAAAAATACATGCGTGTCCCAATGATTGTATGCTTTATTGGCGAGAGGATTCAAGTAGACATGATTGTAAAAAAATGTTCTTCTTCTAGATGGCGGTCAATGGGTGATGTTGGAAGTCTGAATCAACATAATTTCATTAAGAATAAGAAAAGGAACACACCTGCAAAGGTTTTGCGTTACTTTCCTTTAAAGCCTCGATTGAAATGATTATTCATGTCATCGAAAACCGTGGAAGAAATTTGATTCATTACATCCATATTTCTCATCTGGTCCTAGGAATGTTCGATTGGGATTGGCTACCGATGGATTCAACCCATTTGAGACTTTGAGTACCAGTTATAGCATTTGGCCAGTTGTTTTGATCCCTTACAATCTGCCTCTGTAGATGTGTATGAAACAAATGTATTTTATCATTTTGATGATTATTCATGGAAAAAAATGCCAGGAAATGATATTGATGTATACTTGTAGCCTTTAATTAAAGAATTATAGGAGTTGTGGAGCAACGATGTTGAGACATTTGTTGCTTCTTATAAGACAATGTTCAAAATGCATATTGCTTTAATGTGGACTATTAGTGAATTCCCTGGGCTTGGGAATTTATCTGGTTGGAACACTTACACAGGTTTGGATTTTCCTATTTGTAACTTTGATTTTGAGCCCAAATGGATACCTCATTGTAGAAAATGGTGCTTCTTATGCCATCAAAGATTTCTCGATGCATCTCATAGACTTCGGCTGAACAGATCAAAGTTTAATAGTTTCATTGATTGTAGACCACCTCCAAAGTTGTTAACTGGTTCTGAAATATTGACACAACTTGGAAATGCTAAAATAGAATTTGGGAAGGTTCGTCATTTTAATGATAGCTGGAAACGGTTTTGAAGTGTATCGTCAAACAAACTCGGAACGCAACAATGGAAGAAAAAAATTATATTCTTCAAACTTATGTATTGAGAATTTAATTTATTGCGACATAATCTTGATGTGATGAATATTGAGAAGAATGTCTATGACAATTTGATTTTCACATTTCTTAATAAGCATGGAATGTTGAAGGATCTTCTCAATGCTCACAAAGAATTACAATCAATGAACATAAAACGTGATCTCTGGCCAGATGAGAATGAAAAGTATCCTCTGGAAATTTTTGAAATGAAAAATAGGGATAAAGATACATTCCTTAAAATTTTAAAGAATGTTAAGGTATCTGATGGGTATTAAAGTAACATCTCGAGGTTTGTTGACATGAATAATCGTAAGTTACATGGATTGAAAAGTCACGATTCACATATTTTGTTACAACAGTTACTACCATTGGCATTACGTACATTATTACCTAAAAAACTTACTGTTGTTGTACTCCAATTCTGCACATTTTTTTAAAAAATATGTGAGAACTCTCTACATCCATTTCAGCTTCACAACCTCTAGGAGAGGTTTGTATTGACCCTTTGTGCAATGGAGATGATCTTTCCTTCTTTTTTTTTACTGTAATGATGCATTTAACTCTGTATTTGGTCGAGGAAGCTAAATTAGGAGGCCCCGTTCATTATCGATGGATGTATCCAATTTAGAGGTACTTTATTTATATGTTTTTCATCTATGTAAACAATTTTTGGCACTTAATTAAATTCATAATTATGTTTATTTTATTTTAAAGATATCTTGGGAATTTGAAATCATACGTGATAAATAAAGCTCAACCATAAGGCTTTATTGATGAAGGATATTTGGATGAGGAGTGTCTTACCTTTTGTTCTATATACTTGGATGATATTGAGACAATATTTAATCGAGTTGGATGTGTTGATGACACATCGACTCAATCTCAAATACATCAGAAATCAAAAATATTTCATGCTATTGGCCGATCAGTTGGGAGGACCTCAAATGTGACACTGACAGAATTGGAATTATTACAGGCACATAGATATGTTCTGATGAATAGTGAAATTGTAGATCCATTTATTGAAGATTTGAGGATACAAAAAAAGAGATGAATGAGAGACCAAACACGAAATGAGAAAGATATAATGAAAGTTGTTAATAAAAATCTTGTAGAATAGTTTGCACGACGTGTAAGTTCCTAAATATTGAAATAAATATGAATATTAGTTTGACACATATATTTTGTAAATATAATAAAGTATATTTATTTTTTAAATCATGAATATTGATACTCGAGTAGAGGTGTCAGAAGATTTGAAGTTTCTTGCTCGAGGTCCTCTAAAAAAATTTAGAAAGCTCGACGCTTACAACGTGAATGGATTCAGATTTTGTACAGTCGATCGAGAAGAGGATTTGAAAACACAAAATAGTGGTATATTTACATTTTATAAAGTGGAATACTATGGAAATATGACTGATATTATTTAATTAAACTACCATGGCCATTTTTCATTTGTTTTATTCAAATTCCATTGGGTCGATTTTATCAGAGGTGTTAAAAGAGATTCCTTGCAATTTACTTCTGTGAACTTCTCTCGCTTGATGGATGTGGGTGATCATGAATTGCATGATCCATATATCTTATCATCACAAGAAAAAATGGTATATTATGTGAATGATATTGTGGATGAAGGGTGGAGGGATGTTTCTCACGTAATACAAAGATATTTTTATGATATGGGTGATGAAGTGGAAGATTTGACCTCTGAAATTGAATCTCATCAACAACAAGAAACAGAATTATTTTTCCATCATGATATTGAAAATATTAGTCTCGTAAGGATGAATGAAGTAGATGAAGTAATGGAGCAGGAAACATACATGATTGAAGGGGAAAATGATTTTATGTACAGTTATTTATTCATTCAGCAACCACTTATTTAATTTATGTAGTTATTCATTATCATTGTTATGTATATTTTTTTTGTTAGTACTGGGCATCTATTTTCATTTTGAATTTTTTTTCTGTATAATATTTTTTGAAATATATGTTCTGAACTTAATTTTATTTGATAAATGACAGGAATTCCAAGGAGGAAGTGATACACTGTTTCATCCACTACTGCGACAGATGATGATCAATCTATCTCCCTCCCTATGGCATCCGAGCCAACAACTACCTTCCCACATGCACCATCTCTCAAACCCTCTGTGAGTTTCCCTACACCATATCCCCCTGAACCATCTCTCACACCATCTGTGAGTGTCCATTTAGAAGCTAAGTTGTCGACTCCCCCTTCATCAGCCTCATCAGTTGGGCGGTGGTGCGCCACTTTCAGTTCATCACGGACATACTGGAGGGTCCCTGTCATAGGTACAAATTTTAATTAAATCAATTTATTGCATTTTTTATACTAATTGTTTGCTCATTGAAGATGAAAAAAATGAAACTTTGGAGAAAAATATAAAAAGTTCAGATGTTTGGAATATTATTGGCGAGAAGATAGTCGTTCCATTTGATGCTTATAGGGTCCCTACGGATGACGCTGTGGAGTTACTTGGCCAGATTATAGGCCAGCTGGCAGCGGATCCCATTTCCCTTCCTATTTTTTATGATGATTGAATACATATGCCTCCAAGATGGAAAAATGAAGTTTTTGATTCCCAAATAAAGGTAATTTTATTACATTATAGTTTAATTGAATGTCATGTTACTAATATGTTCAAAATAAATTTCTGTATACAGTTGTTCTTCCACTTTACAGTTGCTGATGTGATAGCATGGAAGTGGACGTTGAAAAATATTTGTAAGAAATAGAAAGATTTCAAATAGATATTGTGGTGTGATGTCAACGATACTTCGTTGATCGTGCAACAAATGTATGAGAAGCTACCCAGTGGGGTACCGAAAGAACAGTGGAAAGTTTTTGTTGACAGACATCGTGATGAGAAGCGGATGGTATTGAAATATATATTATTATATTATCCTTATTTTAAATTTATACATGTATATGAAGAGGAGATGATACTGAATACATTACTATTAAATTTCATTTTATTTATTTCAGGATCTCTCAAGAAAGAATGCATCAACCCGGGCAAAGCAAGTCATCCCTGACACCGTGGGGTCAAAAAGCATTTCTAGAAGCCGATCGTCTTTGGTAATCTTTTAATTAGTTTAAATATTTATAAGAAAATATTATCTGTTTAATATATTGAATTTTTTATTTATCTTTGCTTAATGCAGTCACATAGTTTAGGGCACGAAGCATCCCGAACTGAACTGTGGTTGGATGTTCACAAAAAATCAGATGAAAGCTTTGTTAATGAGCATGCCAAGGAAGTTGGGGTATGAAGTCAATTTTTTATTATAATAACTTATTATCAGTTTTTACTATGTTAATATATATTGATATTTTATTTATAGGTAAAAATTAAAGAACTATGGGATGCCAATCCTGGGCAGTCCTACTCAGTCTCCCAAGATGACCCGGTTGCTAAAGTCCTTGGGAAGGAGCATCTTGGTAGAGTGCGTGGGATGGGTTTAGGACCCATACCATCTGAGGTTTTTAGTAGGCTATCGGGGATGGTAGTTGCATATACTCCTGTCTATAGTCATCCCATATCCGAAGATGATAAGAAAGATATTTTTTCTCTATGAAACACAGTTCACGAGCAGGGGGATCAGATATCCGCGTTGCAGAAAGAGTTTACTGAAATACGTCAGCAGATGAGCAGATATGCCCCCCGATGGTACTATATCGATTGGTGGTGAGTAGGTAAATCACAAAAATTTAAAATCATTTAGTTTTAAATATTTTATTGGTTTTATGCTTAAATATAAATATGCAATACTATTTAATTTTCAATATAATGTTCTTATAGGTGGTAGCCGGAAGTAGAGATGGAGGTGGAGAGGGTGACGATATGTGTTCATCATCGGACAGTGATTAGTTGTATTGTTGATATGTTGGAGGTGGAGAGGGTGATGATATGTGTTCATCATCAGTTTGTATATGTATCATGTGTGGCACATAGTTTCCGCCAAACATTTTTATGACCTAACATTTTCTTGATTTTTCATGTTTCCTTTATGTATTTTATTGATTTCTGATGTTTCCTTTTATGTCTTGATTTCTTGAGTGTGGTTTTGGTATTTAGTTCAAGGGAGAGGGTAGGGTCAATTGGATAACAATCCTTATATATTGAGATCTTAGGTTGTCAAGATAATGTTGAGAATAGAATAGGTAATAATACTAAAATACCCATAAGGATTAAATTTTACAACCTAGTTGCAAGTCACCTCAAGAAGGTAATAAGAAGTGTCTAAGCTATCATAAGTCTTTATGTACCTGAACTACTTAAACTTACCATATTATGTATTTCCACCTAGAATAATAGTGGGTCCTATACAATGAAGAGGTACACACTTTAGTTTAGAGAGTACTAAACCATTATTTCAAGACAAATTTTCTAAACTCACATCACCTCTTAGAAACAATATCAAGGATGCCAACCACACAAAGTCATATGAGTGTCACCTTTTGGTGTACTGACCCCATTGGAGGACCCAAATCCCATTAAGAACACCACATTGAAAGCAGTGGTACCTATCTCCCAAGATAGATGACCTACACATCATTGGTGGCAGAGTTCCAAGATTTATGATCCATTATATGGGGGAGCCACACCTTGTCAGGTCCAAAAGAGAGTTGATTATATGCCTTAACTTGGAGGACCCAGAATTTGAGTATATGGGGGAGTATCTAGTGTTGTTAAAGGTTCACGCCTTAGGGCGCCTTAGCGAGAGGTGAGGTGAGGCGCAGCTGGAGCGCCTTGTCACAGGTGATGCGAGGCGACCACACTATGGCGCGCCAAAGGCGTGCGCCTCACGCGCCATCTTAGGAGGCGCTAAGGAGCAAGGAGATATAATGGCGCGCCCCCTGAAATAAAAAAACCCAGACATCCCTTCTAAAAAGCGGCAGCAGCGAGGGTGGAAATTGTGGCTACAGATACATCAGACATGGGAGGTAGAGATCGGGGTAGGATAGAAATATGGGGTACAAGCAGAAATCGGGGTACAGAAAGGGGAGGCAGAGATCAGGGCAGGATAATGGAGATCGGGGGTGGGTGAGGTAGGTCAGCGGAAATCGTGGTGCACCACTAGAAATCGGGGTAAGTTCAATTAAATAGAAAATTTAATATATTAATAAAAAAACATAACATACTATAAAAACCTCACTCACCGGCACCTCACTACCATTGCAGTTGATTAAAAATATTAATTTGTATTTTTTATTGAATTTAAGTTTATTAAAATTTTAAATATTGTTTCAAACTGTATATAATTAATTATCCGCACATGCGCCTTATTTGCACCTCGCGCCATGCCTTGCGCCGCATCCCCAAGCGGCCTTTGCGCCTTATTGCACTGCACGTCTTTAAAAACAATGGGAGTATCAAGCCTTGTGAAGAATGTAGGATACCCATGCCTTATAATCAACACATTGCCAAGGGAGTAACCAACCCCATGTATTCTCCAATCATCTTTCCCAAACCTAGTCATTAGACCTATAGAGATAAAGAACACAAATTTATTGAATTTATAAAAGTTTCACCTCTAATTCCAAAGAGGATCATAACACTGCGATATATATGGAAAATGCATCGAATGGACTACTCACATTCCAATATCCAAGTCTCAAGATGGAAAATAGGGAAATACTATAGAATTACCAATATATTTAATTTACTATCATGTAGAAAACATGTATGTATCAGGTTACAACTAAGAGTTCCACTAATGTCTCTATAGTGTGAAGTCAACCTCGACTGCATGTCCTTGTGGGATGATCAATTTGCGGGACCTATGATTTAGTTAGGAATGTATCTCTGATACACACAATCATGTTATCCCAATATATATGGAGTGTTATCCAATGATACATGAAATGTGAATCTAAAAGGTTAGTTAGTGTGTATATCCATGACCTTATTTATGTTCCTAAAATTATACACAACATGTACCCCTACCGATATGACATGTTTGGACAAGCAGAAATATTCTTGGTGTGGGTTGTGGTTTCCACTATTATATGTGAAGCTCAAAAATTAAATTAATGTGGTTATGTGTCTACCAATTGAACGGTGATGTAGATATGATTTCTTGTTTCATACATATTTAATAATTTTTTGGATTCTATGTAAATTCTTATTTAGAAATTGTTCATGCATGTATAGGTTGAATAATGATAAACCACTTTGATAAAGGTGTGTTTGATTATGTCTTGTCTTGTCTTATGAATAAGATATGTTCCATGGATTATGAAGTGAGAAGGAATATGGGAATAGTATGTGTTTATGTGGAAAGACTTGGATATGTATGATTTTCATGACCCATCCTACCTGGCCAGATCATGATACGACCCTTTAAAACATTTACGATGGAGATTGGTTGGATCATGTTGGAGACACACCATCACATCCAATATTGATCACTATGAGTACACAGATCCATGTGGATTCTATATTCTTGTAATTGTTTTTTTTTCGGGCACTGGTATAGAAGCTGCTGTTTTTTTTGTAGCTGTGGTTTTAGCGATAGTTTAAACCACCGCTAAATGTCAACATTTTTCAATTAGTGGCAGTTTTAACCGCCTCTATAGTGGCCCATCTTCCGCATAAAATTCACGTGGTTATGATGCTTTTAGCGGGGGTTTTCCCGGCTGCTAAAAGCCTCATAACCGCCGCGAAATGTCTATAACCTTCGGCAATAGTGTCCCGACACACAATTTAGCGGCGATTTTTGGAAACTACTGCAGAAGCATATAACGGCAGTTTAAACCGCCGCTATACCCAAAAAAACAGCCGCTAACATCGAATTTTCCTGTAGTGAATAGTATTAAGGGTACTAAGTGTGGTTTTCAGTTTCAGGAGTCCAATGTTGGTTCGAACGACCGATGTATCCATACACTAGGACCATGACTTTTTATTTCTGACTCAGTGCACGAAAAAACTGATTGCGTGTATGTTTTCAAGAGTTTTCTCTGAGTCAGCTAAAACCAGGTCAGCTCACCAGGTATAATCTTTGACCGTGTCACATATGTTTCTTTCAGGATGCCTCCTTGTAGACGACCAGCTAGGGCCTCGAGAGTTGTATGTACTGACAGACCACCAAGCGACGAGGCCTCAGTACATGGCCCTCTTCTAGCTGAGGCACCAGTGGAGGCACTAGCAGTACTACCACCCATTGGGACACCGATTCCACCAGCCCCAACAGCAAGCGATGCATTCCGCTTGAGCGTGATGCATGAGTTCCAGTGCCAGAGGCCACCCAGGTTCTGAGGAGAGACGAACCCAATAGAGGCTGAGGATTTGATGGAGGCTGTGGAGAGAGTCTTAAGACTAGTAGGGACACCAGCAGACTTTATGGTGATCCTTGCTGCTAGCCTCCTTCATGCAGCAGCAGGCAGATGGTGGACCCTGATGCTCCAGATACATGACGAGGTGACACTTCTATGGGAAGACTTCGAGAGCCTGTTTCGAGTGGAGTTTGTACCATCCACCCTTCGAGCGGTGCATATACAGGAGCTACTGCATCTGCAGCAAGGCAGCATGACAGTAGCATAGTACTTAGCGAGGTTCACAGACCTCTCACGCTACTCTACAGATATAGTACGAGACCCATTATTTAGGGCCCAGACCTTCGAGAAGGGGCTCAGGAAGGATATTAGAGCTTTATTTGTTTCTCATAGCATCCCGACGCAGACAGGGGTGTTAGAGCGAGCCCTTAGAGTGGATAGTTTCCTTGTTAAGTAATCTACAATAGCGGGACCCAATACTAGTCGACATGCAGTGGAGTCTTCTACAGCTGGAAATAGACAAATGACACAGAGATCTAAGAGGACCAGACCCACAGGTGGTCGAACGTATGACTCAAGATCGTGAGTGCGAGGCACCCAGGGTGGATAACCAATTACCAGGATTGGACAGTGTTACTCCTACAGCGGGCTTGGTCACATGGCACGTGACTGTACGACCCGCCATACAGATGATCAGCAGATAGATGAAGGACCTCCCAAGAATAGGTAGAGGTTCGATTGAGGCGGACCGCAAGGAGTAGGAGACCGAGGCAGAGGAGTTGGCCGTGCAGATGGTGGTGGACGATGCTTCGAGGTGTTGCCACCACCACCACCAGGAGGTCCACCTCGACCGCAGGGAATGGGTGTATATGGGAGAGAACAACTTCAGGCAGCTGAAGCATATGACTATGGATCTCCGGAAGTAGTTGTATAGGAGCAGGACTAGTTCCAAGCATGGAGGCCTTTGTTCTTGGTGCTTCTAGCTTCCTTGATGTTGTTGTTTGTGGTTGTTATGTGTCTTTGTACTTTGAGCTACAATAATAAAAGACACTTTTCCGTGTGATGTTTTCTTTCCTTCCTTTTTGTGTGGTTAATACTAAGAGGTTCCAGTTAAAACTGTTGACTTGACCCTCACTTTTGATATTTCTACTGGAGGGGACCCAGTAACCACACACTGATGCCGACAGTGTGACTCAACCCTTGGAGGTGAGAGTAACGGTTGGATCTCTTGGTAGTAGCGTTAAGGCCTTACGACGTCATCCATGGCATGAATTAGTATAATTCATGTCAGGATTTACTGTATTAGGAAAAGGACATGGTTCATCTAGGGGATGATATCAGATTTTCCTTTTCAGAAAAGGAGATATCTTGTAGCTCTTGTAGAACATAGGTGAAGAGGTGTGAAGTCTAGTTTTTACAAATGGCTACTCTCAACCGTAGATCGTCGAGCGAACGATTTACGGTTTACTCTAATATCAATAGTCTCAGGTGTATCTTCTCTCAGAAGGACCTAAACCTGAGACAAAAACGATGGATTGAGTTCCCTCAGGACTATGAATTTGAGATAGTCTATACTCCTGGGAAGGGAAACATAGTAGCAGATGCTCTCAGTAGGAGTTCAAGCATTCAGCTGTTAGGAGAGGCGACAGAGTAGCTGGCCACGTTGCTGATATCCTTTGTGGATAGGGATGGTGCCGCCTATCTGTAGTCACTACTCTAATTCTTCAGCAGGGTAGGCAAGGTGGCTTACCGCCTGGCCCTTCCACATCATCTACATCGGGTGCACGATGTCTTCCACGCATCTCAACTGTGGAGATACGTGCACGACCTGTCCCACATCATCGACCATGGGGAGCTGGACATCAATGACAGGGCAAATTTCATAGAGGTCTCGATGGAGATCGAGGATCGATAGGATCAGGTCCTACGTGGACGGTTGATTCCTCTAGCGTGCATTCGCTGGCAGCACAGGAACCTCCAGGAGAGCACATTGGAGTAGGAGGCTCATATGCATGCTCAGTACCCCTTTAGTTTCCTTAGTGTGTGTTGTAGATTTACAGGGACGTAAAAACCTGAGGTAGGGGTACTATAAAGACCTATAAATTTCAAGGAAATTTTTTTCTTAAATTCTTTGGAATTTTAAAAGTCCGCAGTTTCTGACGACACTTGATTCCGAGTCCCGGTGTGCCCGGAATCAATTTCTGAAGTTTTGTTCGGGTATATTCAGTAAAAGTATGTGCAAGTTTTTCTATCTTTTGAACTGGTGATCAGAATTGAAATACGAGGGCACCGATGAACTCGCAGTGCCGGTATTCTCTTAAGGGGACCTTTATCGCAGTTGCATTTGTGCGGGAGAAGAAGTTAATTTTTGGGGTTTAATAAAAAAGTTAAATAAAATCATTGTGAACAATTTTATTTATCTTGGGTAGTTATATCCTACAAGGGGAAGTTATTGGTGGGGCCCACATCTACATAACCTCTCATGAGAGGATATTTTTGAGGTGGGGCCCACATGATCCTTAACTTATCACCTCCCCTTAACTCCCCATTAACACCCCCTTTAATTAATTTGACAACTCCCCCTTAATGAATGAGATCTCTTCACCTCCCTCTCTCTCTCTTTAATATTTGCCAACACTTTTTAATTATTGAATTGAACTATTCAATTAATTAACTAAAGTGTTTGAATTTTGAATTTCATGTGTGAATAAAATAATAGCCTTAGCTATTATTTTAGTTTGGCACTCATTGTGTTGGGAGAATTTTGGGAGAGCTCTAGAGAAGAATAGTGTTCTTCTTTAGACAAAGAACACCATTCTTCAATGATGAACAAATCCAACGAAGAACGTGAGGGACACGATCACCATCCTCCACTACTTCAACCAGGGCAAGGAAGGAGGCGACACCACAAGAACGCTACCTACCTCCCTCTTCCTCCAATGTTGACAGAACGACACCGTTATCCGCGACGCCCGACTACCGCGACGCTCGTCTTCCACAGCTTGTCGACGAACGAACCTTAATCAAGGTAGGGGGTTTACTTCAATTTTAATTGAATAAAAATTATTCTTCGTTTTTCTTTGAAACCATGTTTATCTTCGACCATATGATACCGCCTAACACAAAGGGCGCGAGCCAAACGAACACGGCCCGACGACCCTCTGTTGATCCTCGTTTTATTTCAATGGAGACGGTGACGGAAGAGGTGGTGGCGATTGTAGAGGAACACAACACCGGGTGCCACGTGAAGAGGGAAAGACCATGACTCTCAACTGCGGTCCGCTAGGCCGATGAAGAACCAGCAGGCTAAAGCCGGCCAGACCGAAGAGACCACATCGCCACAAGGGGCACCGCGCTGTGGAGGACCACGACCCACGTTCTGCGGGCCGCTTCGGCGGCGAGCCAGCCGGCCACCTTCCGGTCGGGTTAATAGAGGCCACGACACCTATAGGTGCCGCGCGGAAGGACTATGGCCCGCCCATGTGGGCTGCTCGAGCTGGGAAGACAGGCCGGCTTCGGCCGGCCGGATAAGATGGCAACACCGCTTGTTGCCATTAGTTCGGGAAAGTGGGGGGCTGCGCCCCCCCACACCGCTCGGCCACCCGGGCCGAGCTGCCCGACCAGGCGGGCCGAGCCGTGGCCCACCTGGCTGTGCCGCGCCCTGCCGGGTCGGGCCGCACACTTCACCGGGCCAGTCCGACACCAGCCGGGTCGGACCCGCCAAAACCGGGTCGACCCGACCCGCCAGCCCACTGGGCTTAACGGGTCAGACCCATTTCGCTTAAATGTGAATAACTTCGCAACCGTGTGTCCGATCGACACGCCATCTACAGAACTGGGATCCTCATGATGAGACGGTCCTTTTACGATACTCTTAGTGAGTTTTTGATGACTTTGGAAAAACGGATGGGTTGGTTCGAAACCGAAACCAACCGGGCCCTCGGAGCAGAAACACTTATAACTTAAGGTCCATACGTCTGATTGACTTTCCATCAACTACGTTGGTTTCCTTTTGATGAGACGATTCTTTTGAAATACTCCACTAGAGGTTCAGACATTGTTGGAGTACGGTCAGGTTTGTTTAAGCCTAAAAACCAACTGGGCCCCTGGAACAGAAATGCCAATAACTCTTAGACCGGGCGTCCGATTGATGCACTGTCTATTGCATTGAGACCCCAATGAAGTGGAGGTTCTTTGTGATATTTCTACATGAGACATAGTGAAACTTGGAGTATTGGCTTGTGGCATGTGGAGTGGACCCTCTTGGTGACGAGTGAGAAGATTGCAGAGACCTATTAGCTAGATGAGACTTGATGACTACTGATCGATTGACTCAGAGTGATTTGGATGGCCTAGTGGGGAGAGCTTGGTTGTAGCAACAAACCCATGAAGGAGGAGCACTTGATTTCCACGACAGACCCGCGGTACTCGACAAAAGGAGTACCTCTATAGGCTATGAGGGGGAGCGCTTGGTTGTAGAGGAAGACCCATGGTGGGTAGCACTTGGTTGTAGAAGCATGTCCACGTTACTCGACAGGTGGAGTACTTCAGCAGTCCAAGGTTAGTGGGAAGCGCTTGGTTGTAGCGGAAGACCCACTGTACTTGATAGAGGATGATTTCTCCAGCAGTTTTGGTTTTAACTTAGTGAATAAAAATCCTGGTTTGAGCTGAGTCAGCGACCTTTGTGTTTTCCTCATGATTGAGATGGGTTACTTGATAACTTAGGTATATGTATGGGCATATACCTAAGTAATGGTTATCCTTTGAAATCATACTTTTTTGGTTTATCCTTGTTGGATTTTTTGAGGCCTTGATGGTCTCAGGGTCCCTACTGAGTATCGTTATACTCACCCTGCACAGGTTATTCCCGCACCTCGTTGTGTTGGATGCAGACAACGGACAACGCTGACTGAGGCTGAGTGTACGAGGACTGGACGGTACCCGGAGGTAGACCTCAGGAAGAGACAGTACCTGGAGGAGAAAGACAGGCATAGAGCACTAAGGAGACCATCTGTACCCACCCTTCAGGTGGGGTTCCCAGAGGACGACTCAGTGGTTGTTGTTTTACTTTACTGCAGTTGTACTAGCTTTTCTGTTGTCCGGTACTTTACTGTTGGGCTTGTATTTCCGGCCCCCTACCTTCAGCACTTACTTTTGTATTCAATATTAATTAGTGCTTACTTATATTGCATACTCTATTGTGTTTGTTTACTTTTATAAAGGCAATTACTTCCCTTTTTATCAGGATTTACGCCTTTGGTGCTAGTCGCCATCCCCTAGCCTATGGAAGGTGGGATTGGGGTAGTCATGGCACGGGCCCTGAGGACGAGTCATGACAGAATATAACCCTATGATATAATTTTAGGATAAGTATATAAGAACATCCTAATGTTTTGGTAAGGTTAAGATTATGTAATTTTTTCTTACAATACATCATTTTTTGGATACTATAAGTGGACATGGTTCTGTAACAAATGTACCTAGGGGTAATAAATCTAAAAAATGATTGACTCGAGCATTACCTAGTACATGAAAATAGTCTTTATGGTGCACCTAGTTTGACACTCCCTAGGGATATTCTTAGGATAATTCAAATTTTCATTACAAACCATTATGATGGATTTGATAATAAAGATATACCCAAATAAATTACATTTATGATTATGAGATTAGATATCCATAAATTTTTCAATTTATGTGTTTTACTAGTTTTAGGATTTTACATTATGTTTCACAATGTTATGATCTTACCATGAAACGACATGAGTCAACCCCAAACCAGTCACCCAAATCGATCTATGGCAAGACCCGAAGGGTATTCCTGATCCCCACAGGTTGTAAACTAGTGTCAAGAATCATTAGAGAAACTAAGGGAACAATTTCTCCCAAAAATAAATAAATAAACCGAATATTGTAAAGATAAACTGAGAAACCAAAATGCATATATATAATGATCAAAATGACCATTTTTTATACATAAGATTAAAATAAACCAACTGAACAACATAACCAAACTACAGCTGATGACCATAATTTCTCCATGGACCCCAAGGGACACTCTCAGATACAAAAACTAACCATCCCCCATGGTGATCAAAACCAAGATAAAACCTACACCATAAGCTAAAAAAAGAAAGAACTATAATCATAAGTATTAAAACTCAGTAGGTGTGCCCAGATATACTATTCCCAATGCACGTCCTTTAAAATAAAAGAAACATCAACTTCATGTTTGAAATACAATATATTAAAAGTATGCTTTTCCACACATTTCACTTTAAAAATATGTGGTCCATTTCCATTTTTCCATTCCAAATCCAGGTTCTTTTCCATTCAAGAAGCATTAACATTTTCAAGAGGGAAATGATGATTTCATTTCAAAATGTCATAGGAGATTATAAAACATTTATACTTTAAAACATTTTTCATAAACCTTTGAAATCCAAAAGATCACTTCCCAAAGAGACATACCACACATGAGAACATCACAATAATCATATAATAAGGAAAATGGATATAAGCACACAACAGTAACCAACCAAAAATTATATCAAACATCACTTCAAGTAAAAAAGTTCCAATAGACATGGGAGAAATCCTAAGATATTGTGAATAATCTAAAACATACTAATACATGTTGAATCATCTTGGAAATCAGGCCTCACTCGATGAAATCAAATATGATTAACATTCCTCAGCCACACCACACATGGTAAACATCAAGGGGAACTATCCCATAGAAACAATAACAAAATATACCTCTTCTATGGTCCACTATCTAGTGCGTAACCTAACTAGTGAAACAAACGTTCTCATAAAATTCAATAGTTATATCGGGTTCTCCATGTCAAGAGTATAGAAGTGGGGTAAACCAACTAATGCCAATAGAGTATCCAATCAAATTCACATATATCAAATATAATAATTTACACAACATGTATCACCCCAAGACACCCCAAGGATCAATCTCCTGCAATAGAACAAATAGATCTCAAAGGATTCCACAATGAGGATCTCTTATTATGCTCAAGGTAAATGGGTCATGAGGAGTCCACAATGAGAATTTCCTACCCATTCACATAAATGAGTCATGAGGATTACACAGTGAGTACATCCTAACCATTAAATATAGATAATTTAATAAGATTACCTAAGAAGTATTTTCATAATAATCATTTTCACTAGTTTCACAAATTTTCCAAACAAGCCTCAAACATCTCTTTCTCAAAGAATCATCATTTATCAAATAACCAAATAATCCTTTAAAAAATGTGAAAATATACAATTTTTTATTTCACAATAATTTAAAAAATATCATTTGATTTCTCACACCTCATGTGCAAATCGAAACCACTTTCATTAAAATTCCAAATGGGCCATTAACCACCATAACATGTCTAATCTCTTTCAAAATACAACTAAACACATATTTTAAATTTAAAAACCACTTAGAACTCTTACAAGATACTCAAAACATCATTTGTCATGTCAAAAATTTATTAACAAATCCAAACCATGCTTTATACATAAAAAAAATCTTGTAAAGGCCAACTAGGAATTTTATCAAACACTTGGAGTGAAATATTTAACAAAAAATACCATTTATCACAAAACAGGGGAGAAACCACCACTTTTTACACTAAACAATTTATCTAAAGACCACACGTCCAAATTTTTCATATAAATAAGGTTTTAAAAGCAAGAAACCATTGAGTCTTATATTAAAAAGTAAAGTGAAAAGGGAAACCTACCTTAATCTCATGACACTTAAACAATGACACCCAAAATCACACTATGAGGGTTTCAAGATCCAATATCCACAAAGAGAAAACCTAGACATGAAAAACCACCAACATAAACTAAGGGAAACATAGACCCTAGGTCCAAATTACCATGGGAGAAATAGATCTCAAGAGTAAATGGAATAAGGATGAAGAGGAGGAGAGGATAGGAGAATACCTTGAGAAATATAGCCCCAAACTTGAATAATCTCCTTAGATATACCATTTAAGGAGGAGTGGAGGCTTGAAGAAGGAGGTAGGAGACACCTTTGGGTCACACGAACCAGGGAGAGAATAAAATGGGCATTTCGGGTTAAAAATACATAGGAGGATGGTTTGGTAATTTCATAATTTTTAAGATCTAGGAAGACCACATGGTTTGGACACACAATTTACAAAACTATGCGCTTACCGTATTCCCCTAACTAGACACACTTGGGAGCCTATACAGTTTGGATGCACAGTTTGGGAAATCGTACACCAACCATGTATAATGGTTCTACCATGGTAAAATGGATTCCCACATGCTTTAAGCATGGTTTGAATAACTATGTGTGGGTCATGTGCCATCAACCAAAAGAACACCAACTTTAACGTCCCTGACTCGGAAGCCACTAAACCAGTGCTCTAAGTTGGGTCATCACATGACCTCAAGCACGCCTCCTCGCACGCCATAGGTTTTCAATTAGTGGAGAGGGTCTAATAAGTCAAGTAGGGAGACTATACCCTCTTTATCAGAGCAAGCCACAAAAGAAAACAATATAAATATTGGAAACAATATGAACAAACAATAAACATGCATAACCAAACATTTCCCAAATGGGTACAAACACCGATCAAATGTAACAATGTCATGCCATACCAATAGTGAAAAGTGATGGAAACCCAAAATAAAACAAATGGACAAACTCAAAATGGGTCCCGACTCTAAGTCCAGGTCCTTCTCCTTGTATATTCCGAGCCCAACTATACATCTCATAGTAGGGCCTCTTCCCTTGTACAGAACTGAAACCAAGAGATCTACTTGGGTACCCAATGACGGCCTGAGCAGGGTATGAGTACAAAACTCAGCTGGCCACCACCAACGGTGTCAACAAAATATCCAGTCTAATAGATAGTGCATGAAAGTACAACCTCATGTCATTCTGACAATGTGTGTGCATATAATGATGCATTCCACCTATATCCTTATGTGCCAAAAACGATGCATGAATGAACAAACTCATGCCATTATGACAATGAGAAAAATATCATAAATCAGTCAAACCACACAAAATGTGCATCACCCAGTGGTGAAATATTATCCAACTGTAACAACACACATCAAGAACAACAATTCCCACCCAGGGTGACTTGGGTTTTCCCTCGTACATGGGTTAGCTACTCCCAAGAATGAGATCATTACCAAGGCCCGAAACATCATAATATTCTATCTACCATCTCAAAATAGTAAGAAGATAAAAGAACATATCTGATACCACTTTGTAACGTCCCCGACCCAGAATCCACTAAACCGATGCTCCGATCGGGGTCATCACATGACCTCAAGTGTGCCTCCTTGTATGCTAGAGGTTGCCAACTAGTGGCGAGGTTCTAATAAGTCACGTGGGGAGACTATACCCTCTTTATCAGAGAAATCCACAAAATAACACAATATAAATAGTGGAAACAATACGAACAACCAATAAACTTTCATAACCAAACATTTCCCAAATGGGTACAAACACCAATCAAATATAACAATGTCATGTCACACCAATAGTGAAAAGTGAAGGAAACCCAAAATAAAACAAATGGACAAACTCCAAACGGGTCTTGACTCTAAGTCTAGGTCCTTCTCCATGTAAATTATGATCCCAACTCAACATCTCATAGTAGGGACTCTTCCCTTTTCCTAACCTGCAACCAATAGATCTGCTCGGGTACCCAACGGCGGCCCGAGCAGGGTGTGAGTATAAAACTCATTAGGCCACCACCAACAGGGTCTACAAAATATCCAATATAATTGATAGTGCATGCAAGTACAAAATTAAAGTTAATTAAGCAAGGGAAATTTCAGGTTCCATTATTCAACAATGTTCATTTAATTCGTGACTAGAATTTATCCCAATTCCATTTCTTATACCATCTTTATTACATATGTCATATTGATCACATGTTCCATGGGTTAGGCATAAATATCATCTACACAAGGGTCTAAGTAAATCAATCACAAGGCACAAGGAAAGAAAATCAAGTACCTATCTCACTAGGGATCCACATATCACATCAACACATTATCCTCACCTTGAAGCCTCAGTCCGGGTGGAATGAAACTATTAGGGTAATAGAGCCTCCGTCCCCTTCCATAAATCATTCATTTTGGGGTGGAGTTTAGAGCCTCAGTCTATAACTCGACCCATGGGTGTAGAACCAAAATTCAATACCCCACACTACCAAGACATGTGCACATGCTTATTTATCAATCACCACAACCATACCATAACACAACACAACATAACCCATTCCATTGGAAATCATCATTCACAATGCATAGAAAACAACATGGGAATTAGTACTATTCCATAATCCATTAACACATTTTCCAATTACAATTATTATCCATTTAGCCAAATTCTAATTCTTGTGCCTTAACCTGTTAGGTGTATCCAAAAACCCCCATGTCTTATCCAAATTCATCATTGACCCATTTATCTCATTATCATTTCACTAGAATTTACCCACTTATTCATATCAAGTACCATTCTCATATTACATAACACAATCCCTTTATTACATTAAATCATTTAGGTGTACCACCAAATTATCATGTATTAACCCATTATACAAATTCATTCACTTACTTATTATATCCCATTAACATATTCCCCACTTACCATTACATTACCCAATTGCAAGTTCACCATTTAATATGCCCTAATCCCCTTAGGAATTTCTAACCAAAATTCATGAAATAATCGAAATAATCTCTTTCAACCCAATTACCCATTTTCATGTCATTAAAACAACATATTATGCTCTTATCACCCTAGGAATAATTATCACCATTCCATTTACAACCTAATCAACCATTTAAACATGTTTGACATGGGTTATATATTATTATTCGGCAATCATTCACTTAACCCTTTCCACTCTCTAGGTCCGAAAATGCCGGCACACCCCATGGGTGGCCCTATAATGGTCAAGTCACCCCCCTACACATCCCACAAGGATCATGAGGGTTTCAAGGAAATCATTTAGACACCCAATTTACCCAATCATACTCAAGGAAACAAATACACAACAAGAGATAAGAAAAATCCCAACACACATACACAAATCTATAACAAAACTATGGGATATAACTTTTAGACCATCTACCTCAAATTCGATGGTGAACACAGTCTTAATAATACCCTTGGATCTTGATTCAAAGACCCTTTGAAGCCTCAACCTAAAACTCAACTGAAAAGGAGGGTTTTAGAGCTTCAGAAGAAGATGGGAGGAAGATGAGAACCTTAATCAAAGAGAGGAATCAAGGAGGAGATTAGACTTACCCAGAGCTTCGATCCACAACCAATAGCACTCTAAATAGCCAAGAATCGAAGGAGAACCACCCTTGTGAAGCTTGGGTCTTCCAAGTTTGTCACTAGGTTTGATAGGGGAATAATGGAGGAAAATCCTGATTTGGGGTTTTAAATCCTGGGATGGAAATTTTGTAAAGTTTTTCTAACTTTTCTGGGTCATACGGTTTCCAAACCGTACACAAACCGTGTGTGAGCCACAATTTGAAAACACCAATTTCAAACGGTTTTTTGGGATCCCGCAAGGTTTTCCCCAATCGTGCTCAGATAGTGTGAATGCTACTATCCAAGGATGGCTAATCTGAACGGTTTACCCACACGGTTTCCCCTAACCGTGCACAGACCGTGCTCCTTGCACTGGTTGGCCTGATTGCCCTTCTCTTTGCACCCTGAGCCCCCGGGGCACCCCCGAGCCTTCACAAGAACTTTGGGAAACAATTATTTAGCCAAAAAGAGAGACCCAAACCATAACATAAAAAAACCATACCTTAAGAATGTTTAGGATATTACACCAAAGTTCGCATGATTTCCTAGGCCATGCCACATAGTTTTCTATAATTGTGCGCTAACCATGGTCCAAGAGAAAAACACCCCAAAACTCCAAATTTAAAACCATCACACCTAGGACTTTAGCTATAACCATAATTACAAAAGATAAACATGATCATAGGTCAAAAATAAAAAACTAGGTGTGACAATTCTCCTCACCATTAATTCTTTCCACCCTTAGAAAGACACGACATCTTCCAATTGATTGATCAAAGACTAAGGATTTCTACATTTTCATAATCCAACCTATTAAACCATGAATAAATCAACAACTATAAAATATAACCTACACCACTTACCAAAAATAAAACAACAAACTGAAACCATTAATCTAGAAATGATAGAAAACTTAAACCAGAACCTTTACAACAATGCCTCAAATGAGACTATTGGGAACACTCTAATAAATTCCAACATCCACCCAAACAAGAAAGAGATTAGAATAAAAAACTTCAAAAATAAGACAATTTATATTGGACTACATCCAAAACCAAACCAAATTCTCAACATGGGAGGCCAGAACAGACTCCCCACTATTATAAAACAACAAGCACTGATCAACTTCAGAGGAAAACACAACGAGATCTATGATGGGTATCCCCACCATTAATAACCAAATAGATCAAGCCAACAAAAAAACTTAATAAACGATTCAACCCCCCCCCCCACATGGGCCAAAAACCCTCCACCATAAGGGGATGAGGGGGTGGGAAATGAAAGATCACCACCCTAAATAGCTAACCTCATAAGGTAAAACAATTAGAGACTCATATCTAAAAAGGAAAAATTGTTGGGATTAAAGGATAATAATACCACCAAACTTTATAAGACATGGGAGAACTCCCAAAAACATGGATAACTTAAACAAGAGAATTTAAACTATTTCACCCCAATGAATGAGACAATAAATGAGCTTAATCTCCACATACCCCTAATGATTTTATGACTATGTGGAAAGCTTCACTCTTAGGCCTACGGCTGGAGCCCTGATATTTTTGTATCTGTTGCACTGTATCCAGAAGCTAATGATCTACAAATATAACTCCTTATTTTAGTTCCACAAGTAGCCACACATCACCCCAGGACGAAATAGAAAATCATGAAACACTATGAAACTCACCTTTTCAAACAAGGCACACACAGAACACACCTCTACTTAGAGTGTAAATATTTAGAATTTACAAAATAAAGAACATGATTTCATTGAAATAGGAGTTATCAGGAGATCCAAAAGATCCAATCACATATAAAACAAAATAGAACACCATCAGAAAAAACTGCCATAATAGAAAGAAGAGCTATAATAGAAAGGGAATTTAAACTGATCTCAAACAACAGTATACTCCTGCAAACTGGATCCACGTCGCTTCCTCACAACACCCTGACAGAACCGTTGTAATTGGACTAGGTGCCCATAAGTATGATAGGCATTTGGTGAACTCAAACATGATTAATTCTTATGATCTGACTTTACATATTGATGATACACCATGATTCTATGACCAAAATAATTTTAAAAAATATATCAAGGCCTTTTAATTACATGACCATGTCCAACAACTTCCAACCGCTTCTCTACTTCCTTACTGGAATTCCCTTCACCACTTCTAGGGACTGAAGGAGGGAAGACTACCTCAATAACTTATATTAACGAAGCTTTAATATGAACTACTTGCATCACCATGTTGATAAATAAGTTATATTGAACTTTTACACCTTTGACTGTAGATTAGGATGAATCCCAAACTCAAAACGTCAAGCCTTAAAGGGATTGTCTGTGGCCCACTCTGGAGTGAAAGGAAAAGCTCCATGAAATGAAGAAAGTAATCCAACACTATCCCATAACCTTGCTGCAAAAAACACATTTCCATACCCTTCCTCACTTTTACCATCTCAGAAAACGACTTCCAGATGGATGAAGTCTTGAAGAACTCCCAAGTAAGATCTTCCCGAGGCTTGTTCTGAGACACATACTTTCACCAATTCCATGCTGGTTCTTCATGAATAAAGGTGGAAAACTTCACCTTTAAAGAATTGGGAAACTCAATAAGGCTGAAGTTCCTTTTGATTTCCCTTATCCACTCTTATTCTTCAAGAGAATCCACTTGACCATAAAATAGAGGTGGATTTAACTTACGAAACTCAAGAAATATATCCTTAGGTTGATCAACTGGAAATCCTACTAATTAGGAATCACCCATATTTTCACCAAAAACATCCATAAAATATCTATAGTGGTGGACATTAGAAAATAAGAAATACAATAGATCAATCAAAACTAGTTCATAACCAAAACACACATCAAATAGATATCAATATAAAGGGAAGGTAGCTCAAAGATTCTAAAATATTTCTATAATCCCACTAAACACCGCTTCAAAACCGAATCAACAACAAGAATCCAAACTCAGATCACAACATGAACATCACTCCCAAATCACAAGATAAGACACCACATAAATAACACTTCCAAAACCATGGGAGAACAAGTCATACCCCTGAAAGTTTTCAAAACACCACAATTTTCCTCTTAAAAAAACTTTTGAAAAGAAAAAAAATTAGTGTATTTTCACACTCACCAATGGTATTTCATAGAGTCTCAATCACATGAAAATTACCATGCCAATCTAGGAACATATAAACTCATTACATATCAGGCACTCATCCTCCAACACCATCATCCATCCACTTTCCACACATATCCATACAAGTGATCACCCATGGAAAATAACAAAGCAAAAAAAAAACATTCTCATTTAAAAATTCACAAGGATTTTCAAAGCTCATTAACCAAGAAGGAAAAAATAATTTTCAAATTCAACACATCAATACACTTTATCATGATCAAAAATAAAATCCCATGGATCCCATCCAAAAATCCAATTCATTCTATTCAAATCATTTTTCAGCAGCTCAAAAAAAATTATCCCATAAAAACCATTTGATCAAACTCTCATTTCTTATTATTTAAAACAAGTTTCCAAAAACCATTTTAATAATAAAATTCTTCTTTCAAAAAAAAAAGCTTTGATAAAACCCAATTTTTGATTATAGAAACCCAATATCAGTGAATTCATCCCCATTTTCTCAAAATTACTTTATAAAAAAAATTTATAATCCCTTCTTCCAAACGATTATGAAAATTAATTTTCTATCTTAACAAAAAAACCATTACCATTTCAAAATCCATTTTCCATAATTCCAAAACATGATTTCTCAAAATAATTTTCAGAATTAAAGAATACCCAAAGCAATTAATATAGTAAACTAGTGTTTATGGGTGACTTTTCCATATGGTTGGAAGCCATATTCCAATCACACCACCATCAGGTAGAGTATACTAGGACCATGTCCCTAGATCCACATGGATTTCCAAGCCTTGTGAGATCATTGAGACCACTATACAAACTCCCTTTTTGTATCCCAAACACCAAAAAATAACAATAACCAAAGAAACCAACAAAACCCTATTTCCCATCGAAACTCAATGTTTAGTCCAAAAATTATTGGCTAGACACACCTCTAGTCTTTCAACCCATGTTTTGACGATCCTACTCCATTTAACTTGAAATCCAAAATAAAATAGTGTGCTATGAAATCTTGGTCCTCCAAGGTAGCCCACTCTGATACCATTTTTTCACGAATTAGCCTGAGTAGACCTCGAACCGGTCACCCAAGTCAATCCATGAAAAGTATTGAAGGGTGTTCCTGATCCCCATGGGCTAGAAACTAGTGTCGAGCATCATTAGAGTAACCAAGGGAACAATTTATCTCAAAAAAAATAAATAAACAAAATTTTAGAAAGATAAACCAAGCATCCCAACGGTATATATATATAATGGTGAAATTGAAAATTTTTTATACATAAGTTGAAAATACAAAAATTGAACAACATAAACCAAACTATGCCTAATGACCACAATGTCTCCATGTGACCACGAGGGTCACACTTCAATAACAAAACTAACCACCTCCCACGACGATTGAAACTAAGTTTAGACCTTCACCAAAAGCTAAAAATAAGAAATAACTATAGGTGTGAGTATTAAAACTTAGTAGTTGTTCTCAAATAAACTATTCCTAATAAAATTTCTTTAAAATAAAAGAAACATCAACTTCAAGTTTGAAATAAAATATATTAAAAGTAATCTTTTCCACACATTTCACTTTTAAACAAAATATGGATCATTTACTTTTTTCCATTCCAAATCTAGGTTCTTTTCCATTCAAGAATCATTAACATTTTCAAGAGGGAAATTATGCTTTCATTTCAAAACAGAACAAGGGAGAATAAAAAATTTCTACTTTAAAACATTTTTTACAAACCTTTGAAAGCCAACACATCACTCCCCAAATATACATACTGCACATGAGAACATCAAAATAATCATATAATAAGGGCAATGAAAATAAACACACCAGAGTAACCAACCCAAAAGTATATCAAACATCACTACAAGAAACTAAGTTCCAATAGACATGGGAGAAATTCTAGGAGAACATTAATAATATAGAACATACTAATACATGTTGACTCATCTTGGAAAGAATGAATCACTCGATGACATCTAATACGCTCAACACGCTCGGACACACCCCACAAGGTACAGAACAAGGGGAACTATACCATAACAACAATAACATAATATATCCATGTTCTATGGGCCATCGGCTAGTGTGTAACCTATCAAGTGTAGAAAATCATCTCAGAAAATTCAATAGCTATTCCATGTTCTCCATGTCAAGATTATAGAAGAGGGGTGAGCCAACCAATGCCAACCGAGAATCCAATCACATTCACATATAGAAAATATTATAATTTACACACCAAGCATCACCCTGAGCCATAAAAAGGATAAATCTCTTTCCATAGAACAAATAGATCTCAAAGGAGTCCACACCAAGGATCTCCTATTATGCTAAAGGTAAATGGGTCACAAGGAGTCCACATCAAGGACGCCCCACCCATTTACATAAATTAATCACAATTATTAAACAATAAGGACATCCCATCCATTAAATATAGATAAGATAAGAAGATTATCCAAGTAGGGTTTTCATAATAATCATTTTCACAAGTTTCACAAATTTTCCAAATGGGCCTCAAACATATCTCTATCAAAGAATCATCATTTATCAAAGAACCAATTCATCCTTTAAAAAAGGTGAAAATATATTATTTTCTATTTCAAAATCATTTTACAAAATATTATTAGAGTTCTCACACCACATGTTCAAACCAAAACCACTTTCATTAAAATGAAAAATGAGCCATTAACCACCATGACATGTTAAACCGCTTTGAAAAGCAAACTACCCACTTCTTTTAAATTCAAAAAGCACTTGGAACTCCTACAAGAAAGTAAAACCATCATTTAAAATGTCACAAATTTATCAACAAATCCAAACCATGATTTATACATCACAAATTTATTTCAAAGGCCAATCAAGAATTTTATCAAACACTTGGTATGAAATATTAAACAAAACAATACCATTTATCAAAAAAAGGTCGAAACCACTCTTTTCACATAAAAAATCTATCCAAAGATCACACATCAATATTTAGAATATAATGAAGGTGAGAAAATCAAGAAACCAATGAGTCTTAAATTAAAAAGGAAAGCGCAAAGGGAAAACTACCGTAATCTCAGGATGATTCAATATCGAACACCCGAAATCACACAACAAAGTTTACAAGATCCAAGATACACCAAGAGGAACCTTAAATAAACAAAACCCCAAATATAAACCAAGGGAGGAATGAACTCTAGGTATAAATGACTATAAGAGAAAGAGATATCAAGATAAAATGGAAGAAATAGGAAGAGGGAGGAGAGGAGAGGAGAATACCTTGAGAAATCTAGCCCCAAACTTGAAGAATCACCTTACACTATAATGAAAAGGGTAATTTTCAATAGTTTTTCATGATCTAATGGTGTTTTAAACCAATGACTTTATATTTACTGGTGGTTATAAAAACCACCACGTATTTCATGATCGCTAGTTATTTAGCGGTGAATTTTATTATTTCACAATGGTTTTGGTAAGTGTTGTTTTTGAATAATTTAGCAGCAGCTTCTAATTTATTTTCTGATAGTTTTTTATTTTAAAAAATATCTGGTGTAAATATAAACAAAATAATAGAAACTTTCACCTAATATACTAGCAGTGGTTACATGTAATCTCCACTAAATCAGATTTATTTTAAAAAAATTTAATAAAAAACTATAAATATAAAAAAATAACATATTATAAACTAAAACATAAATATATGATAAAATCATTATAAATCCATAGTCATATAAAAACATCCAATCATCATTCTACCTCCACCACATCATTCTACCTCCACATCATGTCATCAACTGAAACCATCTACATCATCTCATAAACTATAAAAAAATAATAAAACTACACATAATAAATCCGAATTACAGTAGAATAATTGATAAAATTTTAACATACCACATAAACTAACAACCATCACAACTGCCTTCTGAAGAATTTTGTGGATCAGAATGGTAAAAATCCTACCTACTGCCTACATCTGCCACCTACAATGAAAACTAGAACATTTAAAAAAATAAATATGAAATATAAAAGACAAAAAATATATTCAGAATAATTCCCATAAAATTTATTATATTTTTAATAAAAAACTAAATTTTAACATAAAAAACAAAACATATAATGAAAAATACTTTGAAAATAGAAACATACCTATTTAAGATAGGATAAAAATTGAAACTGAAAAGGGATAAGTAAATATTCTAATTTATTTTTAAAGCGATGTACGGTGTGCTTGAAATTTATTTAATAAATTTTAAAAAATATTTTGATATCCCAACATGTTTTATATTTCAAAAATAACTAATTGGTGGTTTTCCCATGATTTAAAATTAATCTGAGGTTGTTTTCTATGGCTTTGAAAGTTCCATGGACGTTTTAGTGTTTTAAAACACTAAATATGAATTTAAAACCATAACATAAAAACCATCATTTGGAATGATGTTCGGTAAATTCCTACTTTTCAAAATTAAATATATGAAAGTTTTCACCTGATTTTAGGAAAATACAACATAGTGTGGTTGGTTTTGACTGTTACACTCACGTTTTAGTGTTTTAAAACACTAAAAATGCATTTATGGACATAACTGGAAAACCATAATTCAGAATGACATTCCATCAATTCTTATATATCATAATTAAATCTATGTTTTTCCCTTCATTTTAGAACAATTCAACATTGTTTTCCTAGTTTTGACCATTCCACATATATTTTAGTGTTTTAAAACACTAAAAACACATTTTAGTCCATAAAGAGAAAACCATCAGTTGGAATGATGTGTCATTAGTTCCTATATTTCAAAATTAAATATATGGTGGTTTTACTTTGATTTTAGAACAATTATTCATCATTTTTCTAGTTTTGATCATTCCATGCATGTTTTAGTGTTTTAAAACAATAAAAATGTGTTTATAGACATAATAGACAAACCATCATTTAGAATGATATGTCATCGGTTCATACATTTTAAAATTAAATCTACAGTCTCTATCCCCTAATTTTGGGGCAATTAGATATCTTTTTCCTAGTTTTGATGCCCCTAATACTTGTTTTTAAAGGATTTTATACCTTTCATTAGTGTTTACCTAGTAATTATGGCCACACCGTACATCGGACTGATGTTTTGTCTGCGCGTACATGTCAAAAACAACTAAATAGTCCTTTCCCCCTAATTTCTATACAATACAATATCATTTTCATGGTTTTGACCATTCTATGTGTATTTTAGTGTTTTAAGACACTAAAAATGCATTTAAAATTATAACTCTAATATCCAAGAATTTCTGTATATTTTTTTAATTATATGGAATTTTTTCAAGATCAAAAAATCTGACGGCACGTAATTCTGAGGCCCGGAGTGCCCGAAATGATCTGTCGAAGTTTTTTAAGCTTTAATTAGCGCACGTAAGTAGTTTTCCTGAAAAAGTGGAATAACACTTAAATGGTTTCCCAGATCAGAAATATGAGGGCACCGTTGTGTTCAGGATGGCGGGTTTACCCTAGACACGACTTAAGTTTAGTCGGCGCAGACCTCTAGTGGGAAAACCCAAAAATGGAATAACCAGAAATAAAATAATTAAATAAAATTATTTTAATTTTCAAATTCTTATAACTCATGAACAGTGACTCAGATTAAAAATCTGAGACCACTACTGAACTCCTGAGGGTATTATCTCTTTAAGAAGTTACTAACATTGGTCAGCACAGACCACCGGTGAAAGTTATTTTTTGGCCATAAATAAAATAATTAAGAGACAATTATTTTATTATAAAATCTATAAATTCTAAACGGTAACTCGGATTGGAAATCCGAGAGTACTATTGAGTTCATTGGGGAGTTTTCTCCTTAGGTGGAGCCTAACCTCAGCCGACGCGGGTCTAGGGTGAACATAATTAATTTATTAAATTTTTTTAAGGTACGTTTAGTAAATGTGCAATCGGCATTTTCTAACTTTTGAACTGATGCTCGGATTAAAAAAATGAGGGCACCGTTGAATCCATAGTACCAGGATTCATGTAAGGGAGACTTTACTTTGACTGCATTAGGTCCTAAAAAGCTAAGTTTTGTGACTTTTTAAAATAAATAAAACAAAATAATTTTATTATTTTATTTCATATCCTCCAATGGACAAGAAAGGGGGTGAGGAAAGTGATGTGTCAAGCCAATAAATGGTTTGACCTACCAACCCTAAGTAATGACGTCCTTGGGGAATTAGGAAGCTTCCTAATTGATGAGGCCCATTAAATTACAATGTCGTTACTTACCCTACCCCTCTCTTATATATATGGAGCTTGGGGGAAGGTACCGACATAGCTTCGCCAAGCAATGAAGTCTTGAGGGAGCGCCGTGACGTCAGACCCTTAGAAGACGGAGCCGAGCCCAGTGGGAGGTGATGGGTGACACCGAACCATGAACCCGAGGACGACATATGAGCGGCATCATTGGGAACCTGTTGCGGGAATGAAGAACACCAACCCACCTTCATGCCACGGATGCTCTCCAACGAGTTATGAGGTAGGGGGTTTATTCATTTACGCTTTTTAAATGATTTCCTCTTCCCCGATCTTGAATAATATGAAGAATGAAAACCAACCAACTAATGGGTTTATCCATGATTCATTATTTTTTGAAAGATTTTGTTGTGGGGTATCTTTGTAGGGTTTTAATTATTGTTTAATTCAATTGATTATTAAACCTTAACCCCCTCATGTTTACGAGCTAACGTGGAGGGCACAGGCCTAACGAACCCAGCCCAAACCCTCCACTATCTTGTTATCCATGCACCTCTATGGAACACCGACAGTGTGGCGATACTGACTGGAGATGTTGGGAATAGCACGTCATCGCGTGCAGTAAGAAGAGGTCGTGGCACAAAGCCACGACGGGCATCAGAACGACCGACATCAGCCGACTGCAGAGGAGGTGCGGTGCGCCGTTGCGCACCATCGATGAACAAAGAGAGTCGCGACTCGTCAGCCACAGTGACTGGAGGAAGGTGTCCATCACACCAGCCGACCGTGGGAGGTGGTGCAGCATGCCGGCCGGCCGCAATAGAAATAGCAGGACTCGCCCCAGCGGGTCCCGCATGCCACCTGGCGGCGCCATGTGGCACCGCCGCTCCAAAGAAAACCGAACGGCCTTCGGCCATTCAGAAAAACCGGGGGTTGATCCCCCCAGTGGCGGCAAGGACAAACCCCCTTGAGAGTCAGGCCCCCTACGGTCGGGCCGTCACCCTCCCGGGCCGCATCCCTACAGGGCTGCCGCCCTCGCGGGCTGCCGCCCTCATGGGCCACCGCCCTCGCAGGTCGTGCCCCCTACGAGCGAGGTCACCCCTTACAGACCGGGACACCCCTTTGTGGGATGGGCCAGACCTTGACCCAGTGGGACGAGTCCACCGTGGCCCAGCCCAAACCAGGTCGGGCTAGGTCGGTCCGGACCTGGGCCCAACCGGGCCCAGAAACACTTAAATGGCCTTTTCTTTAGAACCAGACGTCTGTTTGATAAACCGTCTGCGACGTTGGGATCCTTAAAGTGAGGCAGTCCTTTTGAATTACTACATTAGTGTTTTGTAGAAACTTGGAGTATGTCTAGGTTGGATCACACTCGAATCCAACCGGGCCCTCGGCACTGAAATACCAATAACGCACAGATCGAGCATCCGATTGATGCGCCGACTATTTCTTTGGAACCCTTATGACATAGAAAATCATCAGGTTACTTGTTTGTGAGACTTTGGGCCAGTTTTAATATGACTGATGGCTTGAGGAGAATTTCTCCCAATTGCGCTACGTACAGAACCCTACGACTGGCTAAGACATGATGAATCTTAATTTTTCAACTCTGTGTGACTCGACGACCCACTGGGGAGCACTTCTGTGTGACACAAAAAACCCATAGTGGGGAGTTCCTCTGTGTGACACGACAGCCCCATAGTACTCGATAAGAGGAGTACCTCCATAGACCACAGTGGGGAGAACCTCTGTATGAAGTGACAGACTAATGATAATCGACAGGAGGAGTACCTCAGCAGTCCAAGGTTAGTGGGAAGCGCCTCTGTGTGACACAATAGACCCACTGTACTCGATAGAGGAGGAGTTGTCCAGCAGCTGAGGTGTTCGACGTTGTGACTGTGGATGTTGTTTGTTACTATCCCTAGTGAATCCTGTGGATGGCTATCAGCTTTCATAGTGATCCTATGTGGGTCATCATCATAATCCCATTTCTCTGAGTTGTATTCCTGGTATGAGACGAGTCTTGCCTATGTGATACTTTACCTTCTTGGTGTTACCTTCGTGGTGTTACCTTTGTGGTTTTTCCTTTGTGGAACTCTAGGAGACCTTCGGGGGTCTCAGGGTCCCTACTGAGTATCATTATACTCACCCCTGCATGGGCTACGCTCACACCTTGTTGTGTCTTGTGCAGACGACGAGTAGCTAGGCTGAGGTTTGAGTGAGCCATGACTAGGCGGTTTGCGGAGGAGACATGCGGACGTGGAGTACTGAGGATTCGATCCGTACCTACCCTTCAGGTAGGATCCTCGTAGGATGACTCAATAACTATTTTACCTTTTTTAGTTGTATTGTTTATTTCAGTTGTATTTTAATATTCATTTGTACTCGTACTTTCAGTTGGGATTGTATTACATCTCCCCTTTACTTTCAGCACTCTTTTACTCCAGTAGTTTACTTCACAGTTTCTTCTTGTTGTGTTCTCAGACCATGTGTTTGTACATGTTTAAAGGAAATTCCTTCCCATTTTTTGGGAATATGCCTTTCGGTGATAGTCTCTATCTCCTGGCCTATGGAAGGTATGCTTGGGGTAGTCACGACACAGGTCCCACGTGACAGGTCATGAAAAAGTGGTATTAGACAAGTTCAATTCTACTGAAGAACTAGGACTCTGATTTTTTCAGTGTGGAAATAGTGTTAAGTGTTATGAGTGTGGTTTTTAGTTTGGGGAATCTAGTGTTGGTGTGGAAGATGATGTATCCATACACTAGGACCCTAAATTCTGATTTCTGACTCAACGCATGAAAACACTGATTGCGTGTGTTTTTGAAAAGTTTTTCTTATGATTTCTTTGAGTCAACTCACCATGTATAAATTAATGACTCTATAAAACCTGTTACTTATCAGGATAACTCTGCGTAGACAACCATCTAGGATTCCTGAGAGAGTACACGATGACGGCCCACCGAGCAACAAGGATCCGGTGCAAAGTCCTCTTACTATGTTGGAACCTTTGAGTGGTGTACTAGCACCACCACCACCTATTGGACAACAGTTACTACCTGCCGCACTGGAGGAAAATGTACACCAACTGAGTGCGTCACACGAGTTCCAACGACAAAGGACTTTGAGGTTTCGAGGAAAGACAGATCTCCAGGTAGTTGAGGACTAGCTGGAGTCTATGTCTAGAGTTTTCCACCTAATTGGGACACAAGTTGATCAAATGGTGATCCTAACTACTAGTCTTTATCAGTGCGTGACAATGAGGATGGTCTTCATGGTGATGAGGATTTAGTACATGGACCTTTTCCCGAGATGGTACCTTTGGGTAGTGTGGCAGCTATAACACCACCCATTGGTCAGTAGTTAAAACTGGTGGTACCGGTAGAGGAAACTTGTAGGCTTAGTGCCTTACACGTGTTTCAGCATCAGATACCCCTTAGGTTCCATGGAGATCCCAACTCACAGGCAGGTAAGGACTGGCTTGAGGAGGTGGCCGAGTTTCCATCTATTCAGGGCACCATTTGATCAGATGATGGTCTTGGTAGAGAGCCTTTTTCATGGCTTAGAAGGACAATGACAGTGTTTAGATTACCCTGATATTACGAAGAGGTGACTTTTCTGTGGACAAACTTGAGAAAATTCCTTAGAGAAGGGGGTTTTTTCCATAAAGAGCTAATGGATAAGAGTTACCTAGAGCTTCTACAGCTCCAACAGAATGACATGTCGGTATCTGAGTATTCATGAAGGCGTACCGACCATCCCATGTACTCGATGAATACAATACGATCAATACTTCAGGGATCGGACCTCCGAGCGAGGCGTGTTTAGGGACATCTGAGACAACACAATTCCTCTATGCATTCCTACTTATGTTAGGGTTCTAGAGAGAACCTTTATGGTTAAAAGTTATTTGGATGAGTGGATGCAGCCAGTGAATGTTAACAGTGGGAAATCAGGAAACTGACACCAGTCTCAGAGACCTATGCATGCAAAATGTTTTGGGAAGAGGAAGTGATAGGGACAGATGAATCTGCAGGGCAGTAGATGTGGAAGTGGAGCTAAGAGAGTAGCATGAGGTGGTATAAATTTTGACATGTTACAACCACCACCCCAATGTGGTCCCCAATAGGTTCAGGGAGATGGAGGATATGGGAAGGGAGTAGATGCATGCGGTCAGGGAGTGTGAACCAAGGGCTCCAGGAATGATTCGAGGTATAGTCTATGTCTACTACTAGCTTCCATATTAATAGGCATAAGTACCAATCATTCCTTCTTACCATGAATCTTGTTCAATACCTCGAGTTTCTGGTTAAAACGAAGACTTGAACCTTACATCTGGAGACACCTTTGGGAGGAGACTCGATAATCATACTTATGCCGATGGTGTGATATGACCCTTGAGGCGGGAGTTTCAGTTGTAACCTCTTTGTGGAAGCGTCGAGTCCTTATGACATTAGTTTGGGTATGGACTAAACATCCATAGTTCATACTCAGATTGAATTTATTAGGCAAAAGGTTGTGTTTTATCTACAATGTTAGAATGGGGTTTTCCCTGGTCAGTGAAAAAAAAAAAGAAACCCAGGCAGCACAGGATAAACTCATGCATAGGGGGGTGCAACCGATCACTCTTGAGTCAGCCAGCCTTACCCTCGTGGCAGCAGGAGTTTTGAGTTTTCAGTTCCCAATAATAGTGGAAGAGTGTGGGGACGTATTTTTAAAATATGTTTCTAGGATTACATCCTCGAAGGGAGAGGGGCTTCTGCTTTGGCTGGGTACTACCGGAGATTCATGCCTGACTTTTCTAGAGTTACGACACCCTTGTTATCATTGATGAAGAAGGGGAATCCCTTCATATAAACGAAGATATTCCATTAGAGTTTCCATGAGTTGAGGTAGAGACTGAGGAGTACCCCCATCTTGAGGCCACCAGAAAAGGGAGTTGGGTATGTAGTCTACTGCAATGTATTAGGGACCAGACTTGGGTGTGTCCTAATACAGGAGAGAGTAGTGATCACTTATGGCTCGCGACATCTGAGACATCATGAGAAGAAATACATTAACCACGACCTGGAGTTAACATCATTAGTCTTCTCCTTGAATATGTGGCTACATTACTTGATGGGTGAAATTTTTATAGTCTACTATGATCCCAAGAGTCTGAGGTATATCTTCTATCAGAAGGACCTGAACCTAAGATAGTGACAATGGCTATACTTCTTGTAAAACTATGACTTTGAGATAGTCTGTACCCCTGGGAAGGGGAACGTGGTAGAAGACACACTCAGCAAGAGCTCTGGTTTACAACTGCTGAGTGAGGCATCAGAGCAACTAGTCGCAGTGTGGATATCCTTTGTGGATAAATATGGAGTATCTTACCTCAAATATATGACTATCACTCCCCAATTATTTATAAAATTTGGGGGGCACATCTTGAGATGTTGACTGTGAGGCTCAACGTGCTCAGATATCCTCAGGATGGTCTCCTGAATGATTTTATGAAGGTGGGGAGAACGTTATCCTATTCAGAGGATGCACCATGGTACCGGTGATGCTTCGGAAGGAGGTGTTGATGGAGATCCATACATACCCTTTAACGGTACATCTTGGAGTGGTGAAGATGTACTGGGACCTCCGATGTTAGTACTGATGGCCAGGGATGAAGGAAGCGGTGGAAGAGTTTGTATCATGATGCCTCACTTGTTAGCAAGTGAAAACTGCTCGGAGCTGGCAGAAGTCTTATGCTGACAGGAGGAGGGATACCATGTCTTCCTATAGGTCTCACCTCGATGAGGTTTGTGGATATTTGGCTGGGGTGGCAAGTTATCTCTGTGGTTCATCGAAACTTTATAGGCTCTCAGCAGAGTGGACGAGGTGGCGTACCGTCTATCTCTTTCCCCATAGATGCACCAAGTGCCTAATGTTTTCTATGTGTTGCAGTTTAGGAGATACATGCATGATCCATCGCACGTTATCAACTAGGGAGAGTTGAACTTTGATGATGTGGTGAATTTTACGGAGTTTCTGGTGGAGATAGAGGATCGACAGGAGTGAGTCCTTCATGGATGGTTAATCCCTCTGGTGCGAGTTTGGTGGCAGCACAGGGACCTTCAAGAGTGCACATGAGATCGGGAGGCTTAGATTCGTGCTCAGTACCCTTGTTTGTTTGATTTTCCTTTGTATTGGATTTTAGGGACATAAAACCCTAAGGTGGGGAGAATGTAATGTTCTGGAATTTCTGTATATTTTTTTTAATTATATGGAATTATTTCAAGACTGTGAAATTTGACGACGCATGATTCTGAGGCCCAGAGTGCCCGGAATGATCCATCGAAGTTTTGTTAAGCTTTAATTAGAATGCGTAAGCAGTTTTCCTGAAAAAGTAGAATAACTATTAAATGGTTTCCCATATAAGAAATCTGAGGGCATCATTGCGTTTAGGATGAAGGTTTTACCCTAGGCACGACTTAAGTTTAGTCGGCACAAACCTCTAGTGGGAAAACCCAAAAATGGAATAACCGTAAATAAAATATTAAATAAAATTATTTTTTTTAAAATTCTTATAACTCATGAACAGTGACTCAGATTAAAAATCTAAGACCACTGTTGAACTCATGTGGGTATTCTCTCTTTAGGTAGATACTAACATTGGCTGGCGCAAGCCACCAGTGAAAGTCAGTTTTTGGCCGTAAATAAAATAATTAAGTGACAATTATTTTATTGTAAAATCCATAACATCTAAACGGTAACTTGGATTGGAAATATGAGAGTATTGTTGAGTTCTTTGGGGCGTTTTTTCTTTAGTTAGAGCCAAACCTTGACCATCACGGGTCGAGGGTGAATGTAATTAATTTATTAAACTTTTTTAAGGTACGTTTAGTAAACGCGCGAGCATCATTTTCTAACTTTTAAACCAGTGCTCAGATTAAAAATCCAAGGAAACTGTTGAATCTGCAGCACCAAGATTCACTTAAAGGAGACTTTAATTTGACCGTAGTAGGCCCAGAGAAAAAGTTATGTTTTGTGAATTTTTAAAAGAAATGAAATAAAATAATTTTATTATTTTATTTCATATCCCCCAACAAACAAGCAAAGGGGTGGGGCAGCGATGTGTCAACCCAATAAATGGCTTGAAATGCCAACACTAAGTAACGACGTCATTGGGGAATTAGGAATATTCCTAATTGATGAGATCCATTAAAATCCAACATCATTACTTACCCTCACCCTCTCCTATATATATGGAGTTCGGGGGAAGGTATCGGTACAGCTTTGCCAGGCAATGAAGTGCTGAGGGAGCGCTGGGACGTCAGACCCTTAGAAGATGGAGCTGAGCCCAGCAGTAGGTGATGGGTGATGCCTAACCATGAACCAGAGGATGACGTACGAGTGGCGTTGTTGGGAACCTGTTGCAGTAAAGAAGAACACCAACCCACCTTCTATCCGTGGATGCTCTCCAATGGGTTATGAGGTAGGAGGTTTATTCGTTTATGCTTTTTGAATGATTTCCTCTTCCCCATTCTGGAATAATATAAAGAACGCAGACCAATGACTAATGGGTTGATCCACAATTCATTTTTTTTGTAGGAAGTTGTTACGGGGTATCTTTGAAGGGTTTTAATTGTTGTTTAATTCAATTGATTATTAAAACCTTAACCCCCTCATGTTTACGAGCTAACGTGGAGGGTGCAGGCCTAACGAACCCAGCCTGAACCCTCTGCTATCTTGCTATCCTTGTGCCTCCATGGAACACCAACAGTGCAACAATACCAACCGACGATGTTTGGAATAGCGCGTCGTTTCACGCTGTAAGAAGAGGCCGCTGCGGACATCAGAACGGCCGACACCGGCTGGTCGTGGAGGAGGAGCGGCGTGCCGTCACGTGCCATTGATGAACAAAAAGGGTCGCGGATTGTCATCCGAAAAGACAGGAGGAATGTGGCTAGCACACCGGCCGACTATGGGAGGCAGTGCGGTGCGCCGTCGTGAGCCACATGAGAGGTCGTCCAGCATGTCGGTCGGCCGCGATAGAACCGGCAAGACCCACCCTAGCGAGTCCCATAGGCCACCTGGCGGCGCCACGTGGTGTTGCCACTGCAAAGAAAACCGAACAGCCTTTGGCCATTTGGGAATAATGGGGGTCTCTCCCCCCTGTGGCAGCTAGGGTGGACCCCCTTGCATGTTGCACCCCATATGGCTGGGCCGCTGCCCTCCTGGGCCGCCGCTCTATAGGGTCATACCCTCGCGGGTCGCAACCTATACGGGTCGGGCCACCCCCTTACGGATTTGGCCAACCCCTTGCAGACCGGGCCTCCCCTTTTTCGGACAGGTCAGACCTCGACCCATCGGGCCAAGTCTTTCGTGACCCAGCCTAGACATGGTCGGGCCGAGTCGGTCCGACTGGGTCGGACCGGACCCGGGCCCAATTAGGCCCAGAAACACTTGAAGGGAATTATCTTGAGAACCAGGCATCCGTTTGATGAACCGTCTATGGAATTAAGATCCTTTGAGTGAGATGGTCCTTTTGACTTACTTCATTAGAGTTTTGGAGAAACTTGGAGTACGACCGGGTTGGATCATACTCGACTCCAACCAGGCCCTCAACACTGAAATGCCAATAACACACATACCGAGCATCCGATTGATGCGCCTTCTATTATATTGGAACCATTATTATGTGGAAAATCATTGGGTTAATTTTTTGTGATACTTTATCCTAGTTGTAATATGATTGATGGCTTGAGGAGTGGTTCTACAAAGCACGTTAAGTACGGAACCCTACGACTGGTTAAGACATGAAGACTGCTGATATTTAGACTTTGTGTGACTCAACGGCCCAGTTGGGAGTACCTATATGTGACATGGAAGACCGACGGTGGGGAGCAACTCTGTGTGATGTGGCAGACCCATGATACTCGACAGGAGGATTACCTCAGCCGGCCACGGTAGGGAGCACCTCTGTGTGATGTGGCAGACCCACAATACTTAACAGAAGGAGTACCTCAGTAGTCCAAGGTTAGTGAGAAGCTCCTATGTGTGACACGACAAGCCCACTGTACTCTATAGAGGAGGATTTCTCCAGCAGCTAAGGTGTTTGACGTTGTGACTGGGAATGTTTCTTGTTACTATCCCTAGTGAATCATGTGGATGGCTATTAACTTTCATAGCGATCCTGTGTAGGTCAGCATCAAATTCCTATTTATCTGAGTTGTATGCCTGGTTTTGGATGAGTCTTACCTATGTTGTACTTTACGTCCATAGTGTTGACTTTTTTATTTTTCCTTTGTGTAACTCTAGGAGACCTTCGGGGGTCTCGGGGTCCCTACGGAGTATCGTTATAATCAACCATGCACGGGATATGCCCGCACCTTATTATGTCTTATGCAGATGATGAGAAGCTGGGATGAGGTTTGAGAGAGCCAAGACTAGGCAGTACATAGAGGAGACAGGCAGACGTGGAGTGCTGAGGAGGCGATTTGTACCTACACTTCAGGTAGGACCATCATAGGATGACTTAGTAGATGTTTTAAATTTTTCAATTGTATTGTTCCTTCCAGTTGTATTGTACTATTCAGTTATACTCGTACTTTTAGTTGGGATTGTATTCCAGCCCCCCTTTACTTTTAGTACTCTTTTACTCCAGCAGTTTATTTCATAGTTGCTTCTTGGTGTGTTCTCAGACCATGTGTTTGTACAGGTCTAAAGGCAATGCCTTCCCATTTTAGGGAATATGCCTTTCGGTGCTAGTCTCCATCCCCTGGCCTATGGAAGGCAGACTTGGGGCAGTCATGGCACGGGCCCTGAGGGATGAGTCATGAAAATAATGGGAAAACCATCATTATGAATGATGATAAGTCAGTTCCAACACTTCAAAATTAAAAATGCGATGGTTCTCCCCTGATTTTAGGAAAATCCAATGCCCTTTTCATGGTTTTTACCATTTGATGCACAATTTGGTGTTTTAAAACACTAAAAATGTATTTACAACCATAATGGAAAAACCATCATTTGTAATGATGTTTCATTGGTTACTACATTTCAAAATTAAATCTATGGTAGTTTAACCCTAATTTTAGGACAATATGACATCTTTTGTCTAGTTTTGACCATTTTATACTTGTTTTAGTGCTTTAAAACACTAAAAACGCATTTACAACCACAAGAGGAAAACCATCATTCAGAATGACATGTCATCTATAAGGACCTAGCATTAAAACATTACATAACCATGAATTAAATTAATAATTCATATTAAGGTTCTTTTCAGGTTTAGAGTTTTAGAGAAATAGGACATAACTATTAAATTACTTTTCAAAAATTACAAAGTAGACACTTTTACTCAATTTTCATTTTTTCATAAAATAAAAATTGTTGAAAAAAAGAGTCTTTTATAGTTCCATGTTTTAAGACAACATGACTTTTTCTTGATCCCATCCTTGACCCTATTCATATTTAAGTTATGTGAAAAAAATTTCAAAACTTGGGATGAGTATAAAAAGCTTATTAAGGGTTATAAAATAAATAAAGGAAACATTAACCCATTAATAAATAAAAATCAATAAAACCATACTTTTCAATCATAACATACCTCATGAAATCATAAGATTTAATAATAACACACATAAATAATAAATCATAAAGGTAACTTATGGAATTCATAACATACTTACATTGTATCTTTCACAGCTACGTAGGGAGTTAAGTTTGGAATACCCATCACAATATATTCCCTAAATCTCTTAGGAGAAACATTAATGTTTACCTCCGTCATGTTACCCAATGCATTGAAGAGCTATGTCGGGCTCACCCACCCTAGGTTTATCACAGAACCACCCATATACGTAAACAATGCCCAATAACCATAACATATCCATAACACATAAAATAAGAATAAAGGAAAGATAACATTTCCACATTGAAATCATAATATATCATTTCAATATATTGACATAATCAATGCTTTATCAAGCCATTTTCAAAACCATTTAAAATATTTAATAAAGAGATTTTTGAATCAAAGTGTCCCATGCCAATTTGAAGCATTTAAAAGAAATTTTAATTTCAAAACATTCATGTCCATATAAATAAATCCTAAAAACCATTTTTTAAAACATGTAAATTAATGAGAAATATTTATAAGAATAAATCTTTTAAATATTTAAAATGATATTTTAGTTAAAGAGTTCCTAACCAAATGAGAGACGCTTGAATACAAATAATTGAGGAATAACATTAATAAAAACTTTATAATATCATGAAAATAAAGGGATTTATGATATAATATGCCAAAGTACCGTATTAACACCATATAAAACTAAATTGGTGTATAACAATAATGAAGTCTCAATGGAATTTAAATTGAGATAAAATATATTATAAAAACTGTATCCTTAGATTAAGGATAAATAAATTACATAATAATGTGTGACAAATATAAATACACTCAATATGATTGTATATTCAGTGAAAATAAATCAGAGTACATTCACACATGTTCTTTTTAAAACAAAACCAATGACTTGGATGTTTAACTCGATGAATGGAAATTGAGTTAAGATTGCCCTTATCGAGTTCATATAAATGACATGAGAATTTATCAATGGAGTGATTATGTGTATCAAAAGTATATCCACACAAAGGGGAGTGAAAATTACCACATAAATAAATAAATAGTGATTCCACACATAATCATATCAAGACATAATTAATAATTAAAATATTAACCCAAAGAATAGAAATTGGGTTAAAAAGTTCCCTTACCAATTTGGTAACTTACGAAACATACAACACATGAAAGAAGGATCATACAATTAAAATGTAAATACCCATAAATTAAATTATATTACACAAATAATAAAATAATGGGAAGTATATAAACCACACAAAAGGAAATAGTGTAAAATATAACATGAATCTCACGGGAATAAAAAGTGAGATGAAAACCCCTTACCTTGTGTCCAACTGGACTCGTTTGTTCCCTATTCTTACTGAATAATAAAATTATGTTAATTTATAATTTCTTAAGAACATTATTCTAGTTTATTATTCCTTTTATATCACTTATTACCTTTCAATAATAATTAGTTAATTATTTGAGTTCACATCGGACATTTTTTCGATGTTCGGAATTTTAGTTAAAAATAAACTTATTATAATTACAATTTGTCCATGTGGTCAAATGTAAATTATCTCTAGAATTATATTCATAATTTAGATATCATATATATCATATATATTCATTATATATGTATTTATAATAGTCTATAATATTTGGACATAAGAAATGAAATGTACCATTCATGGAGACGGTAAGTCGTACGTACGCAAGAACACTATTTTCATTTCTTTTATTTTTCATTTTTAAAGAAATGAAAACATAATGATAAATAGGTATATTATAATTCTAGTATAATATAATATTTTATATATGTAACATAATTTCATTAACACCATCATTTATACGTTCCATGCATGGTATGAATGAGTAATATCACTTTGAGGTGGCGGTAGTCCGCACTTCCTCAAATGAAATTATCATATTTATACAACATGAAAAGAATAAAGGTATGTTATAAATGATAATTATTATCATATATAATTACAGTGCCATCATAATGGCCACCATGATAGGCGGTTGGAGATATTTGAACAATCATCATTTCATGAGGCAATAGTTCACTGTCCAGAAAAACAATATGTTTGTATCCATTAGATGGAGGTGTGTAGAAGTGTAGTTCGAATAATTCTCATAAAAACAAACTATTATATTTATTATACTGGTTTTGTTATAAGTGAAAGGAATAAATAGAGTTTATGGGGTTGGAGAAGTAAAATTAAAGAAAAAAACTTAAGAGAACATGTTACCTTTAAATCGGGTATCTCCCTTTGGTTTGAACCAAAAGGTTTACATGAAGTGCCTTGTGCCTCGGGTAAGGCTTCTAGGTGGAATAGAGGGATCTTGAGATCTTATTTGGGCAGAGTTTGGATGAGACAAGGGGTTTTAGTGGTGTGAGTAATGGGTTAGAGGTGAGGGCTTTTTATAAGGGGGAGGAGGAGCTCTTTAGGAAAGTTTGAAAATATTATTTTATTATATAATGATTTTCAGTTTCTAAAGATCCAAAACTTATTAAAGTCGAATATAAGATGACTCTTTTTCGAAATAAAATCACACAATAATATCTGGACAGGTTTTGTATATTATTTTAATCTTTATAATCTTATTTATTTAAATCAGTCATAAATGAGGTAAACACTCCATCATTATTGTGTCATAAATAATTTTATTTAATTGATTTATAAAAATTATAAATAAAATACCATGATGTAAGAATTTTGTTTATATTTATAATTCATATTTATAGTCAAATATATCAATTACATAAACCCACATTAAAATTGTTTTAGAAAAACAATACATGTTTATGATATTTTTTTCTTTTAAATAAAAAGTTATTAATATCATTATCTTACCCAAATGGATTTCAAAGGCCAAAAATATCAAACAAGGATTGTATTGGTCAGTAATGAATCATCAAATAAGGTTAGGACAAGTGTTAAGATAATTTTATATTATTATAATATTATTTTGACCTTGAATTACCCTATATACCTTTAACCGCAGTAAATAAAAGTTAAAAGTTACTATTCACCAAAAATTATTTTCATCTTATTGAACCACATTTTACTTACTAATAACAACCATGTATGTCATATTTTAGAAATTAAATTCACAGAAGCAGTAAAATTTCATTTAAATGAAGAAGTCGGCTTTTTAACTACTACTCAGTGTTTTCACTATTCATTAAAAATTGAAGTTATTTAGAAAAATACCAAAAAATCAGTCTAAGATATATTTGATATTATGAATTCAAAAATGATATCTATTTTAACAAATTTAAAACATATATGTTGCATTAATTACTTTAAAATTAATTCCTGTTGTCAAAACAAAGAGCGTGTTTTTAAGAAATAATAACTATCAAAAGATTGACACTTGTTTATGTCCAATTTCAAAGTGAAATTACTTCTAATGAAAAAATTGGATTAAATGGTAAAAATATAATCTAAGTACACTTTAAAACCAATTAAAAATATAATCTAACCATATAAATAAATTATATTAAAAGGAAATTTTGAATTAAAATACAATATTTTTCACTATTCATTAAAAAATTAATTTTATCAGAAAAATACCAAAAATTTACCCCAAGTAAATTTTGATGTCCTAATTCTGAATAAGAATTTTATTTTGTCAAATAGAACATATAAAATTGACAAAAAACTAGATTAAAAATGGTACGCTATCAAAAGGCAGTAAATCGGTCCTTTAAAGAATATTAGAGTATTTATGCTTAAAATTGGATTCTTTCTTATTTTAAGCACCTTAAATTTATTGGATAAATGTTAAAACATTTAACAAACATGTATAATCATATTGTAGTTAGTTCTGTTCATTCCCTCCATAACAATAGCTAGGCATTAACTACCATTTAAAATAATAATAATAATATATTATTTTTCAGTATAACTCAACGTTGTTTGCAATGTAAGATTTCAAAGAAATCCATTGTTTCATGTTGAGTATCCTATCAGACATAAAATCCCCTTTAAAATAAAATTAATTTTTAATTCACAAATATTAATAAATATGAAAATTTCATAATATATATTTACCTGGGATGTTACATCCTTCCCCCATTTTGGAAATTGCGTCCTCACAATTTTAAAATTGGGCTTGGAAATTTCATTAAAATTCCCACATCGGAAAGAGAGTAAATAAAACTATCACTTCAAAAGAATGAATGGAAAGTAAAAACGTCACATAATATAGCCCATAATTGGATTCCATGTAGGAAAACATGGATATAGAGGAGAAACTAAGTGTCATTTTCTGATAGAGAGTGATAGAAAACATGATTAGGAGAAAGTTAACCACCATAAAATCACAAACTTGTGAAGGGTTAAACAGTGTTTGATTCCCCAGTAAGAAAAGTTAACGGACAATGTTTTTGTTTTATGTTCAATTTCCTAAAATTAGGGAATTTATATATGATATTGACTAAGGAAATCAAGAAATATACTTAATTTTCAAGTAGAGTTTCATCCTTTAGTAAGTTTCTACCAAAAACTCATCTTTTCTCCAAACAATGAGTATTCAAGATGACTTGGTCACACCTGAAGCACTATAATTAAATTCTAGAGAATCACATAATCCAAAAAAGTTGAACCATACATTTCCCTTGTCTTTAGACATTAACCAAAACCAAAATGGTTAGTAAAAGATCAGATAATCAACAAAAAGGATAATCTTTTATAAAAAATAAATACTACTCTTAATATCCAAAATTGAATAAACAATACCCAAATCTCAAAAAATACCATTCAATACACAAAGGTACTTAAAATTCATTAAAATAATCCAAACTAAGTTTGAAACACAAAATTAAGAAGGATTTGATCACATAGTCTTCCATAGTAAATCTTAACATTGATCTCTAAATAACATCGACTACTCTTAAAGTCTCATACAGAAGTGTAATTAACCAAATCACATATTCTCTATGATAGGTTAATTATTTCCATAAATAACCCAAATTTCAATATGTCCATAATAAAATCATAGATTCTTCCAAAATAAAATTCCACCATTACTCCTCAATTAAAATCCCTAAGTATTCTGTTTTCCATAGGCATATAGTTTCCCAAAAACAGAAAATGTCTTCCAAAATAACCTTTATCACTTAATTCACAAATCATTTTCCTATAATAATGATATCTATTTAAAAAAACATAAGACCCAAAATGAACTTATTCTTGATCAATAAAATCATTTAACTAAAAAGAATAAGTCATAATAACTAGGGACTTCACGTAGGCCAGTGGTAGGCGATAAATCCCAATCGGACTTTGGTTGTGGGTTCAATTCCCATAGCTTTTTCCGACACAATGGGTTGCCACATGGTTTATGTGTTCTCCTTTTTCAAAAACTATATAATTTTATAAAATTCCCAATAATGAGATAAACTCCTAAAAAATAACCATAACATGATTTAACCTCAATAGTTGTCTTATGCCTATCATTTTCACCCCAACTCATAATGAACTCTATATATTAATTCACGAAGTCTTATATAAATTGACAATTTTTTTTACCTCCATAAAATAACATTATTCCCAAATAAAGAACATCGTACCTTTATCATGGTGTCCACCTAGTTTCATCATCATATTGTTCACGTAGATAGATGGTCTATGCATTGCAACAACGATTTAGAGATCCTTCAAAATCATCTACTTCCTTTATCCAAATACACCTCGCACAACTTGGGTTATATGGGTGATTATGGAAAAACAATTTTGGAAAATAATCATGTATGAAATATAATTTTAAAACATCTGATAAAATTTTCTTACTATAAAATAGTCTGACTGAGTATGAGTTGAAACATTCAATCAATGGTCCTTTTAAAATACCATAAGTATGTGCCGAAAGACTATAATTTAAAACAAATATAAATAGGTTGCTCAAGGGTCTCCATCTTCAACACCTTTTTCAAAATCATAATATGCTTCAAAATATTGTGATAAGGTAAAATATTTGAAAATACCTTGATAATATTTACGTTTCATGAAAATATGAGAATATTGAGAAAATAGGATTTGATTAAATACAACCCATGATCCATAATGGTATCAAGGTATAACAGAGGTTTTTGATATCTAAAACAATTTTTTGCAATTGAGTTTTATGTTATAAAATTTTTCAGAGTCATCTGGACACAACTTTTCAATAATTATTGCAAGCAAGTCATCAGGAAGAGATAGGAAGGTCTTTTGAGATCCTCCTCCTTCAATTTGTAACATACTTTAATTGATCTAAAAAGGTTACAAAATAAGGATTTAAATTAAAGAGTAGACATAGAGACTAACCATGTGTCTAACAAGAAATCCTTATCCTTAAAGTTGTTTAAAATGACATCTGATACCAACTATAAGGACCCATTCTTAAAAAATTACATAATCTTGAATTAAATTAATAATTCACATTGAGGATATTTTTAGGTTTATAGTTTTAGATAATTATGCCATAACTATTACATTACGTCTCAAAAATTACAAATTAGACACTTCTACTCAATTTCCATTTTTTAATAAAATAAAAACTCTTGAAAAAAGAGTCATGTCTAGTTCCATGTTTTAAGACAGCATGAATTTTCCTTGATCCCATCCTTGACCCTATTCATCTTTAAGTCATGTGAAAAAAATTTAAAAACTTGGGATGAGCATAAAAATCTTAGTAAGGGTTATAAAATAAAGAAAGGAAACATCAGACTATCAACAAATACAAATCAATGAAACCATACTTTTCAATCATAACATACCTAATGAAATCATAAGATTTATGAATAACACATAGAAATCATAAATCATAAATGCAACTTATGGCATTCATAACGTACTTACATTATAGATTTCACATCAATGTAGGGAGTTATGTTTGTAATTCCCATCATAATATATTCCTTAAATCTCTTAGTAGAAATATTAATGTTTACCTCTGTCACGTTAACCAATGCATTGGAGAGCTATCTCGGGCTCACCCACCATAGGTTTATCATGGAACCACCTGTATACGTAAACAATGACTAATAACCATAACATATCCATAACACATAAAACAAGCATAAAGGAAATATAAAATTTCCACATTGCAATTAAAATATATCATTTCAAGATATTGAAATAATCAATGCTTTATAAAACCATTTTCAAAACCATTTAAAACATTTAATAAAGAGATTTTTGAATCATAGTGTCCCATACCAATTTTAATAATTTGAAAAAAAAAATTCAAAAAATTCTGTTCCATATAAATAAATCCTTAAAACCATTTTTTAAAACATGGACATTAATGAGAAATATTTAGAAGAATAAATCATTAAAACATTTAAAACTTTATTTTAGTTAAAGAGTTCCTAGCCAAATGAGAGATGCTTGAATAAAAATAATTAAAGAATAACATTACTAAAATCTTTATAATATCATGAAAATAAAGGTATTCCTGATATAATTTTCCAAAGGATAGTATTAACACCATATTAAAGTGAATTTGTGTATAACAACAATGAAGTCTCAATGGAATGTAAATTAAGAATAAATCCTTTATAAACAATGTATCCTTAGATTAAAGATAAATAAATTACATAATAATCTGTGAAAAATATAAATACACTCAATATGATTGGATATTAAGTGTAAATCTGTCAGATGACATTCACACATGTTCTTTTTAAAACAAAACCAATGACATGGATGTTTAACTCAATGAATGGAAATTGAGTTAAGATTACCCTTATCAAGTTCATATAAATGACATGAGAATTTATCAATGGAATTATTATGTGTATAAAAAGTATATCCACACAAAGGGGAGTGGAAATTACAACATAAATAAATAAACAGTGATTCAACACATAATCATATCATGGCATAATTAAGAATTAGAATATTAACCCAAAGAATGGAAATTGAGTTAAAAAGTTCCCTTACCGATTTGGTAACTTATGAAAAATACACCACATGAAAGAAGGATCATAAAATGAAGATGTAAATACTAATAAATTAAATTATATTACACAAATAATACAATAATGGGCAGTTCATACACTAATCAAAAGAAAATAGTGACAAATATAGCATGAATCTCATGGGAATAAAAAGTGAGATGAAAACCCCTTACCTTATGTCCGAATTGAATCGTTTGTTCCTTGTTCTTACTGAATAATAAAATTAAGTTAATTTATAATTTATTCAGATAATTTTTCAAGTATATTATTCCTTTTATATCACTTATCACCTTGTAATAACAAATAGTTAATTATTTGAGTTCATATCGGACATTTTGTTGATGTTCGAAATTTGAGTTAAAAATGAATTATTATAATTACAATTTGTCCATGCGGTCAAAAGTAAATTATATCTAGAATTATATTAATTATTTAGATATAATATATACAATATATATCCATTATATATGTATTTTTAATATTCCATAACATTTGGACATAAGAAATGAAATGCACTGTTCATGGAGACGGTAAGCCGTACGTACGCATGAACACAACTTTAATTTCTTTTTTTTCATTTTTAAAGAAATGAAAACTTAATGATACATAGGTATATTATAATTCCAGTAAAATATAATATTTTATATATGTTACATAATTTCATTAACACCATAATTTATACGTTCCATGTTTGGTATCAACGAGTCATATCACTTTGAGGGGGCGGTAGTCAGCACTTCCTCAAATGAAATTATCGTATTTATAGAACATGAAAAGCATAAATGTATGTTATAAATGATAATTAAAGAATAATATTGATAAAATAAAATAAAATATATATAATATATAATTACAGTTCCATCATAATGGCCACCATGAGAGGCGGTTGGAGATATTTGAACAATCATTTTTTCGTGAGGTAGTAGTTTTCCGTCTACAGTAACAATATGTTTGTATCCATTAGATGGAGGTGTGTGGAAGTATAGTTCAAATAATTCTCATAAAAACAACCTATTATATTGATTATACTGGTGTTTTTATAAATTAGAGGAATAAAGAGAGTTTATGGGGTTGGAGAAGTAAAATAAAAGAAAAGAACTCAAGAGAAGATATTACCTTTAAATCAGGTATCTTCCTTTGGTTTGAACCAAAAGGTTTACATGAAGTGCCTTATACCTAAGGTAAGGCTTCTAGGTGGAAGAGAGGTATCTTGAGAGATTATTTTGGAAGAGGTTAGATGGGAAAAGAGGCTTGAGAGGTGTGATTAATGGGTTAGAGTTGAGGGATTTTTATAAGGGGGAGGATCTGCTCTTTAGGAAAGTTTAAAAATATTATTTTATTATATAATGATTTTCGGTTTCTAAAGATCAAAAACTTATTAAAGTTGAAGATAAGATGACTATTGTTTGAAATAAAATCATCAAATAAGAATTGGACAGGTTTTGGATATTTTTTAATCTTTATAATCTTATTTATTTTAAATCATTAATTAATGAGGTAAACACTACATCATTATTGCGTCATAAATAATTTTATTTATTTTATGTCTAAAAATTATAAATAAAACACCATGATGTTGGAAATATTTTATCTTTATAATTAATATTTATAGTCAAATATATTAATTATATAACTCCACATTAAAATCATTTTAGCAAAAAAATACATGTTTATGATATTTTTATTTTTTACTTAAAATAAAAAGTTATTAATGTCATTATCTTACCCAAATGGCTTTCAAAGGCCAAAAATATCACCAAATAATTTTATTGGTCAGTAATGACTCATAAAATAAGTTTTGGACAATTTTTAAGGTAATTTTATATTATTACAATATTATTTTTACCTTGAATTACCCTATTTACCTTTAACCACAATAAATAAAAGTTAAAAGGTACTATTCACCAAAAATTATTTTCATCTTATTGAACCACATTTTACTTAATAATAACAACCATGTATGTCAGATTTTAGAAATTCAATTCACAGAAGCGGTAAAATTTCATTTAAATGAAGAAGTCAGTTTTTTAACTACTATTTAGTGTTTTCACTATTAATCAAAAATTTAAATTTTTCAGAAAAATAAAAAAAATTCAGCCTAAGCTATATTTGATATTCCAAATTCAAAAATAATGTCTATTTTACCAAATTAAAAACATATAAGTTTCAATAATTAATTTAAAATTAATTCCTGTTGTCAAAACAAAGAGCGTGTTTTTAAGAAATAATAACTATCAAAAGATTAACACTTGTTTATGTCCAATTTCAAAGTAAAATTATTTAAAATGACTGAAGTTGGATTAAATGGTAAAAATATAATCTAATTAAATTTTAAAACCAATTTAAAAAATAATCTAACCATATAAATAAATTATATTAAAAGAAAGTTTTGAATTAAAATACAGTATTTTTCATTATTCATTAAAAAATGAATTTTATCAAGAAAATACCAAAAATTTACCCAAAGTAAATTTTGATGTCATGATTCTAAAGAATAATTTTATTTTGTCAAATAGAACTTATAAAAGTGACAAAAACTAGATTTAAAAATGGTTCACCATCAAAAGGTGTTAAATCGACACTTTAAAGAATATTAGAGTATTTTTGCTTAAAATTGGATTCTTTCTTATTTTAAGCCTCTAAGATTTATTGGATAAATGTAAAAACATTTAACAAACATGTAAAATCATGTTTTAGTTAGTTCTATTCATTCTTTCCATTATAACGGCTAGGCGTTAACTACCATTTAAAATAACAATAATAATATTTTATTTTTCAGTATAACTCAACATTGTGTGCAACGTGAAATTTCAAAGAAATCTGTTGTTGTGTGTCGAGTACGCTATCAGACATAACATCCCATTTAAAGTAAAATTAATATCTAATTCACAAATATTCATAAATATGAAAAGTTCATATTCTATATTCACCTGGGATGTTACATCCTTCCCCCCTTTTGGATATTACGTCTTCATAATTTTAAAATTGGGCTTGGAAATTTCAATAAAATCCCCACATCGGAAAAAGAGTCAATAAAACTATCACTTTAAAAGAAAGAATGAAAAGTACAAAGGTCACCCGAGATAACCCATACTAGGATTCAATGCAGAAAATCATTGATATGGAGGAGAAACTAAATGTCAAGTTCTGATAGAGAGTGATAGAAAACAAGATTAAGAGAAAGTTAACCACCATAAAATCACAAACTTGTGTTGGGTTAAACAGTATTTGATTCCCCAATAGGAAAAGTTAATGGACAATGTTTTTGTTTTGTGTTCTATTTCATAAAGCTTGAGAATTTATTTATGATATTGACTAAGGACATAAGTAAATATACTTACTTTTCAAGTAGAGTTTCATCCATTAGTATGTTTCTACCAAAAACTCATCTTTTATCCAAACAATGAGTATTCAAGATGACTTGGTCACACCTTAATCACTAGAATTAACTTCTATAGAATCACATAATCTAAAAAATATGAACCATACATTTCCCCTATCTTTAGAAATTAACCAAAACCAAAATGGTTAGTACAAGATCAGATAATCCACAAAAGGATTATCTTTTATAAAAAAGTAATACTACTATTAATCTCCAAAATTGAATAAACAATACCCAAATCTAAACAATTACTATTCAATACAAAAATGTCTTAAAATTCATTAAAATAATCAAAACTAAGTCTGAAACCCAAAATTCAGAAGGATTTGATCACATAGTCTTCCATAGTAAATCTTAACATTTATCTACAAATAACATCAACTACTCTTAAAGTCTCATACTGAAGTGTAATTAACCAAATCACATATTCTCTATGATAGGTTAATCATTTCCATAAATAACCCAAATCTCCATATGTATATAATAAAAACATAGATTCTTAAAAAATAAAATTCCACAATTACTCCTCAATTGAAATCCCAAAGTATTCTATTTTCCTTAGGCATATAGTTTCTCAAAAAGAGAAAATGTCTTCCAAAATAACATTTATCACTTAATACGAAAATAATTTTCCTATAAAAAGGATATATATTTGATAAAACATAATACCCCAAATCAACTTATTCTTGATCAATAAACTCATTTAACTAAAAATAATAAGTCATACTAACTAGGGACTTCACATTGGACAGTGGTAGGTGATAAATCCCAATCGCACTTTGGTTGTGGGTTCGATTCCCAAAGCTTTGTCTGACGTGAAGGGTTGTCACATGGTCTATGTGTTTTCCATTTTCAAAAATTATATAATTTTATTACATTTCCCAAAAAAATGAGATAAACTCCTAAAAAATAACCATAACATGATTTAACCTCAATGGTTGTCTTGTGCCTCTCATTTTCATCCCAACTCAAAATGACCTCAGTATCTTAATTCATGAAGTATTATATATATTGAATTTTTTTTTAATTCCATAAAATAACATTATTCCCAAAGAAATAGCATCATACCTTGATCATGGTGTCCATCAGGTTTTATCATTATCTTGTTCACATAGATAGATGGTCCATGCCTTGCAACAATGATTTAGAGATCCTTCAAAATCATATGCTTCCATTATCCAAATAAGCCTCGTAAAACGTGGGTCATATGGGTAATTACAAAAAAATAGTTTCAGAAAATAATCATGTATGACATATAATTTCAAAACATTAGATAAAAATTGCTTTCTATAAAATAGTTTGACCATGTTTGAGTTGAAACATTCATTCAATGGTCCTTTTAAAATTCCATAAATATGTGTTGAAAGACTATAATATAAAAGCAAATATAAATATTATGCGCAAGGGTTTACTTATTCAGAACCTTTTTCAAAAGAATAATATGCTTCAAAATATTGTGAAAGGTAAAATATTTAAAAATACCTTTATAATATTTACCTTTATTGAAAATATGAGAATATTGAAAAAATAGAATTTGATTAAATACAACCCATGATCCACGATGGTATCGAGGTATAGCAGAGGTGTTTTATATCTCAAAAAATTTCTTACAAGTGCTTTGTATATTAAAAAATGTTTTAGAGTTGTCTGGACATGACTTTCCAGTAATTATTGCAAGCAAGTCATTAGGAAGATATAAGAACAGAATTTGATATCCCCCTCCTTCCATTTGTAATATACTTTCCTTGATATGAAAAAGTTACAAAATAAAGATTTAACTTAAGGAGTAGACATAGAGACTAACCATGTTTCTAAAAAAAAAGCTTAATCTCTAAACTTTTCTAAACCGACCTCTGATACCAACTATAAGGAACCAACCTTAAAACATTACATAACAACAATTAAGTCTCAATGGAATGTAAATTGAGACGAAATCCATTATAAAAACTGTATCATAAGATTAAAGATAAATCAATAACATAATAATGTGTGAAAAATATAAATACACTAAATATGATTGGATATTCAGTGTAAATAAATTAGAGGAAATTCACGCATGTTATTTTTAAAACAAAACCAATGACTTGGATGTTTAACTCAATGAATGGAAATTGAGTTAAGATTAACCTTATCAAGTTCATATCAGTGACATGAGAATTTATCAATGGAGTGATTTTGTGTATCAAAAGTATATCCAGACAAATGGGAGTAGAAATTAAAACATAAATAAATAAACCCTGACTCCACACATAATCATAGCATGACATAATTAAGAATTAGAATATTAACCCAAGGAAAGGAAATTGGGTTAAAATGTTCCCTTACCGATTTGGTAACTTACGAAACATACACCACATGAAAGAAGGATCATACAATGAATATGTAAATACCCATATATTAAAGTATATTACACAAAGAATATAATCATGGGCAGTACATACACCACATAAAAGGAAATAGTGGTAAATATAGCATGAATCTCACAGGAATAAAAAGTGAGATGAAAATCTCTTACCTTGTGTCCGACTTGACTCGTTTGTTCCTTGTTCTTCCTGAATAATAATCTTAAGTTAATTTCTACTTTCTTAAGAACCTTTTTCAAGTTTATTATTTCTTTTATGTCACTTATTATCTTATAATAACAATTAGTTAATTATTTTAGTTCATATCGGACATTTTATTGATATTCAGAATTTGAGTTAAAAATGAACTTATTCTAATTACAATTTGTCCATGTAGTCAAAAGTACATTATATTAAGAATTATATTCATGATTTATATATCATATATATCATATATATTTGGTATATATGTATTTATAATAGTCCATGGCATTTGGACATAAGAAATGAAATTCACCGTTCATGGAGACGGTAAGCCGTACGTACGCATGAACACTACTTTCATTTTTTTCATTTTTAAAGAAATGAAAACTTAATGATACATAGGTATATTATAATTCCAGTATAATATCATATTTTATATATGTTACATAATTTCATCAACACCATCATTTATACATTCCATGTATGGTATGAATGATTCATATCACTTTGAGGGGGTGGTAGTCCACACTTCCACAAATGAAATTATCATATTTATACAACATGAAAAGAATAAAATTATATTATAAATGAGAATTAAAGAAGAATATTGATAAAATAAAATAAAATATATATCATATATAAATACAGTTCCATCATAATGGCCCCCATGAGAGGCAGTTGGAGATATTTTAACAATCATCATTCAGAATGATGTGTCATCAATTCCTATATTTCACAATAAAATATATGGGGGATTTACCATGATTTAAAGAAAATTCATCATAATTTTCATGGTTTTGATTCCTCCATGCATGTTTCATTATTTTAACAAACTAAAATTGACTTTTCAGCCATAATAGGAAAACCGTAATTTAGAATGACGTTCCATCGATGCATAAATTTAAAAATTAAATATATGGTCGTTTTCTCTTGATTTCAAAATAACAAAACATAAATTTCATGTTTTTGACCATTCCATGCATGTTTTAGTGTTTTAAAACACTAAATATTCATTTATGAAAATAATGGGAAAACCATCATTCGAAATGATGTGCCTTCAGTTACTACATTTTAAAATTAAATCTACAGTGGATTTCGCATGATTTTAGGACCATATGACATCAGTTTGATGGTTTTGACCATTCCACGCATGTTTTAAGGTTTTAAAACACTAAAAATGTGTTTACGATGATAATAGAAAAACTTTCATTCAGAATGGTGGGCCATCAATTACTACATTTAAAAATTAAATATATGATAATTATCTAATTATTTTAGGATAATATAATTTTGTTTGATTGGTTTTGATTGTTCCATGCACATTTTAGCGTTTTAAAACACTAAAAATGAGTTTACGGATATAACGGACAAACTATCAATCAGAATGATGTTCCTTCAGTTTCTAAATTTCACAATTAAATATATAGTGGTTGTCCAATGAGTTTAGGAAAATATGATATCATTTTTTTATTTTTGATTGTTCCATGCACATTTTAGTGTTTTAAAATACTAAAAATGCATTTACAGAAATCATAGGCAAACCATAATTCATAATGACATGCCATTAGTTCCTATGTTTTACAATTAAATCTACCATCATTATATCATGATTTCAGTATAATTCGACATCATTTTTCTGGTTTTGACAGTTCCATGAACGTTTTAGTACTTTAAAATGCTAAAAATGTGTTTATTGTCATAACAAGAAAATCGATATACGAATTGAAGTGTCGTTGGTTCCCAAATTTCACAATTAAATATATGGTCATTACCCTATTATTTTAGGGAAATATGAAGTCATTTTCTTGGTTTTTATCCCTTGATGCATGTTTCTAAAACTTTGATATCTTTCAAAATTTCTTATTGAGTCATTCAGAGCACACCACATGTTGAATGTATGTGTTGTTTAATTTTATATGTTAGAAATAATTCAATGGTTTATATCCCATGATTTCACATCAATAACTGATTTTTTGTGTTATTTTTTTAACCATTAAATGTGCATTTTAGTGTTTTAAAACACTAAAAATGTATTTATGGGCATCACAAGTAAATTATAACTCAGATTAATGTGACGTCAATTCCTGTATTTCAAAAATAAATACGTGGTTGTTGTCCTATGGTAAATTTGGTAATCATTAAATATTGTTTTAAATTATAATTGTATAAATAATATATTATTAATAAAATTAATGATTTATCACTATTTCTAATATTAGTTTAATTAATTATTAAAATATAGTTTGGTTATTTTATATCTTTTAGTGCTCAAATTTGATTGAAGAAAGATAATTTTACTTTCTAAACCATCATGTAATTCATGGTCAATAATCATTTAGCAGTGATTTTTATAGTTGAGTAGTAGTTTTAATATGTGTTGTTTTTTGGGTACTCAGTGGTGGGGTTTTATTCAGTTGGAGACAATTTTTTAACAAAAAACAACAGAAAATAACATGGTAAAAGTTATTATAACCATTGTTAAATTATTTAGCAGAAGTTATCAGGAACCATCACTAAATAGATAAAATAATTTTTTAGTGATGGTTATCAGAAATTGTAGCTACAAAGATTATGAATTTTGTGTGTGTTATTTGAAAATGTTTGAATGATCTATTGAATTTAGAATTTACCTCAATGGGATGATATATAAGGCTATAAATTTCTTTAAGGATCGTACTGGTCATCCAATGAAATACTGAAACTAAATAATTTTCTATTTAAGACTGCCTGTGATCTTGTGTTTTCCTATGACAATATTATTCTTATAATTTTTCTTTCAATATTAAAATTTATCTTTGTGATTCCCGATCAACAACACTACTAGAACCCCCACCGAGTGTAGCAGTAACATATGATGTTGCCCTACCAAAGACAGTTGAAGGAGTAGGCCCAAAACCCATCCCCAATACATGTTTGAGATACTCCATCCCTAAAACTATTCTAACTGCATCATTCTAGGAAACTGATGTTGATTGTGAAGGGTTCACAACCCAGAATTCTTGAATTTTAACCTGTTAATACAAAAATATTAACAATGATTTTTTTAAAATATCTGAACTTCATAATTTTATATAATTACTCAAATTTTTAATAGTATTTATTATTATATCCAAAATATAAAAATATAATATTGAAAATTATATTATAACAACAAATAACCCTTAAACCCAATTAATTGGGGTCGACTAGTTGTATCAAATGATGCCAAATTGACATCATTTGATCCATGCCGATGGACCCATTTAATTGGGTTTAATACTTGTTAGTTGTTATAATATATTTTTTTATTACATTTTTATAGTAATGAAATAATATTAAATGATAAGGAAAAGAACTTACTCCAACTCCTTTTGAAGGTTCATTTACAAAAATGAAATCTGTTTTCCTATACACATTAAACCATATCTCTGTTTGGTCAACAAAGTGACTTAATTGACTAAAATTTATAAAAAAAATTAAACAAGTTAGAAAAAACCTTGATTTATAACAAAATGATATAAATAATATTGAATAAAATACAAAACAAAATTATTCTTTTTCTCAAAAAACTCTGAAAAACTAAAATGTGAGGAATGAATTGATTCTCACGATTCACAGAATTATTTTTGATAATTCCTAAAAAAATATAAAAATTAATAAAAATTATAATTTTATTATGTTTATGTTATTAAGATACTGTAAAATATGCAATTACCTTATGAGATTAATCTCAATTGATATAAAAAAAGAGCTTCCATTTATCAGGAGAAATGACTTCAGGTACTTTCTCATACATTTTTTGTGAGATTAGAGAAGTTTTATTAAAATAATTACATAATCTACATTTAAAATATCTTCATTTATTAGCCAAAAATTTCTAAGTCCATGGGTGAGAAATAGAGTTAGGTAAATCAAAATGAAAAAACATATAGAAATAAAAATCATAACTCTTTATTAGTATATGAAAAAATTTTACTCATGACTTTTAAATTATTTTTCAAGGGATATTAAATTAATATTACCTTTACTTGAGTATCAAAGACCTCATTTTTGAAATATTTAGGATTATATAACTAATATTTATAATTATTGGGAAATATCACTGTCTCACAAGAAAGCTGCCCAAGAATCTTCCCATAGATTCCGACGTCACTGGTAGTCACCCTGAACTCATCAAATGGAATAATAATCTTGAATTCCTTTAGGTACCATACATATTTTGTTTTCATATTTGTATCTATTTTATGATTTTCTTTATCTATTTGAAAAATTAATTAAACAATTTATAAAATATAAAGTTTGTTTTGAAAAATGACATACATACCAGTAATGATAACTCACCAATATACCCTAGATGGAGGGGTGATGAACTGCTCCATCCATAGAGGTGAATCAGGAGTTGGAATACCAACAAAATCTAGGGAAATGGTTGGCTCAGTAGTAGTCTTGGGTGAAATAGAATCACTAGTATCCACATATTTTGACGGTAGTGGTGGCGTACTCCGAGATGCTGATTGGCTAGGATCCTGAAATTTTTTTGTTCTCATAATTCCTACATTTTAAATGATTAAGGAACATATTATCACAAAGTTATATTGTAGAAAATTGATTAAAATGATTTGAAAAGTTTTTGTTCAGAAATTAATGTTTTTTATAAATCATTTTTAAGGGAGTTTTGATGGATCCTCATATAATTGTGAATTATAACAAATAATATTTAAAGGACATTATTTCTTGTATGAAATTGATAAATATTCAATAAAATGGGGGAATCATATAGTATGAATCACTATTATATTTTAATATATTATTTGAATATTATATATATTGAACACAATATTATAATCATAACATAATCCTAGGGTATTTATTAGAGTCCTGTATCATATCATAAAGTATATATGTGATATAGTTTATGCAATAAGATATTGCAATTCATATTTCCATATTGGTTATTATCCTAATATTAATAATTATAATGATTTATATAATCATTTATAATAAATATATAATCATAATAATGTTCATAAATTAATATATAAAAGCATCTATAAATTTTAATAGATACAAATTAGATGCATCTCTTCGGAAATGTTATTTAATAAAATAATGAAAAATAAAGAAAGTTATTCATATATGTTTGAAGATACTAAACCTATAAGACACAATTGGAATGAAACCCATCTCACTGGTTTCATTCCTGGGCTGCTGGTGTGCTAATTGTTCTAGCCCAAGACCACCTAAAATAGGATAGGGGATGATAACTAGCACCAAGAAGGAAAAAAATATAAGATCCCTTACCCTATAAAAACCTATAACTAATAAGAAACAAAAATACATGATACACAATAAATAAACACCATCAATAAATAGGTAACCAATTATATAACAAATTTATGAATTAAAAATAATTATTGAATAAAATGAAACATATACAACCAACTAAGGGAAATAGATATGAATAATAAAAACAATACTAGATATAATAGACTTTATAAATGTAATGATACCACTTTAGTACAAATTTTCCACTGAAGAGGGGAACCGATCCAGGGTGAGGAAGGTTAGAGGGGGGGGGGGGGGCTCCTGTAATTGGTGAGACAGCCTAAGAGGAGGTTGTATGGGGGACGGTCATGGGGGTCAGGGTCGAGGGGGGGGGGGGGTCGCGAGTCATTGGCTTGGGGTCACAGGTGGGGAGAGGATAGGAGGAGGGGTGGGGGGAAATGGGGTCATAGGATCGTAGTTTCCGTTGAGGTGAATAAAGGAGGAGGGGTGGGGGGAAAGGGGGTTGTGGGATCGAGGTCACTAATGGGGAGAAGAGAGAAGGTTGGGGGAGGTGGTAGAGAGAGGATGGGGTCGTACAGAGGGAGGGGAAGGGGAAAGTATTAGGGGTTTTTTAAACATTTAGCGGTGGTTTAATTAAAACCACTACTAATTTAAAACATAAAAAATATCACATCTGTTTCATAAAACCACCATGATATTTTTTTACTGGATTTATTTTTTGTGGCTGTTACTAGAACTTCCATGAATAAACCCGCCATTAAACATCTATTTTATTGTAGTGTTAGATATACTTTGGAAGAGGAGTGGAGTCTTGGATAAGGAGGGAGGAGCCTTCTTTGGGTCACACGAACTAGGGGGATAGGAAGATGGGAATTTTGGGTTAAAAATATCAAGGGGTAGTTTAGGAATTTCACAATTTTTAAGAGCTAGGCATCTCGTATGGGTTTTCCACATAGTTTACCAAACCATTCACCACTCACTAGACAAACCTGGGTACCCACACGTTCTAGATACATAGTTTGGTAAACCATGCACCAACCGTGTGGAATGACACTACCACTAGATAATGGATCCCCAAACGTTTTAAGCATAGTTTGAATAACCGTGCATGGGTTATGCACCCTCGACTATAAGTACACAAAAGCTCGCACGATTTCCTATGATAGGCCACACAAGTTTCTCTAACAATGTGCCAACCGCGCGCCAAGAGAAAAACACCATGAAACTATAAATTTAAAACCGTCACACCTAGGACTTGAGCCATAACCCTAAGGAAAAAAGATAAAATGGATCATAGGTCAAAAGTAAAAATCTAGGTGTAACAATTCTCCCCACCATTAATGCTTTCCACCCATGAAAATCCACAATATCTTCCAGTTGATCGATAAAAGACTAAGGATTTCCACATCTGTATAATCCAAACTCTTAAAAAATGAAAATATCAACCACTTTCTAGAAATAAAACAACAAACTAACACCATTTCATAAGAAATTATGGAAAACTTGAGCTATAATATTTACAACTATGACTCGAATGAGACAGTTGGGAACACTCAAATAAATCCCAACATCCACCAAAAATAGAAAGACCTTAGAATCAAACAACTTCAAAAAGAAGAAAATTTCTATAAGACCATATATGAAACCAAAATGAATTATCAATACAGGAGGCCATAACAGACCCCCCACCATTAGAAAACAACAACCACTGATCATATTTAGAGGAAAACACAACTAGACCCATGCTGGGTCTCCCCACTATTAAGAACCAACTAGCTCAAACCAACAAGAATACTTAAAAACCGATCCAAAAATCCCCCACATGGGCCAAAAACCCTCCACCACAAGAGGAGGAGGGGGAGGGAAAAGAAATAACACCACCCTAAATGGATAACATCATAAATGAAAATAATTAGAGACTCATATCCTAAAAGGAACAATCCTCGAGATTGCATGATGATAAGACCACCAAACTTTATACGACAAGGGAGAACTCACAAAAACACATAGAACTTCAACAAGAGAATTTAAACTATATCACCCCAATATAGGAGACAAGAATTGAGACTAATCTCCCTATACCCCTGGCAGTTTCTTGACTGTGTGAAAAACTTCACTCTGAGGCCTATGGTTTGAGCCCTTATGTTTGAAGTATATGTTGTGCTGCAACCAGGAGCTAAAAATATAGAAACAAAACTCCTTTTTTAGTACCACAAGTATCCACACAATTCCACAGTTAGATCCATTATCTCACGACACACTACGAAACTCACCTGCTCAAACAAGGTACACACAGAACACACCTTCTCTTAGAATAGAAAGATTCATAATTTCGAAACTAAAGAACATGATTTCATTAAAACATGAGTTCTCAGGAGATTCACAACATCAACTCACATCTAAAAAAATAGAACACTAATAGGAAAAACCACCACAATAAAAATAAGTGCTACAATAGAAATTCACTTTTAAACTGAGCTCAAATGGAACTCCACTCCTAAGAAATGGCTCAATGTCGCTTCCTAAAAGCACCCCAATTGAGCTGTTTCATGTGTCCTAGGTTACCACAATCATGATAAGTATTTGTAGTGCTCATATATGATGAATTATTATGATATTTATTTCCACATTGATGACACACCGTGAAGAAAATGTGTGATCAACACCTAACATTCATTAATTTATTAGTACAGTCCAATGAATTCTCCTTAATAATGTTTTTTAGTCAAAAATAATGATATGATTAGTTTTTTAATGGAGAAGAGTATCAAAATAATTTTTCATATTTCAGTAATTTGGTTGATGAATAAAGGAAAATAATCCACTACCATCACCCATCAGTTCTTATAATAGTGTAAAATTTATTCTCACTAAGAATGAAAATGAAAATGGTAAAAAAAAAATTACTAACATAAAAACGACACCCAGAGTTGAACAGATAAATAATTTCTATACATTAAAATAAAAAAACCCTAAAAATGTTTACCCACTCATGATTTGATTTCCAACTAAAAATATATTTAAGAATTCATCATAAAAACATAAGAATTGAGAAAAATAAATAAAAGAAAAAATATTCTCTGTTGAAGTTGATTTCCCCTACATCTCGAGCTTTTCCATCTTCACCATCATCGTTCTGATTCTCTTGGTGTGCCTATGCTTCTGCATCCCATCTATTTAAAAAATAACATGTGTATGAATTTCCTCCAAAATCAAGGAAACTTTATTTTATTTAATTGTTAGGTCACAACCTCAAAAACACCTCTTACTTAGGTGACCGACCAATAGAAAAATTAATTTTGATCTCAAGTCACTGCCCATGTGACTTTAATAAAACTCTATACCAACTCTATCACATACTCTAACAATTAAAATCACCCACTGACAAGATTTCATCTGCATTTGCATAACATCAAAAAATTAGGACTTCAACTTTCCACAAAAACAAAAATCTTCGATCACGAAATCCATACTCCACTTATTCAATTTTAGTGTATACATCCTCAAATAAAATCCAACAATAAGAAAACATTATCAAAACTAAAGAACTCTGATTTGTAGCAATTTTTTGGCATTCATCAGGAATAATATTCAATCCGGAATTTTTTATTCTTGTCCCATAAAAAAACTTGTTATCGTCTTCACCAAAAATCATCAAAAAAATATCTGATCAGAAACAGCTACACCATAATTGTCTGGCTCAGTTCCAATCACATATTAGCTAGATTCAAACTCACTATTTTCACTATCTTCAATGGTGACTGTTGTCTTCTTCAACAACCACTACGGTCTTGTGTGGGATTGATAACACACAGAAGGCTGACACCCCTTCTTAAAACTCAGTCGGCTTTGATGAATTAGCCCAAAGGTGCTTGTTCATCTCTAGTAAGCATCAAAGTGAAAACCTCCAACATATCCTTCATGCATCGACAATTTTCACAAGTCCATGTTCCACCAACTAAAAATGATCCAATACTCCCCAGATCATCCTCATTGGTGTGAACTCTCAGTTCTCCATGGTGAAACTCAGATGAATTCACTCGATGAGGTGCATAACTTAGCCAAATCTCCTTCAGTGAGATAAGAATCCATAACTTAAATATGTGAAGGCTTTAGAAGTGGTCTGCCCTTGTTTTTTAGGGTCACATAAGATAAATTGTCTTACATGAGTAAAAGAAATAATCTTATGATTTTTACCTTCATATAAATATTCTTATGCAGATATGATTATTTTGTGTTGAAAAGTGATAAAAATATTACACCAACCAAAATTAATCATACATAGATAATTCAAAATATATTACATGCATACCCTTTGAAAACAGAAATTAAAATAAAAATTGTATAAAATAATTAATTCATAATAACTATTTAAAATAGTAAAACACAACACGATTAAATATTAAAAACAAAACACTTAAATAATAGAACTGATAACTTGATTAACTAAATAAATAAATGATAAAGATTATGACATAATTAAATTAAAAATAAATTTTACAAATCATTAAATCATTATTTAAATAAAATTAATTAAAATTTATACAACCAATTAATTAATTATATTTTTTAAAATTAAAAACACAAAGAGAAAAACACTAAGTACAGAAAACATAAAAATTAAATAAAACTAAAAGAATTAATTAAGAGAAACATTTAATTAATTAATAATTCAAAAAATATTTTTTAAAAAATAAAAATAATAAAAAATAGATGAATTAATCTATAAAACAAACATTATTATTGTAAAAACCATTATTTTATTAATTTTACTATAAATTAATCATAAAGTGATTATTAACCAAACTAAATCCATTAAAGCATTAAATACATACAAAAACTCCCAAAAAGGATGTGAAAAAGTGTAATGAATACATGCCACATCAAATTCCTCCACACATAAAATATTGATTTTCCTCAGACAATCACTTAGTTCATTTTAATTGTAGAAAATAAATCTCAAAATGGAAAAATCGTAATGATACTAAGAATTAGTTTTCAAATTGATTTTTCCCTCATATATTCTTTCAAGTAGAAAATATGAATTCCCCCTCAAAATAAATTTCTTCTGTACAAAATTGGTTACTATTTTACAAAATTTATTTAAATTAAAAATTCTAAAGAGAATTTAACAAATGTAAATTTTCATTCAAATAAAAATCCAAACTTCTCTATACCTCAAGATTATCCGACTCACATAATTATAAGGAATAATAAATAGACACTCTGCTTGGATGGGTAGGTTAAATAATTAAAATAAAGTTAAATAACACATTCAAAAGCTTAAAGAAAAAGAGATGAAAGAATGAAGAATTTTTTGCTTAAATTGGATTAGGATTTTCATTTCATAATCCATTAAAATACATTTCTCATGAGTTAAAATCAAATTAAAAAGTTCAATGTAAATAAAAATTGTATAAAATTTTCCCAATATTTTACCAAAACCATTTTTTTAAGAGGGCAAGAGAAAAAAATTTACTCAATTCAATCCAAAAATATTAAATATTAACCTCCTCAAGGTGGCAACACAATATTTTATTTTAAAGAAAATTTTTCATCCAGTGAAAATTACTAAGTGATTCTTAAAAATTAATAATTTTTAAATTTTTAAGGGGTTTTTATGGGATCTAAATGAATTATAGATTAGAACATTATAGACTCCTCCCTCACACTTAAAACCCAATAAAGTCCCTAATGTTCAACTCAATATGGAAGAGAATTTAAGACTTTTAAAGTTCAAAAAAATTTTCAATTCAATCATATTTTTTATGTTTAAGGTTAATAATAAAGTTCAAAAATTATTATTCAATGTCAAATCATTCAAAACAGGAAAAATAATACCTACTAGTTACTACTTCAAATCTACCACAATAAAAGATATTTTCAAAAAGGCTGCATACCAAAACTTTGAATTTCAAAAAGATAATCATTACAGGACCAAGATGAGAAAGCTAATCAAGAAATTCAGAATTGGAAATTTTTAAATAGTAGAAATTACTAGTAGGTTTTACATAATGAATTCATCATGTAACAACACTTAAATAAAAATTCTATAATCAATTAAAACACCTCATGCAACATGAATTATAAATTAAAAATTAAAGCAAAACTAAAATAGAAGAATTTGAATTTTAACTTTTTTAGAATAGAGCTTTAACAATTTAGTAAACCAAGATCAAAACCAAGTGGATGGATAATTTTCAGGTTACTGTAGAAGCTACTGTAGCAGTTACTATTTGGTACTGTAACAGCTGAAACTGTTCACCTCTTTGGGCCTTCGGGCCACCAGTTTGGTCTTTGGGCCCTTCACGGACTTTGGGCCTCCCAAGGCCTTCAGTACAGTATGGATTTCGGGACACCAAAAGGACTTTGGGACACCAAAAGGACTTTGGGCTACATGATCAATGAAGTTTACCCAGACAGACTCTACAAAAAAAGAGTAATCCTAGAGGAGGATTCAGAGCAGGCACACCCACCAAATCAGAACCAATGGATTTGGAAGAATGAGAGGGTATGACAATGCCATCAAGACCAGCCTATGCTTGAACAGGAAGCTTAGCTGCACGACCATGCGAAGGTGGATAGATACCATCATGATGAAAATTATGGGGAGGGGCAGTTCCATGTAGTTATAGTCCAGTTGAATTCCCTAAGACCTTCGAGTCATTTAAGGTCTCAAAAGCCTACGGGCCACGTAATCTCTAACCTACGGGCATTTTAAGGGTTCCCCCTCCTCCATTGAAGGTGAGAGGGTTATCAAAAATAAATAAAAAGAAGGCATTCATACCCTTCATACACTTAATTCTTAGCAAAAGAAACTTCCCATTTTCTACACCTTAATAAATTACTTTGGTAGAATAAAATTTCAGCTCCTACAAAACAAAGAATATAAACATAAATTTCTAGAATTGTAAGTTCAAAAAAAAATTAACCTAGCGATAAGTGTTAGGGAAGTGTTATCAAATTTTATTCAAAAATTAATCTCCTTGAGAATTGATGCACACCCGACTTCTTCCATGGAAGTAAAAAAAAAGAAATAAAGTTAAATAATAGATCCATTCTTTAAAAATCATCAATATATAGCCAAGAGAAAAGTGAGAGTTTTGTGAAAATAGAGAACGACACATAATAAATCATGATAAATTATATTCAATCAAATAAAAATAAAAATAAAAATCAAGAATGAAAATCATGGGTTACATCCCAAGTAGCGCTAAATTTAAAGTCTTCAGTTAGACTTTAGCCCCTAAAATGTTCTATCAGTGGTCATTGAAAGGGTATGATTCATTATTGGTTTCAATGTCATTTACTTTTTTGAAAATATTTTCTTGTACTCTTAAAGCTTTAAACAATATATATTTTCACAACACTCTTCCCAAATACTCCAGGGTTCCATCATTTAACCTCATACCACTATGCCAAAATAGGCATTTAATGATGATTTTGAAAACCGCTGCTAAATGTTTTCCCAAAAAAAATTAGTGGTGGTTGTTAAAACCACCACTAAATGTTTTTTAAATATTGTTTAAAATAAATTTTTATTTTTTTAATTTTTTTATGTAGAAATGGTATTTTAAAAAACCATCGGGAAATAGCGATAGTTTTAAAAAACCATAGATAAATTAAAGGAAAATAATTAAAAATATATATTTAATTATTAATTATTAATTATTAATTATTAATTACTATAATATATATATTTTTATTTATAAATTTAATTAATTATAATGTTTTAATTAATAAATATTTATAATCATTAGTTAATAATAATTTAAAACTTAAAATAAATGTTCAATAAGTTGAAAATCATACTTTGACATCAATTGACCATAACTTTTGATTTGAGAGTCCATTTTATCTCAAGAAACAGTCAAATAAAAGATTATGAAATGAAATAAAACTAAATTACAATTAAATTTCGTAATAATTATAGGAACAAAATTTATTATAGTTTCAAGAATAGTAGGGGAATTGAACTTGAACTTCAACGACCGTAAATTTTGATTCGGGTGTCTGTTTGGGATCTACCATATATCAAATTGAATCCTAAAATGAGATCTATACCGTGATGACCCAAGAAACCCCATTAAATATTTTATCAAGGCTAAAATAAGCCTCTAAGGCCTCCAAAACCGAGTTTTTATTTAGGGTATCCTAATGTTTTAACATTTGATGGAATTTTATCCTTGTTTAAGGGGGTCTTACTATCTTTTTTTGCTATAGAATTAATTTATTTGTAAGGATTACATTCATTTTGATTTTATGGTTTTAAAGTTTTATCATTTTCACAATGTAGTTTTTTTATAATTAAATATATTCATATTTTGTTATATTTATTTATAATAAATCACTTGTATAAATACATATTTACATATAAATGTATTTTTAAACATACAAACCATAAAGAATTAAATATTTTTTATTCATTTCATTTAAAATAAATAATTATAGATTTTATGTACATTATAAAAATTAATTAATTGGTATGTATATACCTATACAAGTAATGTTTATATATAAACATGCACGTGTTAATAAAAAATCAATTTTTATGAAAATATTCTAATATATATAAATAAATACATATATATGTAAGTATTGTTATATATTTATGTAAATTTTTAAATATTTATTCATATTTATGTTTAAATAGTTTTATACCATATATGTATAGATATATATATAAAGATATTTATATTTACTTGTGTTTATATATATATATATAATTATATATTTGAGTGTGTTTATATATATTTATGTAACAAAAATATGTGTTTATATATATGAATGTGAATTTTGTTATATGTATATATATATTTTAGATATTTATATCCATTTATTAGTTTATTATTTTATTATTTATTATTTATAATTCATTTAATTATTATTTATTATTGATTATTGAAAATTTATTGATTGATTTTCATTATTAATTTTATTATTAAATGACTATTTAAAATTTATTTGTTATTTATTATTCATTATTTATTATTTATTCACTATTTATTGTTTATTATTTATTTTTCGTTTATGATTTATTTATTTTTACTATTTATTTATTATTTATTTATTTAATATTTATATATTTAATATTTATTTATTATTTAATTATTATTTATTTATTACACATTTATTTATTTATTATTTATTTATTATGTTTTATTCATTTAATATATATCTATTATTTATTATTTATTATTTATATTATTTATTTATTAGTAATTTATTAGTAATTTATTATTTATTTGTTGTTATTATTATTATTATATATTAAATATTATATATTATATATTATATATTATTTATTATCATTTAATATCATTTAATATCATATATTGTTATTAATTTATTTATTATTATTAATTAATTAATTAATTAATGATTATTTAATATTTAACTATTATTTATTTATTACATATTTATTATTTATTTAAAAATTATTTATAATATATTTATTATTTATCTATTATCTATTATTTATTAATTTATTATAAATTTATTACTTCTTTATTATATATTCATTATATATTCGTTATATATTATTATTTGATATCATTATTTGTTTTTTATTTGTATATGTATATGTATATGTATATTACATACTGTTTACTCACTAGGTGAAGAGCTTATTGGAGTGGTAATGTCACTGTAGTATATCTAAGAGGTAAGAGGTTCAATTCTCCCGAGTGCATATATTTTCCAGATTTATGCATGACATGCATGGTAAGATAAATAATAAGTAATAATAATAAATAATAAATAATAAATAAATGATAAATAATAATAAATAAATGATTAATATGAATAAATAAATAAATAATAATAATAATAAAATTAAAAATATTAATAAAAATAGAAAAAAAATAAAAATAAAAATAAAAATAAAAATAAATAAAAATAAAAATAGTAATAAAAGTAAGAATAAAAATAAAAATAGTAAAAATAAAAATAAAAACAGTAGTAATAATAATAATAATAATAATAATAATATTAATATTAATAAAATTAAAAAATTTAAAAAACAAAAAAACCACTACTGAGCAAAACATTGTGAAATAAAAAAACATCACACAAAAAACATTGTGAAATGAATTCCGACACGCAAATACGCTGTAGTTTTAGAAAGCATCTCACATCATTTATTGGTGGTTTAAACCGCCCCTAAATGCCTAAAAAATCACCGAGAAATGTCATTTGTTTCGTAGTGTACCCTCACCAGCTTCATGGTAAACAACATCAAACAGTGAATGTAACTCCAAAATAAATAGCCTAGTTTTTTCAGCAGAAGGAACAACTTGACTTCCTAGATGCTCTCCCACACTTGAGGGATTAAATGACTTATAATTAGGTGCAACAACTGTTGCAACCAGCTCACTATTATCCTCAGGATGACACCTAGAAACAACTTTAATAGGTGAAGTAGATAAATAGTCCTCAAGATCATCTATGAACTTGAAATTAGGAACAAAGATATCATCATCATGGTTCTGGAATGAAGGACATTCAGAAAATGACTCATCAGATTCAACATATTTCCCACCACCGACAATATTCTTAGATTTATCTCCCTTTTGTGATATAGGGGAACCCTCCTCAAGCTTCCCTAATAATTCTTTAAGCTCTTGTATAGAAAAATCTTCTTCTAAAAAAGTTATAATAGCAGGTATAGACCTGCTCTCCAGTTCTGAAAAATATCCTAGATTCTCACTTGTTAAACTTTGAACACGTTTGGATGAATTTTTATTAGTAATTAAGGGATTAGCCTTAACCAAACACTTTTCCTCCGCCTTAAAACACTAAATTTCAGTAGAATAAACACTAGAATATGAATTTTTTTCTAAGTTGGAAGTAGGATAATGATCTGAACTTTGAGCTTCATCTTGAGAAACCCCTTCGAGTTGGAAGTCTGGGTGTGAATGGGCCATGTCATGGTCCTAAGAAATATATTTCCTAAGTCGGTTCTCAAGTTTCCCTAGACTCTTCAACTCAAGTGTGAATTTAGATTCGATAAAGTTTGCTTGAAAATGTTCATTAATAGATGGTTTAATTATTCCCTCAAAATTCAAATGTGTATCTTTTCTAATATCAGCTATAATCACTTCCTCAACCACATCAGTCAACTTAAAACTCACCAGAATAGGTGACTCTTTGAAAACATGGAACTCCTTTTGATCATCACTATCTTGAATGGTCACTTTTCCCTTTGAAATGTCAATCACAACTCCAACTGTAGTAATAAATTGTCTTCCTAAAATGATTGGGACTTTATTATCACCATCCATTTCAATAATAAGAAAATCAGTAGGAAGTATTAGCTTTAATACATCAACTAACAAGTCATCTACCCTTACAGAAATAAAACATGTCACTTATCAGCCAATTATAGTGAAAATGAGGTCAGTTTCATCTCTTAAAGACCTAACTTCGTGAATAAGGAGTGGGGAATAAGGTTGATGCTAGAACCTAAATCACATAGACACCTAATCTCCTTAGTAACTCCAATTTTACAAGATATGATAAAGGAACTGAGGTATTTTAATTTTGTAAGGAATGTTATTTTCAACAATGTAACTATAATCCTCATTTAAATTAATCTCTAAACACTCATCCTAATCCCTCTTATTCACCAATAATCTTTTGAGAAATTTAAACCAAGATATAACTTTATTCAAATACTTAAAAGGGGGATATTGACATTAAATCTCCTAAACAATTGAAGAAATTTAAAATAATCTAGTTTATTTTTATTTTTAATTATTTGTGTAAAATGTATGCGATGAACATAATTCTATAAGATTTATAATTCACTCTCATCATCCTGAAACCTATTCCTATTATTTGATTCCTTAACTATTTCCCACTTTATTTTCTATTGATCTTTGGGTTTTCACTTGAATATTCAGCATTTTTTTGATTATGGACATTGCTGTCTAGATTTCCAGATTTGTTATTTTTGAATTTTTCATTTTCAGGTTCTTCTTCCTGAGGTTGTTCACCAACTTGTTATAGAGTTTTCATACCAGATCTGGTTGTTATGGCGATAAAATTTTCTTTGGGGTTCATCATTGTTGTTCTTGGTAATTTCCCTTATCTCTTCCTCCTAAACTTCTAGCATGCTAACCCATTTGTAACTCAAGATTTTGAATTCTAAAATTTGTTTCAACCCTATTTTAATCATTTATATTCTTTTGGGAATCTAACTCAAATTTTTTAGAATCAAATATTCCTATTAAATGTTGAAACATATTCTTAACATCCAATTTAGAATTTGTGGATTCAACATTAAACTAGTTTTGAAATAAAGGTCTAGATTGTTGTGGCTAAAAAGGGGTAACATACTATTTCAACATGTCTTGTTCTCTCTAAGAAATATTGGGCTGGTTTTTATATCCTAAATTAAACTGATTATAAAATGGGTTATTGACACCTTGGTTTCTAGACCTATAGTCAAAAAATTGGGCACTCTCTTTAGGCTGAACAAAGAGATTAAAATTATGACAAAATTTTTGAGAATGGCCATACATCCCATAATGAGTAAAAACAGCCTAAGAGAATTTTCAATAACCATAACAACCTAGGAATTATGTTCATCCCTAAGAAAAAATATTGTCCTTGTTCTTTTATGTTTGTAATTTTTTGAATGTTTGTTATTTTTTTAGTTTATCCACTGTAATGTTTGAGAAATCACCCCCACAAAATTGATCATCAAAATTTTGATTATAAGGAGTAAGATCATTTTAGAATTTATCCATCAGAAGATGAGGGGAAAGATGGTCATTCGGAAATTGTATAAGGATTACCCTAAACCTGTCTCATGTTTGGTGGAAAGTTTCATCATCATCTTGAATGAAACCAATGATTTTATGTCTTACTTTGTTAGTGGTGTTTCTAGGATAACACTTGGTAATAAAAGAATTGAAAAGTTAGTCCCATGGGTCAAACATTTCCTTATATAAATTTTGGAACCAAATTCAAGCCTTGTTCTTCCAACAAAATATAAATAATATCAATATAATCTCCTTCTCATTCAACCCCTACAAAAGAAACTATTGAATCATGCCATAAAATTCTCTAATGAATTCTAAAGAATCATCACTAGGATATCCATTAAAGAAGGGTAACATAGTGAGGTGTGATTGTTTCAATTCATAGTTCCAAGACCTTTGGGATAACTGTATACAAGAAGTATTAATTAATATAGTAGGAATATAGGAATCCCTAATACTATCCCTCTCAGTATTGTCATTTCTAGGTTGAGGTACAATAAGATTTTGATTTTGATTTTAAGGAACTCTTTGGATTTAAAATTTTGGACTTTAAATTTTAGCTTTGTTCTTCTTAAGAGAAAAAATGAATATTTATCTCTTATATAAATGGTTTAAGTTTAGATATATCCTTTGATCTAATGTTCATAAAATTTTAAGTTCAAACGATAGAAAAATTACACACAGTAGTGTATAACAAGAAATTTTTTAGCAGATTTTTTTATTATAAATTTTTATATATTTTTTTAGAAACATGTTAAATGTTTTTTAGAATGGTTTTTATGAATTTGGTTTCACATTACTTTCCCTAAAAAAATTACAAAATTTGATACGAATGTAGTTTAACATCATGTAAACTAATTATTTTTAAAACTTACTAACAACTAGAAATGTGATAAATACGAGTATTGAATTCCATAATAAAGGAAAAAAGAAAACGTGTGACCAAAAAAGTTTTCAAAAAAAAAATTAAAAAAAGAACTAAAATATTGGATGAAAAATCTAGTGGAAATTGTGAAACAATAGGAACTGAGGTAAGAAACAAAAAAACAAGTGAATTCAGACTGCATTTCACTGATAAAAGTAATTTTTTCTATATATCAAACTGTCATATCTATGCCAGTTCTATTGAATAAAATGTGTGATCAAAACCTAAGAATTGTTAATTGTTTAGTAAAATCTATAAAATTATCCTTAATAATTTTTTTTCAATAAAATCTATGGATATGATTAGTTCTTTAATGGAGAAGAGTATCATCAAACTTTTCTAATTTACCGTATGTTAGTTGATGAAAAAAGGAAAAATAATCCACCACTTTCACCTATTAGTTCTTAGAATAGTATAAAATTGATTCTCATTATGAATGAAAATGAAAACGATGAACAAAAAATTCACTGACATATGGAAAAAAACTAGAGTGGAACAAATTAATAATCTCAATGCATTACAATATAAAATCCCTACAAATGTTTACCCACACATGGTTTGATCATCAAAAAATAATTCAATAAATTCATCATAATAAAAAATAGTGGAGAAAAGAAACAAATAAAGGAATAAATCTTCTCTATTGAAGTTGATTTCCCCTCCATCTCGAGCTTCACCATCTTTGTTGTCTTCATTCTGATGCTCCAGGTGTGTCTCTATTCCCGTATCCCATTTGTGTACAAAATAATTTGTGTCTGAATGTCCTCAAAAATCTAGGAAACTTTATTTTATTTAATTTTCAGGTCACAACCTCTAAATCACCACTTCCTTTTGTGATCAACCAATAGATGAATTATTTTTTGACCTTCTGTCACTATCCATGTGACTTTAATAAAACATTTTACCAAATCTATCACATGACCTGACAATTAAAATCACCCATTGACAACATTTAATCGACATTTTCATGATGTCAAAAAATTAAAAATTCAAATTTCATAAAACAAAAAATTCTTCGATCATGGAATTCATACTCCACTTCGTCAATTTCAGTAGATACATCCTCAAAGAAAATCCAACATCAAAAAACCATCATCACAACAAAAAAACTTTGAGTTGCAAAAAAATTGTTTTCATTCATCAGGGAAATTTTTGAATCAAGAATATTTGTCTCTTATCTCAAAATGAAAACCTATTCTTATCTTCATCATAAATATTCAATAAAAATATCTGATCAGAAACAACTACACCCGAATCAGTCATCACGGTTTTGGTCATTGATTAGATGGATTAAAACTTGTGATTGTCATCATCTTCAAAGATAATTGTTTTTTTCTTCAATAATCATCGTGGTATCGAGTTGGATTGAGAACATATAGAATGTTTACATACCTTATTCAAACTCATTCGGTTTCATTGAATTAGCATATAGTATCCCCTTCCTCTTTAGTAAGTATCAATGTAAAAATCTCCAACATATTCTTTGTGCATATAAAAGTTTTATAGGGTCAGGTTACCCCAATTCAAAATTCCCTAGTAGTCCTTAGATAATCCTCATCGGTGCAAACTCTCATTTCTCTATGGTGAAACTTGGACAGCTTCACTCGATGAGGTGAAAAACTTTGAAGAAGCACATTTATAGAGATAAAAATTCCTAACTCATATATGTGAAGGCTTATGATGTGGTAAACCCTTGTTTTGTTAGGGTCACATAATTAAAATTATCTTACACAAGTAAAATAAATAATCTTATGACTTTTCACCTTCATTTAAATCTTATTTTGGAGATATGATTATTTTGTGCAGAAAAGTGATAAAAATATTATGCTAACAAAAATTAATGATATAAAGATGATTCAATATCTCTTACACACAAAACCTTGAAAAATATAAATGAAAATAACAATGGTAGAAAATAATTAATTTCTAATAACTATTTAAAATTTTAAAACACAACACGCTTGAATATTAAAAAAACACTTAAATAATTGAACTGATAAATTGATTAACTAAACAAAGAAATGATAAAGATTATACAAGAATTTAATTTTAAAATAATTTCTTCAAATTATTAAATAATTTTTTAAAGAAAATTAATTAAAATATATAAAACCAATTAATTAATAATATTTTTAAAAACTAAAAATACAAATGAAAAAAACTAAGTACAGAGAACATGAAAATTAAATAAAACTAAAATAATTAATTAAGAGAAACATTTAAATAATTAATAATTCAAAAAATCATTGTTAAATAATAAAATGAATAAAAAATATATGAATTAAGAAATAAAAGAAACATTATTATTATAAATACCATTATTTTATTAATTCAAATATAAATTAATCATAAAGTGATTATTAACCAAACTAAAGTCATTATATAATTAAATACATATAACCCTCCCAAAAGGATGTGAAAAAATATAATGAATAAAGGACACATCACTAAGATAAAAAGAAGAGGAAAATGTTTCTAATTATGAAGCTAACTTGACAAGGTTATCAAGGAATGCTTCGGACTACGTACATAATCCAAAGAGTAAGACTGATCATTTATTTGATGGAATTAAGAAAATTCTTTGAAGGGAACTAGTCTACCAAAAATTATCATCATTCAATGAAATAGTATCACGTGAAATTAAGATATATAATAAATTATATAATTCTTACGATTTTGAAGGGAATCAAGAGAAGAAGAGGAAAATAGAGAAAAATTTGGATAGAGGGAAGAATAGAAACAATGGTTTTACAACATGTGATACTTTTAGAAGGAAACAACATGGTAAATGATTTAAATGAGAAGTATTTTTCTTCAAGTGAATAGAAAATTCCACCAATATCATGATTTCAATGTAAATAAATAATTTTCCAATGTTCAATGCTTCAACTGTAAGGATATAGGGCACTATGAAAATTAATTCCCCAAATTCCAAGAGAATATACCTCATAAGAAGCTAAGGGATCAAGGTAAAGATTATGTTATTAATATTGATGAAGTGGAAATATTAATTTTATTTCATTTGTATTAAATAATTACATTATAAGAGTATATTAATCAATGATATTTTGGTTGTAAGAATTATGAAACTTATAAGGATTTCACTGCAGTAATTTTTCATTAAGGTTTTGAAAGCCTATGTTAAATGGTATCGATGGCCAAGAAAAATGGTTCAGTTAAAAGTTTAAATTCATGGAAAACACATGATTTATGGAAATATAATTCTTAATATGTTTCTAGTTTTGGGATAATTATGTTGGGATAAAAATATGATTAATATGGATAAATTAAATTCAATAGTACTAACTATCTTAGAATTGATTAATAATAAGTTAATTTTGGAAATTCAGTGGCCTTCTTTCTGAATTTATATATATTAATTTTTATTAGGTTCATAAGGTTAACTATTTATGAAATGGTTTAAGTTGAATATTGTATGAGGTTTTAAAGAATAATGTATTACTTCACTACATGGGGATTTATGCATATTGGATAACTTGTAAAAACTATACTAGTTTTGGGAAATATTTTGAGACTGATGGAAAGACTTTTCACTCTTTTATGAGTATTAATATCTATTAAAAGTGAATTTTAGTTCTTATGGAATAAAAAAATTCATTTATGCATATTCATTATTATTGGATTAAGTGATGAATTTGAAATTGATTAAAGAATAACCAAAGGATGAAATTCCACTTATGAAAAAGAAACACATCAAGTAAGTATATTTCCTTATATTTTTAGTCTGTAAAATAATTCCTCAACACTAGGAAAATGATTTTATAAAAATGTTTTCCTTTCACTATTGGAAAACTAGTCTATCCCCACAAATATATATCCATAGATTAGAGAAACTGTGGACATAGAGTTTATGCACAAACCTATACCCACGATTTTAAAAAACTATTGGTTGAGGTTGAGCTATACCAATGTTTTTTAAAAACTATTGGTATATATATTTAATATGGGAGCCTCACTTAGGGTCCTCCCCCTCCTCATTGGAAGCAGTATCTATCCTATCCCAGGAGTCCTTCTGCATCCCCCTCTCCTCCTCAGGTGACCTCATGAGTCCCCCTACCCTCCTCAAGTGATCCTCCCCTCTTAAAGTAACCTTCATCATCCTCCTACCCTCCTCAAGTGACATTTGATATCCCCCTCTCCTACCCTAATTTACCTCTCACCTGAGTGAGAGGCGACCTCCGATATACTCTGGTGATCTCCTCTATTTTAATATTTTTTTCTTATATAGGTAAGGATTTCTATATTCTATTTCTTTTCATTAAGTTTCATTCAATTACGTTTAGTTTTGATTAGTTTGGTTAGGTTTGGTTTACCTCTATTCTTGGAATATTTTTTTAGTTTAATTCAATTCAAATAATTTTTATTCAATTTAATTTGTTAGGGATCTATTATTTATTTATTTTTTTATTTTTCTTGATTTATTATGGTTTAGGTCAATTTATTTTAGATGTTTTTTTCAATTATTTTTTTCTATATTAGTTTAAACTTATTTAGTTAGATTGTTATTTATTTTTCTTAAAATATTTGGTTTTTGATTTTTTTAATCAGGTTGATATCTATTAATTTTAACTCATCTTGGATTGGATTAATTTTATTTAGGTAAGTGTATATATTCTTTTTTAAATAATTATATTGAAATTAATTGGGTTTGGTTCAGTTTAGTTTTTATCTATTTTGATAAAACTATTTTAATTTTATTTTGTTTAGATATATTCATGTCAATGTAGTTGGGTTCACTTTGGTCAAGTTTGGTTTAGTATGAGGCAGTTTGATTTAGTATTGGTTAGTTTAGATCTATGTGATCTATCTTTATTCAGCATATTTTGTTTCTATTCTATTCAATTTTTCATAGTTGAATTTGGATTTTATATGTATGAATCAAACCCATTCAGTTTGGTTTTTTAGATATAATTTTTTCAATTGGATTTATTAAATTTTATTTGGTTTGTTTTTTATTAGATTAGAATGTTTTATTATATTTTATATGGGTTGGTTTGGTTTTATAATATTCATTTCAAGACATTTTTGTTCAATTAAGTTATTTTATTTTTGGTTTTTTTGTTTGGATATATTTTTCATTGTTATGTTTAATCTGAATAAGTTTAGTTATATTTAGTTCAATTCGATTTAGTTTAATTTTGGATGATTTAGAAAAATTATATATTTCTTGGTTTGGTTTGGTTTATTTTTTTGTTTATATATATTCATTGTGACATAATTCAGTTCATTTTTGTTTGATTATCCTTAGTTTGATATTATTTGGATGTATTCATTTTTATTGAAGTCATATTGATTTTATTTATTTCACTTATATTATTTCAAATCAACTCAATTATTCTAAGTAAATTCCTATATAGATAAAAAAATTTCATCTATTCAATTTTATATTACTCTATTTTTAATAATTTCAATCTGTTAGATTAATTTTTTTGGTTATATTTGGATTACTTTAATAGGGATCAATTCAATTTTTCTTGGTTTAGTTCCATTATACTCCATTTAATTTTATTTTCCTTAATTAAACTTGTTAAGGTTTGATCTATTTTTCTTAAGTTTATTTTATCTCACTTAAAAATTATTATAATTTTAGATTGTGTTAGTTAAATTTAGATTTTTGTCCCACTAAATAATCAAATATCTCAAAAGGTTGATAAACTAGGAACATTAAAATTTATGTTCTTTTTAAATAAAACATCCTTTTTATAAGTATCTTGTTTCAATTTTGATTTTATGTATAAAAAAATAAATTAAATCAATAATTTATAGGATAAAAAGTGTTTTATATATGTTTATTGTTACCTATATAATACCCTTCTCAAATCCACTAATACTAAATATGAGTATGATGATTTTGATTGTAAAATAATTTTAACTATATTTCTCCACATCTAAGTATAAGAATCAAGAACTTAATATTTATCAAATACATGGTATTTTAATAGTTTATTTTTAAAATTGAAATTTTTAGGGTCTTAATCCCCACACAATTTACAAGAATTGTGTATTTTTTGGAAAATAAATAATTGAGAAAGATGACATTTATATAATGAGATTCTGAATGATGCTAAAAACATAGTTAAAATAAAGAATGTCATATTTTAGAATATATTATATATGTTTATATCATAAGATGAACTATATCTAAACATGATATATGATTAACATGATATATATTAAAAAGTACTGATATAAATAATTTCTTTGAACTAATATTATAATATCGAAAAATCGTCTCTCTAAGTGATAATTTATCTCTCAATGAATTATATAAGTGTGTATACCATTGAAAATAATCTTATGAAATTCATATAGGTCCCTCAATCAATGGATCAAATATTCTAGAAACTATATTAAAAAATAACCATTAATCTCACCAACAAATTTTATTGAATGAACATTAACTTTTTTATTGATTTTGAAACCAAAAACCACAAAGTAGAAAGCAAGAAAATCCTCAAGGAGGTCTGAAATAATGGATCCCCAAGGAATCATTAAGAACAAATTTGATTCCATAAAAAATAAAGGATCCTAAGTTAAGGAAGAAAGAAAAATTTTGGAGAGAGGAAGCCTGCGACGCCAAGAAGTCCGCAACCATATTCCCCACTCGCCAAGTGTGAGTGATCTCTGTATGAGTTCCCATGATCTGTTTACACTTTTGAATGAGATATTCTATGTTACATGGACAACTTCCACTTCTAATAAAGGATTTGTAAAAGATCAAAGAATCTGTTTCCACTATTTCCAAGTTGATATGCTTTTTCATGCTTAACTGCAACCCCGTAACCATCACCTTTGCCTCATCTTGAAGAACATCACCACTACCATAAAAGGCCGAAAATGCAGCAAAAAAAGACCCCCTCAGATCCCGAATAACTCGACCACCTATCATCATAGAGGGATGAGGCAATATTCTATTGTTCATGAACAAAAAGAAATAATTGGCATGGAGAATTTGATTTTTGATTGGTTTCCATTTGTACATCATCATGAGAGTGATAGGATTTCAGTGAAAGAGGGAAATGATATCATTACACATGCGTAAAATACTAAAGATGATGATGTTGAGAGAGTGAAGAATTTAATAGATGATGCCAGAAATCTAGTATATCAAGAATGTACTAAAATGTACAAGTTAGAATTTTTAATGCAGTTATATCACGAAAAAACAACATAATGGATTTATAATACCGCCATTGATTATATTCATACCTTTTTGAAGGACATGCTTCCTGATGGAGAATTTATTCCCTCAAATCATTATAAGGAATGAATGTCAATTAAGCAGCTTGTATTTTCTACTAATAAGGTTCATGCTTGTTTGAAATATTGCTATTTATTTTGGGAGGAAATAGTTGACCTTAATGACTATAAAGAATGTGGTACATCTAGATGGAAGTAAAATGTAGATATAAAACCTTCTCATGTGCCACAAAAATTCATGTGACATTTTCCATTAATTCCCATGCTTCAAAATCTTTTCATGTCTACAGAAATCTCAGCCAATATGAAATGTAATGATGCTAAGAGAATTAAAGGTAACAATGAGCCTTGAATAGTGAGATATGACACATCATACAGTCTTGTTTAACTATGCTTTGTTAGATGACTATATCAAGTAATTAATTTGGATATTTATATGTTATATCATACTATGTTATTTCACATATACCTTAGACTTTTATTATCATTTCATATAGGTAATATAAACAAATTATAAGTTGAGTTGATCGATCTTTTCCTTTGAGATGGAGAGAGGATTTTCATAGGCAAGAGTTTCCTACTTGGTTGAAATAAAAGTTATGACCATTACTTTAATTAAATTAAAATATAGATATCAATTTAATTTTATTATTCATATATATTTCAGGTATTGATTTTACCTATTGAATCCATTTCTGAAGAATTAAGAGCATTGGATTTTGGTCCCAATTATTTGGTTTGTGAATAAAAATATTTAATAATCAATGGGTATAAATTAGTTACAATTGATCTAGTAGTGAAAATGATAACACAATATGGTGGAATTATGTTAATTTCTAAAATGGATTTTTATGATAGAGCATCAGATAGTCGACCCCGATATGAAGATGTGTATTATTATGGACTTGTTGAAAAATAATGTTATTGGATTATGTTATGTCCATAAGGATGAATACCCTGAGAGGGCGGGTGAATCAGGGTATGACTAATTTAAAATTAAATCCTGTTCTGATCTTGTTTCGCTGTTAAGAAAAACACTCTTCTCTCTCTTTCCTGTTGCACAGTATAAGCAGAATGTAAAGAAAGTACAGGACACAGAAATTTTTACTTGGTTCACCACTAAGGGCTACGTCCAAGGAGAATATGCCGACAGGTTGTCGGTCATACCAAATTCCAATAAACTCAATAGCTGTGGATTACAAGGTTTGGGCACGGTAACTCTATCCCAGGCTCACTGCCTTTACAAGGTTTAGGGTTAGCTCACTGCTTTCCCAAGGGTCACTCCCTGTTTCTCTCTCCCTAGCTCACTGGTGGTGGAGAGGATCACCTTCTTCCTCTTCCTTTTCTCACTGCTCTGGAAAGGATCCACTCACAGTTTATAGACTTGTAGGTATATTCATTATCTCTAATGAATACATCCTCTGTTGTATGTGGATTCCCTGTTGAAGTCCAACTTTAACCCATAGATGAATATCTATATCTCTTTGCACCGAAGATATTGGGCAAACTTTCAGCTTCCATGCAGCCCTGAATCACTGCCGGAAATCAACCTTACTTGGTGCGCAATTCTAATTCGGTGCGCAAGTATCGGTGTGCAAGTCACAACTGGCGCGCAGGTCCACCTCAACTACATGCGAGACACATGTCTCTGCTCCTCCAAACTTGCGCTACACAACTCTTTTTACGGCCAAACCAATATTGGTGCGCAACTACCAACGGGCACACAACTTCAACCACTGGTGCACAAGTCTACCTACGCGACCACACACCACTTGCACAACTTCCACACCTGCACGACGGGAGCTCTTATTTTTCTAAGTGTTGAACTCTGTTGAAAATGAGGAGGGGTGGTCCTGTATTTATAGGCATTTGGTCAACCTACGCAGAGGCATGCAAGTCACCTCTCAGCGTGAAAGTCTTGGCATGCAGGTCTCTTCCCCTGCAATTCACTTGTACGACCAACTTTCCATTGCCAAATTTTGATCCTTTGATCTTGAAAAACAACAGGTGCACAAGTTCCCAATCCTTCTAGGCATTGGCACGCAAGTCTCTTCATGACACGCAAGTTACCTGCGCGACCAACCCAATACTTGCACGACCCTCTTTCCTTTTCCATATTTTGACCTTCTAATCTTGAAAAACATTAGGCGCATAAGTTTCTTATCCTTAAAGTACATGGCGCACAAGTCCCTTTTCCAAAAACCACTTTTCTTTATTTGTCGATTTTTAGGCCAAATGTTTTGGAAAGCACTGGAAAACGACACCACCTTGTATATGTTCTTTTTATACCACCTCCAGATCATCCATTCCTTTGTATATGTTCTCGAATCACACATGGATCGTTGACCATAGATCTTGAAATATACATTCCAACATTAAATCCCCTTTGTCATAAAATTTGTATGTCATTGTTTTGCTTTTTCAACAATCACCACATAGATGTCCACTTTGTGAACAAACAAAATCACCTCAAAAATGATTTAATATTGCCTTGAGGGATTTTTTACCAACAAATTACTACTCTCAAGGATGATTCACTATGATGAAATGTAAATGGTTTGATTAGATGATGATATAGGATAAATTTATTGATGATTATGGATCTAGAGTTATTTACATGAGTTGATTCCTGCAAAACAATGAACTATACATTTTAACATCAATGAAAACAAGTATTTTATGTGAAAAATCATCCAAGACCTGATTATGGTTTCATTAATGAAGTAATCCAAAGACATATTTTTCATGATGCTGGCCAAAAAATTACCACCATTGACACCCCATTAGTTTTGAGAAAAATATTAAATTTTATGACTCAAATTTTCCTATTGTGAGAGTTTATGTTGAACCTGAATTAGTGGTGGGTAATATATAAAAGAAACTATATATGTTCACATTTCATTTAGTTTACCTTGATATGAGTTCTAAGATTGGTATTATTGTAATTAATTTAATTTAGTTTCAGTTGGGAATAATATATTTGTTTTATTATTGTTTGGTTTCATTTCATTTAATTAGATTTATTTTGATTCATAAAACTGGGTTTAAAATGGGGTTTTAGAAAACGTATAACTTGGTTTTAAATTATTGTTACTAAAATATGATATGAAATTGATTATTACTTCTTTGAATTCTAATTTTTATGCAATATTTTTAAAAAATATTTCAAAAAAATGTACATTTTAGTCTCATGTAGATTATAAAAGTTACTTTATAAATTCAAAGGAAGCAATTATTTGATCCTAATTGACAGATGCGCGAGTGTGGTTTTCCTCCTTCTCTTCCCTTAGTGAGTATAATAATTATAATATTTTTATTATACATTATATATAATATCATTTTCATATTCTTTATCAAAATTTTTAGGGGAATTCAATTCCACCAGAGTCGACACCTCCTCATCCTACTATTATGGGTCTGAGTGGGGATGCACCTAGACCTAGATGAAGAACCCATCATACCCATTCCCACCTTAACCCACCAATGGAAACCCAATTTACCACACCTTTACATCCCCCACTTGATCCTCTAGGGATGTTCCCATCCATGAATCCATCATCATCTCATTTATCCTCTTATTCCCATAACATGTCTATACCACCTCTAGGGATGTTCCCACTCATTCCTCCATCACAATCTCATTTATCCTCTTCTTCTCATATGCCAACTCCATGGATATTCCCCCTTATACCACCATCATCTTGTCATTTAGCACATTCTTCCCATATCATGTCTATTCCGCCTTCGTGGAGGTTCCCACCTTTACCATATCCATATCCTTTTATATATCCCCAAGCATACTACCCATATTCTACCATGTATGTTCCACCAACATTTCTTACCTTCCATCCAACATTTGATGAGTATGTTCCTTTAACTTTCACTCAAGTGCATGAAGATCACCCATAACATGCATTAGAACAAACACATCCTTTAGAGTCTACTGATCCAGGATAGACTACTGATCCATCAGAGCCTACTGAGCAGCCTGCATCAGGTTTTTTTATTATAAATATGTCAAATTATATCACTTCATTTTTATCCTATTGTACCATAACTCAATTATTATTTTTTCCCTCTTATATTATTTAGTGGGATATTCTAGTAGGTGACATGGTAACAATCGTATGTAGGAATCCTAGAATCTCTGAACATAGATAATGGTGGATTAAAATGAAAGAAAATTAGATGATAGATAAAAATTCTAGGTAGTATAAAATTTTTATAGCCACTTTATCCAAGTACCATGACATCATTCTGGTGGAACTGGTCTCATGGAGGCATCTCAGTTTAACTTTCCCAATGCTGAAGCTACTAAGGTTGAAAGTTTGATGGATTTTGGGGAGTTATGGAGATCATGTAAGCATGAGTTATATATTGGTTGGAGGAGAAAAGTTGGTTTTGATTTATAGGGTGTACCCATATTCTCTAACTATCCAAAAACAAAATATCAAAAAATAAATTCATATTGGAAGAATGATAAGTTTAAGGTATTATCAATATTTAATGGTTTGCATATAAAATTAATTCTTATTACTTGTATTGAATTTTTTTGGAAGCATCAAGAAAAAATAAAAAGAACAAAGATTCAATGACAGATCTACACACATTGCGGGGCACTAAAATGACCAAGAATGATAAGTGAAAGTTAATTTAATATGAATTGAAATAATATATTGATTTATATTGTTATTTAGTTATATTTTTAAGCTGAATTTTTATTTTTATTTTCATTAATCCTTTTAATATAAGGATGAAAATGCCCCTTAAAATGGAATAATATCCTAGAGGCCAATTGGAATATAGGATTCTATTAGAGGTCAATTGGATATTAGGCCTAGATTCCAATTGGCCGTTAGGCCTAGAGTCCAATTGGCCATTAGGACTATAGTATAATTAGACATTGGGCCTATAGTCCAATTGGCCATATAATAAATAATATAGTGTTTATATTATGAAATTAATATAAAGTATTCATATTCAAGATCATTGAATTTTCAAAATGAGTAACTAAAATTATAAAGTGTTTATGATTAGCTTTTATATATGATTTTTTCATCAATTTTTATCACATGATTAAATTTATGAATTTTTCATTCATTTAAAAGTTATTCCCTTTTATTATTGTTAAAGATTATAATTTTTTATATTTTTAATATGTGTATACTAATCAATATCATTTACAGAAATCTGTATTGGGAATCAAAGGTCATGTACCTAGAACAAAATTATTTTTCTAGAGTAAGAAGAAAAATGATAGCAGTGCATTAAATGAAAAAACAAAAGAAAATATTATAAGTTTTTTATTTATATTTAAAATATTTATATGAAATTAAAAATTAAATATCTTGTTTATATTTTCAACAGTCTACCCTAGAGGCCCTCTATGATAAATAAGATGACAACTTTGGGCCAAATGATCATTTTAGTTAGGTATTAGGTGATGAGCACTGGGGAGAGTCTGATGCCGACCAGGTAAAAACATTATACCCTATAAGTATTGGTCCTCATAAGGCTCCTCTCAAACCTCTTAGACCCTTGATATGCAAAGCGGTTGTACAGAAGCAGTAGAGGCAAAAAAATAACTTTACAGGAGCGTAAAAGAAGTAAATGGGAGTGTGAAAGAGGTAATATAATCACAAAAAAAATCATGAAATATATGTCATTTATAATTAAATCAGTTCCATAAGAGGCTTCTACTACTATTGACTCATATATGGAATCAATGATCTATTTAAATGATTCCCAGAGTGATTCTAATGAGCGTCCTAGTGGCGATCAAGTTGAAGGTGGTGGCGACGATGCTATTGATGATGTTACTGCTCCAAATGATGCATTTGATGCTTCAAATGATGTTATTGGTGATGAGGATATTGATGATGGTGATGATGATGGTGATAATGATAATTCTAATGATGATGAGGATGTGGACATTGGAAATGTGGGAGATATTGATCCATTCTATTTTTGACTTACCAGTAAAGAGACATGTGTATGTTCTTTAATGACTTGAATTAATTGGTTATATGGATGTATATGTATGTTTTAGTATTGTATATGGTCTGAAAATTATTACAAGCAGTTTGTTGAATGATAAATAAACAATATTTTTACTTCATTGAATGCATACCTTGTGTTTTATTTTATTTATAGGTTCATGAGCTAGAGGAATAGGTGATGATTCTGCTGATACCAAATGTAGGTAGCTACCTATACCCACGATTTAGAGAACCATGGGTATAAGTTCAATTCTAGGATAAGATATACCCATGGTTTTGTTTAAACAATGAGTATGGTATAATCTCTAGGATATATACCCATGGTTTGTATAGATACTATGGGTATAGGTCTATACCGATTCCTACATCATCCAAGATTTTGAAAACCATGGGTATAGACTATACCCACAGTTTTAGGGGACATACCCATGGTTTAAAAATATGGATATAGGATGGTTTTACAATAGTGTATTATCATCATTTTTGATGATATAAATGACCTTTTTTCACACCTCTTTGGTATATGGATTTGTTTTCATGCCTCTTTGGTATATAGATTTGTGGTTGTTAAGATTATCTAGATCATCCAATTTCTTGTGGTAAATATTCTCTATCACTCTTAATCAGTATTTGGGAGCTAGTTTTCTCTTCCATGTACATCCTTTCATTTCCCACTTATTTTCACCTACTTAGAAACCTAGTTATGTGATTATTCCAAATGAACTAGGTACTTCCATTTTCTCTTATTAAGATGATGTTTTATTAACCCTTTCATAATGTGGGTTTTTCAAAAATGGTATTTCCAAATTTCAGACCCTTGATTTCAAATATCAAGTTTAAATTACGATAATGTAATTTATTTAAGGTGGGCAGAATGTAACACCCTAAAATTTTAAAATATGAACATCATATTAAATAACATGTATGACATGCAACACCAACTGTAGAATGAAATATAACATCTAGAGAAATTATAATATATTTAATATTTTAAATAAATTCAATAAATTAAATATCTTTAAATTAATGAAACATTGAGTTTAGATTGTGTTGCAAACAACAAAAAGTTTATTTGATAGCTTTCATTACACACAAGACCGAGTTTTACTAAAAAACAATATCTTATTAATTTTATTATTTAATATGATAGTTGTAAGGACCCAACCCCAGTTTCCTGGAGCAGGTGCCTTATTGGAATACATACAAGGAATAATCATCCCAAAGGATCGAGTAGTTTAGTAGCTTTTGGAAATAAGATACATAAATAAGTTTATCATTACATCATGAAGGAAAAATAACAATAATTTATTCCACTAGAAACATCCTTGACTCCTAGATTATGTTTGAAAGTCATTCATAATTTACTTCTTCATGTCCTGAAAAAATGAAACATAAGAAAGGGGTGAGATCAAACACTCAGTAATAGTAAGCAATACAATGGAAGATAATATAAACATTAGATGTGTTGAATAATTAAAAGCACATGCCTTTACAAAAATAATAAACTTGAACACATTATGGAAGGAATATGAGTTGAGTAAATATTGTCATAATATAACATAATCATGGGTATTATACTAGTCAAATAACTACCTGAACTTTCAATTAATAGATACATAATGAGAGAAGTGAATATACCGAACATTCTGAAACATTTTTTCAAGGCCTCGGCCAAGATGTCTAATGATTAAGGCCACAAATAAAATCCATATATCACATTGGGAAAGGCCTCGACCAATTACACATCTGTTTGTCTCATAAGACCTACAGATGCATCAAAGGGATATAGAGGGCCCCAAACATCACATAATAAGTCCAATTCATTCTTCATATGAGTGGGGATAACCATAAACAACATATACATCCATATTGGAACTATCATATGAAATGTAACTAACTTTCCCCAATCATTAAACATAAAACACTAACCATTCTGAGTAATATGGTGAATGGTTTTAAGATAGATCATCCAAAATAGAGTGAGTCATAAACCATTAAATAAAATATGGTAGATGTATTCATAAATTATTAAACCCAATAATACATAATAATTAACAAGAGTGTTGAATCAGACGAAAATACTCTTATAAAATCATTAAGCAATTCTTGAGAAACATACTCTTTTATTTGAAAAAGATGAGTTCTTTTGGGAAAAATATTTGTATAAAACCCAAAGTGAAGTAAGATAGTATTTCATGATAAAATGAGTTTTTATAGAAGGAAAATGGTTTCCAAAAATAAATTATAGAGTTCCCTTTAAAATATATATGAATTTGAAAAATTCCCTTGAATCGGGCTTGTATTTTGGAAATAGTTTTAAAAGTTTCCTTTAAAACATGTAACTATCCATAAAATAAGGAAAAGTTATGGTTGGTAAACATATATATAATACTCACACATAATTTACAAGGATTACATAACAATACTTAATAATTTTTGTGAGGCATTTAGATAATGAAAGTAACTTGACTGAAAATGGAAGTTCAGGTGTAAAAACCCTTACCTTAATTCTGAACGTGTTCTACTCTTGAACTTGAGATCTTGGAATATAAAATTATACTTATTAATAACTTATTTAAGAAACTATTAGAAATTTATTTATTTTTTCCTAACTATTTTTAGTTCATTTATTCTCTTATTGATAAGTTATTATATTGAATTCCGTCGTTCCGTAGCGTTCGTTCCCTTTATTTTCATAATCAGTTCACTTGTTCTTAAGTAATAGAGTTCATTTAAATCTCTAGAATTTAATTAAAATATTATTTATGATCATAAATATGTGTTATTTTTCATTTATATAACTTGGTTACATGTCATGAGGATGAATTATTATATATAACTTTAATAATAACTGTTTCAGTTAATTTGTAGGTTTGATTACAACGAACTCATTTTTATTTATAACCTAATACCATTTGTAAAAAAAGATTACATAATATTACATATGTCATATTACATATATAATAATCTTGTTCAACCGTAACAAGAATGGTTTCATTACCAGAATTGAGAATGATAATATAAATTAAAATCCCATCATCCTTGAAGGTGGAAAATTGACACATCTCGGATGGTGTTCTTGCTACTATTATAAACGAATGTAAAAGGGATAGATGATGATAAATTATTCCACTATCATGAAAAAATTCCAAAAAATATAAGTTACTCGTGTCATCACAAAATTTGGATAAGGAGAGGTAATAGAAAAAGAAAACAAATGAACTTGAAAAGAAAGACAAAGAATTGAAAAGAGGAATTTAGCTCTTGATCCAAACTTCTTTGAGAGCCTCCTTAAGGGAGAGGTTTTGGTATTTTTATGAGACAAAGTCTTTATAGACGTGGGAGAGAAGGTTGGGTGGGTATTTGGACATAATTTGGAAAAGGAACAAGGCTTGAGAGGAGTAAAGAGAAGTGGGAGTGAGAGGGGGTTTTTATAGTGGAGGGGAGAGGGGATTTCTTAATATAAAATTCATTAATTTATTATTTCCCCAAAATACAAGGAATAGTCAGTATTAATTGGCCAAAAATAGTAATTGAATCATGTGAGTTTAAACCAAGTGGGCTTGCATAAATTGTGATGTCATGAATATTGTATTTAACTGATATACAGTATTTTACCGTATTTCACTATTCATAAAAAATTCATGTATTTCAGAAAAATCCCAAAAATTCACCCCTACCATTTTTCAACGTTTAGAATCCAAAAATGAAGTCCATTTTTCAAATATAATTTTATAAATATGATTAATTTAAAATTTAATTAAAAGAAAAATTTATTCTAAAAACAACAGTCTTAAAACATTTATTTACTTATTCCAAAGAATAGGTATATCGTACTTTCACTTGAATATTATTTATATACTATCATAGGCAAGGTTACTATTCATTAGGGTATATCACTATTCATAAGGTTATGTTACTATTCATAAGGGTAGGTTACTATTCACCAAAAATTAAGTTTTTCTTATTGGTCTCCAAATAACTTACTGAACGTAACCATGTATGTCAAATTTTCAAAATTCACATCACAGAAGTAACAAAATTATGTTTTAAGGGTCACATAGCACTTAGTAGTTAATTATGCTGTGATTTCATTTGATTATGACATATTTATAAGAATGGAATTTCCATTGAAAAATATTGGGTCGTTACATTCTTTCCCCCTTCAGAAATTTTACCCTCAAAATTTCATTTTACAAACTAGGCCAAAAATAGATGGGGGTACTTTTCCTTCATTAATTCCTCTAGTTCCCATGTTGCCTCTTAGTACTTATGGTTTCACCATAGTAACTTGACTAGATGAGTAGTCTTTTTGCGTAGAACTTTGTCTCTACGACCAAGATTTTCACTGGCTACCCCTCATAAGAAAGATCATCCTCCAACTCTACCACCTCTGAAGAGAGTACATGTGAAGGGTCTGGTATGTACTTCCTTAAGAGGGATACATGAAAGACATCATGTACTTTCAACATGGTAGGTGGAAGTGCCAATCGATTGGCCACAACTCCGACTCGATCAAGGATCTCGAAGGGGCCAATATACCTGGGACTTAGATTTCCTTTCTTCCCAAACCTCATGAACTTCTTCCATGGAGATATGCGTAGAAATAACAGGTCTCCAAATTTGAATTCAAGGTCTCGTAGATGGTTATCCGCATAGCTCTTCTGTAGACTTTGGGATGCCTTGATATGTTACTGAATGGTTTTCACCTTCTCCACCATTTCTACCACCATTTCAGGTTCTAGCAGCTTATGCTCACTGACATCATCCCAACACACCGGTGTTCTGCACCTTTTCCCATAAAGGGATTCATATGGTTCCATTCAGATTCTTGAGTGAAAACTATTGTTATAGAAACTAGGGGAAGATATTGGTTTCATCCTCTTTTGAATTCCATAGAACATTCTTTCAACATGTCTTCCAGTGTCTAAATAGTATGCTCAAATTGGCCATCAGTTTGAGGATGATAGGCCTTACTGATGTTCAGTTCAGTGCTTAGCACATGTTGGAGACTTTTCCAAAATGTTTAGGTGAATCTAGGATCACGGTCAGATACAATAGATAATGATACTCCATGCAGTCTTACCACTTCTTTGATGTAAATCCGTGCAAGTTGATCTAAGGAGAAGTTCTCTCGAATCGTGATAAAGTGAGCTGTCTTTGTAAGACGATCCACAATGACCCATATAGCATTGTTTCCTCTGGATGTCCTTGGAAGTCCAGTGAAAAAGTCCATGGTAATTTTCTCTCACTTCCATGATGGTATGGGTAGTGGTTGCATCATCCCCTTAGACTTTTTTCTCTCAGCCTTCACTTGTTGACATACTAGGCACTTTGATGTATATTCAGCAATCTCCCTTTTCATATTGTCCCACCAAAAGTTTTCTCGTAGATCTTGATACATCTTTGTGCTACTAGTGTGTATAAAGAAATTAGAGTTATGAGAATCATCCAATAGTTCCTTCTTTAGCTCAAGAATAGCGGGAACACAAAGCCTCTTCCTAAATTTCAAAACACCACCTTTATATGACAAGTCAGTCAACTTCCCATCATTTATAGATATAATTTTCTTTTGAAACTCCTCATCATCAGCTTGAGAACATTTTATCCTTTCCAGTAAAGAAGGTTTGGAAACCATTTGAAAAAGTTTTTATGTGTTACCTTCCTTGACAATTCCCATATCCATCTTTACTAGATCCATGAACAAAGGATCCCTTTCAACTCTCATCTTGTTCATAACTCCATGATTATCTCTGATCAACACATCTACTACCTTATTTGCCTTCCCCATGTTGTAGTGTATTGTGAAATCATAATCTTTGAGTAGTTCAATCCATATCATTTGTCTCATGTTGAGTTCTTTCTATGAGAACATATATCTCAAACTCTTATGATCTATATATATCTCACATTTTTTCTCCATAGAGGTAATGTCTCCAAATCTTCAGAGCAATGATTACCACTACTAACTCAAGATCATGAGTTGGGTAGTTTTTTTCATGAATTTTTAGCTTCCTAGATGCATAGGCAATCACTCGAGCATTCCATATAAGGACACAACCAAGTCCTTTCTTTGATGAATCATTATAGATAACAAACCCATCATTCCCCAATGGTAGGTTTAGGATCAGAGCATTCACCAACCTCCTCTTCAATTATTCAAAACATTATTCACATTCCTTTTGTCTATATAAACTTAACCCATTTTCATGTGAGCTATGTCATTATGTTGGATAAACGGGTGAAGTTCTGAATGAAATGCCGATAATAACCTGCTAAACCAATAAAACTATGTACCTAAGTTACTTTCATTGGAGTAGTCCATTCTTGAAAAACCATTGTCTTTGTAGGATCTATAGATATTCCATCCTTAGAGAAAATTTGGCCTAGAAAAGAAACTGATTGGAGCCAAAAATAACACTTGCTAAACTTCCCATATAATTTATTTCTTCTAAGTGTCTTCAGAATAGTGCTCAAGTGATTTTCATGATCTTAATATCTTTTAGAGTATACTGGAATATCATCAATAACCACCACTACAAAGTCATAAAGATAATCCTTGAAAACAATGTTCATTAGATCCATGAAGACATATGGTGAATTAGTTAGTCCAAAAGGCATTACTGTAAACTCATAATGCCCGTACCTGGTTCGAAATGCTGTTTTTGGAATGTATTTATTCCTAACAAGCAACTGATGATATTCATATCGAAGATCAATATTAGAAAAATATTAGTCTCCATGAATTTGATCAAATAAATCATCAATTCATGGAATATGATACTTATTCTTTATTGTAATAGAATTGATCTCCCTATAGTCAATGCAAAACCTCATAGACCCATCTTTATTATTTACAAAAAAGAACAAGGGATCCCCATTGAGAAATGCTTTGGTGAATAAATCCTTTATCAATCATTTCCTATAGTTGTTTCTTTAGTTTCACTAACTCCACAGTGTCCATTCTATAAGGGGTATTTGATATGAGCCTTGAACCATGAATTAAGTCAATGGAAAACTCAATTTCCTGCTCTGGAGGATGTCCAGGTAAATCCTCTGGAAATACATCAATGTATTATTTCACAATAGGTACGTCCTCTATCTATACATTCTTCTCCTTAACCATATTTATTTCATTCCATTCCTCCCCAATAATTGAATTCAGCAGAGCTACTGGGGGTGGATCTAGATGAGAATCACATGGTGAGGTTTCTACTCTAAAAACAAGAGATTCTACATCATTCTCAAAAATTGTAACTTCCTTCTTCTTGCAATATATTTTCACATCATAATTTATAGAAAATCCATAACGAGAATTATATCATAGTCAACCATGGGTATGATGATAAGGTTAGAAACTAAAGCATGTTTATGTGTCATGAGGGGGACTAATTGACATGCCTTTATTTCAATGATACATCCACTAGAAGTTTTGACTGATAACTCCCTTATTAAATCAAATTGGAAATATCTAATTTTTATAGCAAATTGGGAAGATATAAATGAATGAGATGATCCAAAATCAAATAAATTATTGGTTAATTTTGAGGAAATGATTAAATTACCTACCACCACATCATTAGGAACTTCAATATCAGAAGCTGTGATCGCATAATCTTGTCCCTGCTCCCTTGGCCTTTTCTGTTGCATATTTCCTTGACGCTTTGGACAATCATTATCATACTTCCCCATCTCCCAAAAATTATAGCATTAAAAATTAATGGATTCTTTCTCACCCTTGAAATCACCAGCAAGATAACATTTTGACCACATTTGTAGCATAATCCTTTTTCCTTTAAGCACGCACCAGGGTGTTTCCTTGCACAATTATCATAGGGTGGAAATTCAACTATTCCCTTATTCCTTGTTTCCTTATTTCCTTTCCAAGAGTTTTCAGTGGCCCTCTTCTTTTCTTGCTTTCCATTAAAGTCATAAGACTTAGAGAATTCTTTTTCTATCTTGATAGCACATGAAACTATATCCTCAGATGATGAAAAACTTTTGGAGACCATTGACCACTGGAAAATGGATTTAGGCCATCAAATAATTGATCAATTTTGCTCCTTGGATTTCGTATGTAGTCCATAGCATGTCTTGCTAACCTTGTGAAGTTAGATTCGTACTTTGAAACATTATCATCTTCCTTTTGTCTCAGATTCAAGAATTTTCTCTCCATATCCACTCTCTGTTCGTGAGGAAAGTATTTCTCTAGGAATATTTCTTTAAAATATCTCCATTCCATCTCTTCTATTTATTCCTCCTCCTTTATGTTTTGGATTAATGACCACTACTGATCCACATCTCTCGATAGCTGATAAACTGCCATGACAACCCTCTCTCTTTCATTACACCCCAAAGCAAGAAATATATTCTTGAGGGAACTTATCCACTGCTCAGCTAGAAATGGGTTTGTAGTCCCATTGAATGATGGAGGCTATTGTCACATAAAGCAATCTAGCATAGATCCTCCACATGATGGATTCGGATTCTCCATACGGGTAAGGTTATTATTCATAACCTGAGTAATTTGTACCAGTATGGTTATGAGTTACTCAGCACCAGTCACAACACCAAATCCAGCATCATTATCTTGTATCAGAGGAAAATCCCTACAGGGGACACGTGCGTTCTTACGGTTTCCATTATTTCCACTAGGTGGTATTTCTAGATAATGGAATACACTAGATTAGGTTATGAATCATAATACATAATCTTAACTTAACAAAATACATAGCACAAATTGAAATCCTAGGCATGGATAATACCATAATCACCAAAATGTTTTCTTTGTGAAAAATTTTACATTGAAATCCTTCATAATGGATTATAAAGAAAATGTGAATTATCCTAAGTATATCCCCCCGAGAGTGTTGTAACTAAGAGTGAATCAAGGTCTATTGTCATGCACCAGTTCTCGTTCGAGTCTAGCTCAAATTGGTGTTTTTGGGTTTTACCCCTAGATACATATGTGCCAGAGCCACCTCTACCTTATCGTATCCAGACAAGGATGTATTGCTTGAAAGATCCACATAATCTATTCCTTACCAACATACCAAGACGTTCATATATGTTTATCTTCAAAACTATCTTAGAGACTCTTCCCTAATCCACATTTTCCAAATCTGTTTTCCAAGTTTTCTACTAAACTTCTTCTGATACCAACTGTAAGGACCCGACCCCAGTTGCCCGGAGCCAGTGCCTTATTGGCATACATACATGGAATAAGCATCCCGAAGGACTGACTAGTTTAGTAGATTTTGGAAACAAGATACATAAATAAGTTTATCATTAAATCATTAAGGAAAAACAACACTAATTTATTCCACTAGAAACATTCTTGACTCCTAGATTATGCATGCAAGTCATTCATAATTTACTTCTACATGTCCTGAGAAAATGGAACATAAGAAAGAGGTGATCTCAAATGCTCAGTAAGAGTAAGAAATACAGTAGAAGATAATATAAACATTAGATATGGTGAATAATTTAAACCACATGACTTTAAAAAAATAATAAACTAGAACACATTATGGCAGGAATATGATCTGATTAAATATTGCCATAATATAACATAATAATTGGTATTCTACTAGTCAAATAAGCACATGAACTTTCAATTACTAGCTTTATAATGAGGGAAGTGCATATTCCGGACATTCTGAAACATTTTTTCAAGGCCTTATCCAAGACGTCTAATGATTAAGGCCTCATCCAAAATCAATATATCACATTGGGAAAGGCCTCAGCCAATTCCACGTCTATTTGTCTCATTAGACCTACCGATGCATCGAGAGGCTATAGAGGGCCCCACCCATCACATAATAAGTCCAATGAATTCCTAATATGATCGGGGATAACCATAAACAACATATAAATCCATATTGAAACTATCATATGAAATGTAATTAACTTTCCCCAATCATTAAACATAAAACACTAACTATTCTGAGTAATATGGTGAATGGTTTTAAGAAAGATCATCCACAATAGAGTGAGTCATAAACCATTAAATAAAATATGGTATATGTCTTCATAAATGATTAAACCAAATAATACATAAGAATAAACAAGATTGTTGAATCAGACGAAAATACTCTTATAAAATCATTAAGCAATTCTTGAGATAAATACTCTTTTATTTGAAAAAGAAGAGTTCTTTTGGAAAAAATCTTTGTATAAAACCTGAAGTTAAATAAGATAGTATTTAATGATAAAATTAGTGTTTTTATAATTATAATGGTTTCCAAAAAAAGATTATATAGTTTCCTTGAAAATAGATATGAATTTGAGAAATTCCCTTGAATCGAGCTTGTATTTTAAAAATAGTTTTGAAATTTTCTTTTAAAACGTGTAACTATCCATAAAATAAGGAAGGTTTTTGGATGGTAAACACATATATAATACTCAAAAATAATTTATGAGGAGTACATAACAATACTTAATATTTTTTTGAGGCATTTAGATAATGAAAGTAACCCGAATGAAAATGGAAGTTCGGGTGTAAAAACCCTTACCTTAACTCTGAACGTGTTCCTCTCTTTAACTTAAGCTCCAGGAATATGAAATTGTACTTATTAATAAATTATTTCATAAACTATTAGAAATGTATTCAGTTTTTCCTAATTATTTTTAGTTCATTAATTCCCTTATTGATATGTTATTATATTTAATTTTGTCGTTCTGTAGTGTTTGTTTCCTTTATTTTCATAATCAGTTCACTTTTTCTTAAGTAATGGAGTTCAAGTAAATCTCTAGAATTGAATTAAAATATTATTTATGATAATAAATAGGTGTTATCGGTCATTTATATAACTTGGTTACATGGCATGAGTATGAATTATTATATAGAACTTTAATGATAACTGTTTCAGTTAATTTGTAGGTTTCGATTACAATGAACTCATTTTTCTTTATAACATAATACCATTTGTACAAAGGGATTACAAAATATTAAATATGTTATATTACATATATAATAATCTGGTTCAACCATAACAATAATGATTTCATGACCATAATTGAGAATGATAATAGAAATCGAAAGCCCATCATCCTTGAATGTGGAAAATTGACACATCTCGGATGGTGTTCTTGCTACTAGTATAAATGAATGTAAAAGGGAGATATAGTGATAACATATTCCACTATCATGAAAACATTACAGCACATATAAGGTACTAGATTTATCACAAAATTTGGATAAGGTGAGTTAATAGAAAAATAAAACAAATGAACTTGAAAAGAAAGACAAAGAATTGAAAAGAAGAATTTACCTCTTGAACCAAACTTCCTTGAGAGCCTCCTTAAGGGAGAGGTTTTAGTCTTTTTATGAGACCAAGACTTTATGAACTTGGTAGATGATGTTGGGAGGGTATTTGAATAGAATTTGTAAAAGTCACAAGGCTTGAGAGGAGCGAAGAGAAGAGGGAGTGAGAGGGGGTTTTATAGTGGAGGGGAGGGGATTTCTTAATATAAAATTCATTAATTTATTATTTACCCACAAGACAAGGAATAGTGAGTCTTTCTTGACCAAAAATAGTAATTTTATCATGTGAGTTCGAACCAAGTGGGCTTACATCACTTGTGATGTCATGAATAGTGTATTTAACTGATATACAGTATTTTACCGAATTTCACTATTCATAAAAAATTCATGTATTCCAGAAAAATCCCAAAAATTCACCCCAACAATTTTCGACGTGTAGAATCCAAAAAATGAAGTCAATTTTTCAAAAATAATTTTATAAAAATTATTAATTTAATATTTAATTAAAATTATAATTTATTCTAAAAACAACAGGCTTAAAACATTTATTGACTTATTTCAAAGCATAGGTACATCACACTTTCAATTGAATATTATTTATATACTATAATATGTAAGTTTACTATTCATTAGGGTATACCACTATTCATAAGGGTATGTTACTATTCATAAGTGTAGGTTACTATTCACTAAAAATTAAGTTTTTCTTATTGGTCTCGAAATAACATACTGATCACAACAGTGTATGTTGGATTTTCAAAATTCACATTACAGAAGTGAAAAACTTATTTTTTAAGGGTCACATAGCACTTAGTAGTTAATTATGTTGTGATTTCATGTGATTATGACAAATTTGTAAGAAAGAAATTTCCATTGAAAAATATTGGGTCGTTACAATAGTTATCACCTAGACATTGGAATGGTGGATATGAATAGAATTAACTAAATTATAAAAATATATATTTTACACACATTTATTGGTTATATATTGATTATAAATAATAATAATCATTTAAAAGAAAAATAAATGTTTTTAGAAAAACTATATTTTCCTAAAAGAGAGTTTATTCGCACTTGGCACACATAATTTAAAATTAATTTTTACTAATTTTAGAGAATTTATATGAAAAAATAAAATTCATTTTTTAAATCATAATATAAAAATTATCTTATGGTGAATTTTTTCATTTTTATTGAATTATTTTATTTTTTATGAATAGTAAAAAAACCCTAAATTTTAATTTGAAAATACTTTTTCGTTTAAGTAATTTATAATATTGAATTATATTATGGATTGGTTTTAAAGTAAAATTAGTTAAATTTTATATAAATTAATCCAATTTTTTGTTATTTTAATCAATTTTATATTAAATTTAGATGTAAAAATTTTGTAAACTTTTGAACATGTTTTCTTTAAAAACCCACTTTCTCATCACATCTGTGAGATTAATTTTAAATTAATTTTTTCAAATTTGTGAGTTGAAATTAGAAAAATGTATTCCATATTTGGAATAATAATAATTTATAATGTCTAATAAGAAAAACTTATTTTTTTTACCAAAGTGATTATTGAAAACAGTTAAAATTAATTATAGCGATTATGGTAAAAATGAGTTTACCGAGGAATTAAACCATAGAGTTAAGGAAAAAATGACCTAGAAACTTGTCCAAAACAAATTGTATGGATATATTTCTAGATTATCTATTATATTATCTATAATTGACTATTATTGGGGTCTGGTGACATGAAGAAAACATGGGTGTAATTCACTCTTTCAAAAAATTACAAGTGTGGCATTCACCCCACTTATAAAGGCCCATCCCCTATCATCCAATCTTGACACCTTCAAAACCAATTGGTTCAGAAAATACCTTCCCAAATAAATTCCCAAATTATATAAATTCATCTTATAAGACTTATTTTTGGCATAAATATATCCCTTCAAGTCTTTAGTAAAAACCTATGGAGGATACCCGAAGAAGAGGTAATGTTCTTTAATGAGATTCTTTATTTTACATCTTTCTCCACATCCTTAAATTTTTATTATACCATGATGATATAATAAAAAAAGTATATTCCATATAATGGTATTTTTTTTAATAATTTCAGGACCAAAAATCATCTCCATATCCATTAAATGAGTTACAAAATCATCATTCGTGGGTACGGTAGACTATCACCTCACGAACTGATGTCGTTCATTTTTTTCATTTCCTCTTTTTAATGTTGGATTTTATGATATATATAATATATATATATGATATTAATAACATATTTATACCTTTTTAGTCACTATATAATATTTATATTTTTAACATATATTTTTTAGGAGATATGATAACGCCACTTGTGTGTACGGTGGACTACTACCTCACGAAACGACGTGATTCGTCTTTCACTAACGCTTATCATGGAAGGTGATAAAGATATATTTATTAATTATATATGATATAAATGAAATAAATATGATATTAATGACATATTTATCATTCTATAAAGATAATATATGTCATTTTATTTCTTTTCTTTTCATTCACGTAAAGATGATAACATCGTTCATGTGCGTGTGGAATACCACCTTCACAAAGCGATGTGACTATATTTTTATCAAAAAAACATGGATGATATATATAATTATATAATATGGTATTAATTATATTATTATCATTATATAAATTTAAAATATTACTTACCTCCTTTCCATAATGATCATTAAAAAATGGAAACGTTACTCATGCATACATACGACTTACCATATCCTTGATCATAATGTAATTAATTTTTCATAATCATTATTCATGATTGGGTTTAAAAGTAAAATTGATGTAAAAATATGATAATTATGTCATTATTATTATTTTGGATATGATAAAACTATATAATATTTTCAATAATTGTAACTTTCATAACAAAACACGCATGAGAAAATAAGACAATTAACACCCGTAACAATGAAAATAATGAATGATTATTAATGAACGAGTAATTAGATGTTATAAAAGGATCATATATGATATCATAAATATTAATATGGTTCCCTAATAAATTAATAACATTTTTAAAACAAATATATAGGAAGTTAAATAACATTTAAACAAAATTAAGCATGATGTAAGGGTTTCTTATCTCACTTTTACTTCTGTAATACATACTCCATATTCACCATGGATTTATTATATGTAATGTACATACTGCATTTTTTATGATATATCATTAATTATTTTATCTTAATGATATATAATAGTTAATTTATTTAATTTATTTCATTGGGATTATGATACAAATTTTACCAAAGTGGTGAGAGTTTAATTCACAATCTCATCATTATTCGTGATGGTTTATGTTTACATCTCTCTTGGGGGAATTATTTGATATTTCCATATTTAAATAATCATATTTTATTATAAACTATTTATTAATGATATTTTCAAGTAATAATACCATTTTTACAATCTTTGGAACTTAAAATTATTGATAAAATGCTTATAATAAAATCCAACTTCATTTATCTCTTCAGTTGGAAATTTGTTTTCTTCAAAAACCATGCTTTATAGAAAATGTTTTCAATTTTTTTTATATTTTTTCAAAATGAACAATTTAGTTTATATTTAACCCTTTTTTCAATTTTTTTCAATGGAATTTTTTTTTCATTTTCCAATCAAGGCACTTTTCTAACCTTTTTACAGTTGAAAATGAATATTTTTTTAAACTTATACGTCATGTATGGAATTACCTGTCAACATGATCTTCATTTATTTGAAGATTATTTTCAAGTTTTGAAGGTTGTTTTTAAATAATTTTTTTCATATATTCTGTAAATACATAGTTTTTAAAAATTTATTATCAAATAAAAGGACTTTAAAAATTTTGTTTTGTTTTAAAAAAGTGATTTTAAAAATGAAAAGGATATTTTACTTAAGAATATTTTTAAAGATATTTTTATAATATTTATATTCATAAATGACAAAAACCATTTAACCTCAATCAAATGGGTATATATTGTAATGATATAATCCTTATTATTTCTCTAGATGGTTTATGATTAGTTTGACTGGGGTTGTACTATTTTGATACCATTCACTTTACTCTGAATGGTCAATGATTATGTTTATTGATTAGGGAATGTATTTATATTTCATATTCTAGTTTTTAATATAAATGTTTATGTTAATTATGTTTCACCCCTTTAATATTAGGAATGAATTGCATTTCATATGTGATGGATCCCATTATAGCCCCTTGATGCATTGATAGGTTTAATGAGACAAACTAGATGTGGTTTTGGTCAAGACCTTACCAATTTATATAGATATATTAAAAAGAATCCTAGATGGTATTAGATGTCTTGGAATGAACCCTAAATTATATTATATGTCTTAGAATGAGGCCTCTATGGTATTTTTTAGATATCCATCATTATGAATTCAATTATTTATATTCCATGTTATTATTAGATTAGTTATAATATCCATGGTTAACTTTCATGATCAGGTGATTATTTTTATGGAATTATTTGATCACCATTTATTCCTACCATATCATTCTCAAGTTATTTAATAATTGGAATGTGTTTTAGTTATTTACCTTTATATTTTTATTATCCCTTATTTATTTATAGCTTTTGATGTACACTTACCCTAAAGGAGCATATGAGATCACCCCTTTCTTATGTTTTATTTTTACAAGGATACAAAGAATTATTTTGTAATTGATATGGAGGGATATTATAAGGTTAATAATATAATTATCAATGATTTTTTTATATTTTGTTTTATGAAGTGTAATTTAAATTTCAACTATGTATCTTATTTACCAATACTATTAAACTATTAAGTCCTTCGAGATGCGATTCCTTGTATATTATGCACCTATAATGAAGTACAACAATGACTCTGGGATAATGAGGTCATGGTTGTTACACCTAAAAATTTAGTTTCATCTTAAAATTATACCATTTTTTACTTCTCCTAGAACACTCTTTAAATATCATTAGTTTATGGTCATAAGAGATTATCCTATGTCATCCACTTCCAAGGGATATTCCAAATAAATCTCAAATTGATCAATATGAGTAATCATTTTTACTTAACAAAATTATTTTCTATTTTTTATTTTCCAATTATAATTTTCAAATGACTATGTAATGAAATCAATATTGTTTATATACTAAATGTTATTATGCTACTTTATTATTTATAAATAACATTTTCCATTTTTTATTAAGAAGAATGAAACCATAATTTGTACACTGTGAGAACTACCACCCCCATGACACAACATGTTTTTTTACATCACCAACTTAAAATAAAAGCATAAAAGTAATATTTAATATATTATTATGATATTTATATTTTTTTATTATTTTAAAATGAAATCATCCATGCATACGTGATGTCTACCTCCTCCATGGAATAATGTATTTCATTTTTCATTACTTCCTTTAATAGATGGATATAAGGATGATATTAAAGGGTCAATATAATTTGTAAAATTTAATTAAGGTCATGGTATAATAAATCATACAAATGATTAATTATAAGATTAAAAATTATTATAGTTAATTAAATCTTTCAAAATGATTATACTAAGAGGAAAATGATATCCTATTTCTATATGATGACTTTATATAAATTATCTTCTCTACCCACTCAATTAAAATTATGATGTATCACACTAATAAATACTAAATAATATAATTATGCTTGTGGTAAAATTATATTATGACTAAAACACATTATAATAATCCATTAATCATGTATATTCATGTTTGGGTTAGTTTAACCACCCACTTGATCAATATTATGCATTTATATCATGTATGGCCATAATAATTTATTTACCAGTATAGTATGATATAAATATGTAAATAATGTTTTTATTTTGGTTATGGTAATGTTATATTAACATTTAACTGATTAATTAATAAATCAACCTTTTTTCATTAAGAATCCTCAAAACATGATAATCACTGATTTAATCATTATGGTTTGTAACCAAAATTACCTTGAAATGAAATTATATTTTTATAAAATATAGCAAAAAATCTATTAAAATACCTTATATGATCTAATATTGATGTAATTTGAAAAAAATTCAACAACATGATATTTTATGAAAAATATATTTTTTAATTTAATTTTTCAATAGCATGTGTTACCCACAACATTGAGCCTAAACAAATCATGAATTATTTCTATTTAAACATGACTTTTATAACCTATCCATTATATTGGATAGTATAAATAATATTAACTACTTAATGATATATATATATATATATTAATTTCCTACTAAATATATATGTATTGATAAATTATTAGAAAATAATCCCTCAATTTTTAGTAAAATCATTTTATTCTTTAAAAATATTTTTTTTTTCAGAAACAAATTTTATTAGTTTTTGTGATAAAATATTATTAACCTCTAAAACTATTAAAAAAATAATTTTACAAAATTTACAACATTTTTTGAATCATCATATAAAAATTATCTTAGGATAATTTTTTGATAATTTTATAAAAATAGTGATTTTACAGTGAGTAGTGAAAAATATTAATTTTTATTGAAAACTATATATTTTTCAAACATGTACAATAAGGACCCGACCTTAAACATTACCTAATATAGTTAATTAAACTAGAGTACACTTATTACATTCCCAAATATCTTTTCGGTTTATAGTTTAAGAGATTTAGGTCATAATTCATATATAAAAACCCACAATAATAAATTTAGATACTACTAAAACATTATCCATTTTTTCATAATAAAAAAATATTTAAAAATAAAAAATGATTTAATTTCATGAAAAATATTCACAAAATTAATCTTGGATTCCTCTTTTCTCTTACCCAAACTTAAAAACTGTGATTTTTTTTAAAAATTGGGATGAGCACAAAATGCTCAGTAAGGGAAATAAAAGGAAAGAAAGAAACCACTAGTCCATGAATACTTATAAACACATGAAATACATAATTATCACCCTTAAAAGTAACATATACTTACTTTGTGAAAACATGAGGTTTCTTTAAAATATAGAAAGTATAAACAAAACCATTTAGGTAACTTGGGGGGGCACCATTTTCTTGTCATACTTACGTATGATTATAACCCTCAAGGCTACCATATGATTTGTAACACTGATTACTACCTTACAATATAATCCTCAAGGCTACCTTATGATGTAAATATCACAATTACACTAGGAATATCCATTACGGTCAACTTTCAACATGTAGAACCCCCCAGTTTGAGGTATGTAGAATTTTTTATGCTTATTTATGTGTTTAAAGTGCATAGAATGAGTTCAGAAGAGGTTGAGAGAGTTTGGAATGATTTTTAATGAGTTTGGGGGATTTTATTAAGGAGCACAGTTTGAGCACGGTTAAGGGAAACTGTGTAGGTTATCTAGGAAACCATGCAGGGGGAGGCAGTAGGCTTCGCATGGTGTACGCACGGTTTTCCAAACCATGCGAGGCAACCATGCAGGTCCCTCCCCTCAAGACAGTAGCGTGCACACGGTTAGCGCACAGTTTTCCAAACTGTGCAGGCTAATAGTGCGGCCACTTAAAATAGGATTTTAAAACCTGAGTTCACTTGGGATTGCCTCATCCCTCTCCAAATCCTCTCCCACTTGAGCCTCACTCAGGATTTTGGATTCTCAGGGGTTGAAGGTGATCTCCCAATGATTTTTGAAGTAATTAAAAGGGGTTTCATGGTGGTTTTATGGTGGTTTCTCTCGGGTAAGTCTCTCCTCTTGGTTTCCTTGTGGTTTCCTCTAGATCTACATCTCCATATCTATCGGTTTTCATGATCTACATCCGTTTCATGTAGATATAGGGTTTTGGTTTCCTTGGATATTAATTTTAAGGCTTTTGTATGTTAGGGAAGGGGATCTAGAGAAGTTTCAGTGGTGCGTCACCAAATTTGAGGTGCGGTTGTTTGTGGGTCGATTTCTCGAGAACCTTAAAGGTAGGTGGCTTCTATCTCGACTCTACTTGGTTAGAACTAGTGGTTTGGTTTCAATTAATTTGTGTTGATTTTAATTAATTGTGTGCTGATGTGCAAAAATTGGTTGGAAATCCCTTTGGTAATGGTTTGGAGATTTTTGTGAAAAAGGGCTTGTGGTGAAATGCTCTTGATGTGATTTTAAAATGAGATTTTAAAATGAGTTGTTTTGTTGGCTTGATTAAGATGACTTGAGAAAATGGTTTTCAATAAAAAGGTTTGTTTTATTGAAATGTGGTTTGGTATAGAAAATTTTTAATGGGTGTTTTCAATAAATGTTTTATTTATTGGAGTGGATTGACATGTAATGGAAATGGTTGATTGCATGGTTTTGTGGCATTGGTGGGTTACATGCTTGGTTTTGGCTTGTGTTGGTTGTCTGGAAGTGGGTGGGAAGTATCACTATAAAAGGTGAACGAGATGGGCGGGAAGTCCCACCGTTTTGGGTTATCAGGTAGTGGGTGGGAAGTCCTGCTAGCTGAAGATGGGGTGAACGGGTTGGGCGGGAAGTCCCACCGTTATGGTTTATTTGTTGTGTGTTGCTTTGCATATATGGAATTTTTTGTGGAAATTTGAAATGGTTGAAATGGATTCCTTGCGTGGCATGGTTGATTGGGCTTCCTTGCGTGGCATGTTTGGCTCATGGCATGATTGTTTGTCTTTCCCTGGGTTTACTTAGTTTGGGTGAAATGTCTTGGTAAGGGTGTGTCTGGCTTATGATAATGTATGAACTTGTGATTATTTTATATAAACTATTTTATATAAATGTGCTAACGATTTTATCCTAGTGTCATGTGTAGAGAATTCATTTGGGGAAAACCTACTGAGTAGTTGTACTCACCCCCTAGTTTGTAACTTTGGTGTCTTTGCAGATGTCGTGTACCGGGATACAGGTAAAGGTAAGGCATCTCATTGCTAGTGGTTCGGGGTGATGCTTGTGATGTGTTGGTGGATTTGGAGCTGGAGCTTGGTATAGAGATGTTGTGGTGTCATGGATCATGGTGTTTTTTGTTGGGTCTTCCGTATAGTAATTTGATATTGTGTTTGGTTGTATGGGTTTTTGGGTGGTATTGCTGATCAACTTGGTGGTATTTTTGGTAATACATGGTTGAATTGTTTTTTTGGTATGCATCATATAATTCATGGGTTATTGGTTGGTTAGTTTTTTTTAAGGTAAAACCATTCCCCAATTATTCTCGAATCCCTTGGAATTTATTTCCAGCCTTTGGTGCCTTGGGAATGTCTCTTAAGGCCAAGTAATCCTCACTGCCTCCTCAAGCCAATGAGGTCAGGGCGAAGTGTTACAACTGGTATCAACTTGTTCGGTCCTTTGGAGTTGAAATTCGTTGTGGTATATTCCTTGATTCGGGATGGTATAAATGAGTAGGATTGTCGGAACTTGGAATGTATAGCATAAAACTATGTAGCTAACCCTTTTATGATGAACTTAAAGTTACCAGGGAGTTGGGTACATAAGTGTTTTGGAGACACTTATAGGCATTGGATATCTCATTGTCGTGGGTGTAGCCAATGAGATGAGCATGTCATTCATGGTAGAAATGAATTCCCTCTAGGATGCATATTTCATTGGGAATAATGATTTATGGGATGAATTGAGAAATATTTGTTCAAATGTGTGAAAATGTAATGTGAATAAATTTGGTATTTTGAAAATGGTTTAATTTTAAAAAATGGTGAAACATGGAAAATGTGGAAAGGTGGAAAGCCTTGTTGTGATATTGTTTTATAATGTGGTTTGAAATGAGAATTCTTGATGTCTATGGAAGTGAGACTCATGGTTGTTTGTTTTCTGTTTATAGAAATGGCACCGGGTAGGCATCGTAGAGACCAACCAGAAGTGGCTGATGATAACGTGGTTTCACCTGATCCCCAGGTGAACCAGCAGTTAGTTCAGAGTACAGTCTAAGATTTCCAAGCTATGGGAAGTATGAATAGAGCGAAAGATCCAAATCATGTTGATTATGCAGCTCCATTTATATAGCAGGATCCACCCATCTTTAGGGGTGATTCAGACCCGGAAAGGGAAGAGGCGTGGCAATCCAGAAGGAACAGAATTTTCGAATTCTTGGGGATGCCGGTAGAGCTGAAAGTAAGGCTAGAAACATATCAACTAAATGATCTTTCTCTTCAGTGGTGGGACTTGGTAGTCCAAGTGGGGACGGACCATGGTATGACATGGGAAGGCTTTTAGGAATTGTTTAATAAAAAATTCTACCCACACACATTCATAATTCAGTGCACAACTGATTTCTTCAATCTAAAGCAAGAGAATATGTCTGTGATGGAATACACAGCTAAGTTTATGAGATTAGTACGGTTTTCACCCGAGGTGGCGGGTAACACATCGTTGAAGGCAAGGATCTTTTAAGTGTTTAAGGTAAGAGATCCATTGAAAAATAGCAGTGTTGTGTATTGGTGATTACATAGAGATGGTGAATCAAGAATCGGTGGCTGAGTGGGATCTGTTGGGAGCTCTGGGCGGAGGAAGCATGGTGGTACCCATGGGGAATAGTGGGAAATCTAACGCTGGTTTCAAGAGTAGGAGGGACACTTATTCCTAGGGAAGGAGTATGTCACATAATCCGATGGAAGGATCGGTAAATCTTCCTCCGAAGCCCCAGAACAATCTAGGAGGTTTTCAGTGTGGCTCTATGACACACATCAAGCAGGACTGTACAACACAACCTCGAGCATGTCACAATTGTAAGAAGATGGGGCATCTGAAACATTATTGTCAGAATTCTCCAAGGTTGGGTGCGCGTGACACTCCTCAGGGATCGCAGATGTCGTATGCATCGAAGAGACAAGGAAAACAACATACCCCTCATCAGTAGAGAAAAGCCAGTTATGGCGATTCTTAGAACACCACAACTCCTCAGCAGGGCAATAAAGAGCAGAGTGTGGCAACAAATGCGTTGTTCGGAGCCAAGCATGTTGTGGTGGATGATCAGTTGGGACCATCCACAGTGTGAGGTACTATTATTTTAAATTCTACCTTGATTCAATTGATGTTTGATGCTGTTACCTAACACTATTTTATTTTTATACGTGTGGTTGAGTTGCTGGGTTTAAGGGTAGAAATTTTTCCTTTGGTTTTGAAACTTCAAACTCTTCTGGGTCAAAGAGAGTGTCAAGCCTTCCTGTGCAGAGCATGTTGTGTCGTTTTGGGAGAGGTTGAGCTAATGTAAAATTTCTCAGTGCTTGAGATGGATGGGTATGATGTAATCTTGGGAATGGATTGGCTGGTGGAATTTAAGTCCCACATTGATTATAATGTACAAACAGTGGATTTTACAACACACGATGGCATTAGACATCTATTTAGAGGAGAGAGGCATGAAAGACAGGGTGCAACGAGTTTTTTGGCACCAGTGGTGGGCACGTTATTGTATCAGTTGGTGGTGTTTTCATTGGAATCGGTAGAGGTTGTTGAGTAGAGTGTTCTTCCAGCAATGAAGAATCAGGTCACGGATTTTTTTCCCAATGAATTATTTGAGTTACCTCCCATAAGAGAAGTGGAGTTTACGATTGATCTCTTTATAGGGACCAATATTATACCACTTCTATCTTACCGGATAGAACCTAATGAATTGTGGGAATTTAAAGTCCAGTTGGAATAGTTAGAAAACAAAGTGTTTATCCGGCCTAGCATGTCTCTGTGGGCAGCACCGATGTTGTTTGTGAAAAAGGCGGATGGAACTTTGAGGATCTGTGTTGATTATCATAGACTTGACCAAGTTACGATAAAGAACAAATATCCACTTCCATGAATTGATGATTTCTTCAACCAGTTGAGGGGATCACAGTGGTTCTCCAAGATCGACTTGAGGTTGGGATATCATCAATTGTGGGTGAGGAAGGACGATATTACTAAAACAACTTTCAGAAGTAGATATGGCCATTATGAATATGTGGTTATGCCCTTTGGTCTAACGAATTATCTAGCAGTGTTCATGGAATTGATGAATCAGATATTTTAGATATATCTGGATTCATTTGTGGTGGTGTTTGTAGATGATATTTTGATGTATTCAACGATAAGGGTGGAGCATGAGCAACACTTGGAGACAGTTCTCGGGATCTTGAGGGAAAATCTGTTGTATGCCAAATTGTTAAAGTGTGACTTTTGGATACAGGAATTCCAGTTTCTGGGCCATGTGATTTCTTAAAGGGGTGTTTCAGCAGATCCGGAAAAGATAGAAGCTGTTATCTTGTGGAAACCGCCAAAGAATGTGTTTGAAGTACGGATTTTCCTTGGTCTAGCTGGCTGTTATCAGCATTTTGTTCGTGATTTTTCACGTTTGGCTTCACCGATGACAGCTTTGACAATAAATAATGTTCCATTCCAGTGGAATGAACAGTGTCAGTAGTGTTTCAAAGAGCTAAAGGTTCGCCTTACATCAGCACCAATATCAATTTTTCTGGAACCAGGAAAAGTTTACGTGGTGTATTGTGATGCATCAGTATCAAGGTTGGGGTGAATTATCATGCAAGGGAATCATGTGGTTGTGTATGGCTCACGAAAATTGAGGTTTCATGAGAAGAAGTACCCAACTCATGATTTAGAATTAGCAGTAGGGGTCCATGCTTTGAAAGTGTTGTGTCATTATCTCTTTGGTGAAAAATTCTGGGTATATACGGATCATAAGAGCTTTAAGCACATTTTCTCTCAAAGGGATTTGAACTTGAGGCAAAGGAGATGGATGGAATATCTCCAGATGTTTGATATTAACTTTATGTACACATCGGGTAAGGTAAATTCAGTGGTAGATGCATTAAGTAGAAAATAATATGCTCAGGTGGTGAAACGAGCATCAGACCAGTGGCAGTTGATGCCGGTTATAGCTGACATGCAATTGGAATGCGAGGACCAGGGTGATAGAGAGGTCTTCTTTCTGGTCATGTTGATTTCTGACTTGGTTGCACTGGTTAAAGATGTGTAGATATCTGATTCTGAGTGTGTGACCATGAGGTCAAAACTCAATGGTGGGGAGACCATTGAGGGTTGGCAACTGAATAGAGATTCAGTTTTGTGTTTTCAGAATCAGATGGTTGTATTAGTTTCTTGAAAGAAGGATCTTCTCAGGGCGCATCACCATTCCAGGTGGGCTGTTCATCCTAGAATTCAAAAAATGTATAGATCATTGAAATCGCAGTTCTGGTGGGCTAGTATGAAAAGAAGTGTGGATGAGTTTGTTTCGAGATGCTTGAATTGCTAGTAGGTCAAGGCAGAGCATCAGAGGCCAGCAGGAATGTTCCAGTATTTACCAATCCCTATTTGGAAGTGGGAGCAAATAGTGATGGATTTTGTCACAGGTCTCCCAAGAACATTCAGGAAGCACGATACTGTTTGGGTGATAGTGGATTGGATAATGAAGTCGGCCCATTTCATCCCAATTCGTGAATCTCATACTATGGAGGATCTATCCAAAATATATATCCAAGAGGTGGTAAAGAGGCATGGTGTTCTAGTTTCGATTGAATTATATAGAGATCTGAGGTTTACATCTCGTTTTTGGAAATCCTTGCAGCAAGCCCTTGGGACACAGTTGACTATGAGCATGACATATCACCCTTAGAAGGATGGTCAATCCGAGAGGACGATACAAACTTTGGAGGATATTTTTCGAGCTTGTGTCATGGATTTTAGTGGATCATGGGAGGAGAAATTTTCATTGGTTGAGTTATCATACAATAAAAGTTATCAGGCATCCATACATATGGCTCCGTTTGAATCGTTGTATGGGAAACTGGGTTGTTCTCCACTATGTTGGGTGGAAATGGGTGAGTCCTCAATGGTTGGACTGAGCCTTGTCCATGAGACTACGGAGAAGATCATGTTAATAAAGAAGAGAATGGAGACGACTCAGAGTTTTCAGAAATCATATGCAGATCATCGTCGACAGCTTTAGTCGTTCGAGGCGAGTGATCATGTTTTCTTGAGGACCTCCCCTAGGTTGGGACATCATCGGTTTGGGAAGTAGGGAAAGTTATCTCCGAGGTATATTGGACCTTTTGAGATTCTTGAGTAGGTTGGTGAGGTGGATTATCATTTGGATTTTCCACCTAGGTTCAGTGTGGCACATAATGTGTTTCATGTGTCACAGTTGAAAAAGTATCAGCCGGATCTGGGCCATGTTATTCGATGGGATCATGTTGAGCTAGAGTCGGTTTCTTTATTGGTGCACGTGCCAGTGCGGGTTGTAGATAGGCAAGAGAAAGTATTGCAGGGTAAAAGCATCAGTTTAGTTTGGGTTTTGTTCCAGCATGGACAGATCCAAGAGGAGACTTGGGAGTGGGAGAAAGAGATGGTCGAGCAATGCCCCGAGCTCTTTCGACAAAGGGTGGGTTCACTACATTCTGAGGACAAAAAGTCCAATGGTGGGGAGAATTTATAACCCCCAATTTGATGTATTTAGAATTTTTATGGTTATTTATGTGTTTAAAGTGGATGGGATGAGTTGAGAAGATTTTGGGAGAGTTTTTAATGGTTTTTAATGAGTTTGGAGGCTTTTCTTAAGGAGCATAGTTTGAGCACGATTAAGAGAAACCGTGCGGGTTCTACAGGAAATCATGCAGGGGGAGACAGTAGGCTTAGCATGTCCTACGTACGGTTTGCCAAAATGTGCTAGGAAACCATGTTTCCCCCTCCCCTTGAGACAGTAGCGTGCGCATAGTTAGCTCATAGTTTTCCAAACCTTTCAGGATAACCGTGAGACCACTTAAAATAGGGTTTTAAAACCCAAGTTCACTCGGGATTGCCTCATTCCATCTCCAAATCCTCTCCCACTCAAGCCTCACTCGGGATTTTGGGTTCTCAGGGGTTGAAGGTGATCTCCCACTGATTCTTGAAGTGATTCAAAGGGGTTTCGTGGTGGTTTGAAGGTGGTTTCTCCTGGATAAGTCTCTCTTCTTGGTTTCCTTGTGGTTTCCTCTAGATCTACATCTCCATCTCTCTCGGTTTTCTAGATCTACATCCGTTACATGTAGATATAGGGTTTTGGTTGCCTTGAATGTTAATTTTAAGGCTGGTGGATGTTAGGGAAGGGGATATAGAGAGGTTTCGGTGGTGCATTTCCAAATTTGAGGTGTTGTTGTTTGTGGGTCGATTTCTAGGGAACCCTAAAGGTAGGTCGCTTCTCTCTCGACTCCACTTGGTTAGAACTAGTGGTTTGGTTGCAATTAATTTGTTTTTCTTTAAATTAATTGTGTTTTGATGTGAAAAAATTGGTTGTAAATCCCTTTGGAAATGGTTTGGGGATTTTTTGGAAGAAAGGGCTTGTGGTGAAATGCTCTTGATGTGATTTTAAAATGGGATTTTAAAATGAGTTGTTTTGTTGGCTTGATTAATATGATTTTAGAAAATGGTTTTCAATAAAAAGGGTTGTTTTATTGAAATGTGGTTTGGTATGGAAAATGGTTAATGGGTGTTTTAAATAAATGTTTGATTTATTGGAGTGGATTTACATGTAATGGAAATGGTTTATTGCATGGTTTTGTGGCCTTGGTGGGTTACATTCTTGGTTATGGATTGTTTTGGTTGTTTGGAAGTGGGCAGGAAGTCTCACTATAAAAGGTGAATGAGTGGGCGATAAGTCCCACCGTTTTGGGTTGTCAGGTAGTGGGCGAGAATTCCTGCTAGATGAATATGGGGTGAACGGGTTGGGAGGGAAGTCCCACCGTTATGGTTGCTTTGTTGTGTGTTACTTTGCATAGATGAAATTTATTGTGGAAATGTGAAATGGTTGAATTGGCTTCCTTGTGTAGCATGGTTGATTAGGATTCCTTGTGTGGCATGTTTGGCTCATGGAATTATTGTTTGGATTTCCCTGGGTTTACTTGGTTTGGGTGAAATGGCCTAGTAAGGGTGTGTTTGGCTTACGGTAATGGATGCACTTGTGATTATTTTATATAAAATATTTTATATAAATGTGATAATGGTTTTATCCTAGTGGAGTGTGTAGGTAAGTCATTTGGGGAAAATCTACTGAGTAGTTGTACTCACCCCCTTCTTTGTCAGTTTGGTGTCTTTGCAGATGCCGTGTACCGCGATACAGATAAAGGTAAGGCATATCATTGCTAGTGGTTCTGGGTGATGGTTGTGATGTGTTGGTGGAGCTTGGAGCTGGATCTTGGTGTGGATTTGTGGTGGTGTCATATCTCGTGGTGTTTTATTGTTGGGTCTTCTGTATAGTAATCTGATATTGTGTTTGGTTGTATGGGTTTTTGGGTTGTATTACTGATCAACTTCGTTGTCTTTTTGGTAATACATGGTTGATTTTTTTTGTTGGTATGCATCATATAGTTCATGGGTTGTTGGTTGGTTAGTTTTGTTTTAAGGGAAAACCATTCCCCAATTGTTCTCGAAGCCCTTGGCATTTATTTCCAGCCTTTGGTTCCTTGGGAACGTCACTTAAGACCAAGTAACCCTCACCGCCTCCTCAAGCCAATGAGGTAGGGGTGGGGTGTCACAAAACATACCCAATGCATTAGAGGGATATCATGGACCCAACCATATTTGGTTTATAATTTAACCACTTGTTATTATAAATAATACCCAAGAACTAGAACATAATCACAAAACATGAATACTTTCATCATAAATAGATTCCTTGAGGAAAATAATTTAATTTAAAGGAATACTGCACACATAAAAGGATATAATTTTCTTTGAAAATAATCATGTAATACTGTAAATAAGACTTAAAAACCATAAGGAATCATAAAATTGGGAAAATCCACTCATGCAATATAAGTTAAAAAAATAATTGTCTTTGGATTTCATAAAAAGAGACATTTAAGAGGATTTTAAAAGGAAATCCCCTTACATTAGGTTCGATTTACTTAAAATGTGTTCAAACCTCATGTATAATGGTTTAAAGAGTATTATTTTCTTTACAGAAACATTTTCTTATTTTTAATACCTTAATTGATATTCTTATAACATATTTCCACCAATTTATTAATAATATTTTGTTATTTCCATTGTTTTGGGTGCATTCGTTTCAAGGTTCCAAGGTCAGTTCATTATGGATTTTCTTTTCAAATGGAAATAATACTCCAAAAGTGAGAACACACATATATTTATGTAATTTTAAATAATTATAAGTGAACTTAGTTTTAAAATTATTTTAGTAAAGGGAAACAAAAACTCATCATCCACGAAGATGGTGAATTGACACACCATGGAAGACGATTTCGTTTTTAAGAATAAAAGGAGAAAATAAGAGATTTAATGATGGATATACCATTAAAACAATAAAAATACTTTATATATATGATATTAGAGTTATAATTAAAATTTTTATATGGGTGAGTATAAGGTAGAAGTGGGAAATAATTTAAAAGAGACGAAGGAGGAATTTACCTCTTTAATATTTCTTCTTGAGAACCTCCTAAGGCACTTGGAATTGGTCTTTTTGTGAGAAAAATAAAATAAAATGTGGAAAGGGATGAGAAGAAGAGAATTTGATAGAGTATAGTTGAGAAATAAGGATCAAGGTGTTGAAATTAAGTGAAGTAATGAGTCCCCTTTTATAAATGAGGTGAGGGACAATTTAGAAATTACTTAAAATATTAAAATATAATAAGTCTAATATATGGGTAAAGACTTCAAAAAGGACTAAAATGATCAGGTTATTACATTTTTAACACAATATTATCCTATTTTTCCTTATTCAATATTTTTTTAATTTTTAAATAATTTAATAAAATATTTTATTTGTAAAATTTATTTTTTTCAAATTTAATACTATTCATAACTATGACTTTAAAAACATAAAAAATATTAAAATTAGAAAAAAATATTTTATTATATATTATATATATCGTAGTTATCTATATAATTCATGTATTATATTAATTATCTCATATTATATTTATTTTAATATTTTTAATATCATTTATTTTATTTTCCTATTAAATTAATAATTACTGCATCATTGTTGTGCAAGCCTTTAAGGTATTTATTTGTTGCCTAATTTTTAAAAAAAAACTTATAATGATTAATATAATATTTTTTATTTCCAAAAAATATTTATGGTTGGAAAAATCTTTTGGAAAACCTTATATAAAAAGGTTATACTAATTGAAAACCATTGTGTGAATAAGTTGACTTTCTTTTAAATAAAATATTATAAAGGGATTAAAGGGATCTAAGTGGATCCAAAAGGTCCCAAATATGAATCAAAATAATATAATTTCCGAAAAATTATTCATAAAAAACATTTATTAAAATATTTATGTCATTTAACAATTCATATAATTTTTATTAAAATCATTTTATTGATTTTTCTTCTGCTTTCATGAGCACTGCATCAACATTGTAAAGACATTAAAGTTAATTATTTCATGTATAAAAATTAAAAATAAGTCAATATCATAAAAAAAACGTAATTTGGTTCAAGATAATATTTTATATTCATTAATTATTCATATTTACTCATATCCATGTCAATAAAACTTTTTTGTTTGTTAATTTGGATTTATTGCCTTGCACAAACATTGAAATACCATTTGAATAATATTCATGTTATATATCTCTAGAATTAGAAAATTTCATCCAAAAAAATTAATTGTACATAATTATTAATAAAAAAGTCATGAAAATAATTTTTATCACTCAATTTTTTCCTATATGGAGCAAAATTTGACTTTTCCAGCACTACGATGGCACTACGTTGACACCAACAAATATTTTTATACTTATCAAGAAATAATTTATAATTTACATGTTATGAATTATTTTTTTACAATATTTATATTATAATATCATAATTTAGTCATCACATAAGTTTCTAAAATTTTATGTCATAATTTATGTCTTCATGATGTCACTAAAAATACCGTGTTTTAAAAAAACTGTATTTTTTACTATTCACAAAAAATTTAAATTTTTCATAAAATTATAAACAATTAATACTAACATAATTTTGAAATTCTAAATTAAAAAAATAAATTAGTTTTTTTAAAGTAAAATTATATAATTTAAAAATTATTTATTTAAATGTAACTATATTAAAATTTAGTTTAATAAAATTATTTATTTTAAAAATTTACTTAACATAATGAATTTAACTAATTAATTCAAAAATAGTAATAAATATGAAAAAAATACTATTCTATTATTACTTGGGTTTCTATAAATTATTCTATCAGTACTGGTATAGCTTTATCCAAGATTTCAAAAGGTTTAATGAACCCTGTAATTATCTTTACTTTCTTACCAAAATGCATAACAATTTTCCATGAAGATATTTTAAAGAAAACATGATCTACTACCTCGAAAGAAAGTTGTTTCCTCCTATTATATGGATAAATGTTCTGCCTACTATGAGATATCCTCATATGTTGATGGATCATTTTTACTTTATCAGCCACTTCCTCTATTAATTCTGGTCCCGTGAACTTCCTTTCCCCGACATCATCCTAAAATACTAGAGTTTGACATTACTTTCTATATAATTCCTCAAAAGGTTCCATATTTATACTGGAATGAAAACTATTATTATAAGAAAACTCAACCAATAAAGGATTATGATCCCAAATTCCCTAGTAATCCATTGAAAAATATCGAATAATACTCTCCAATATCTAATTTATTCGCTTTAACTGTCCATCAGATTGAGAATGAAAACGAGTGCTGAAATTTAAATCAGTTCTAAATGACTTCTGAAGGAATTTAGAAAATTTAAAAGTGAACCTAAGATCACAATAAGATACTATGGAGAGATGAAATCCATATTACCTAACTATTTATTTAAGATACAATCTAGAAAGTTAGTCTAGAGAAAGAGTGATGCAAATAGGAAGAAAATGTGCATATTTTGTCAGCCGATCAATAATAACCCAAATCACATTGTTACTTTATGAAGACTTTGGTAGTACCACCCTGAAATCTATGGGTATATTTTCCTATTTCCACTAAGGAATTAGAAAAGGATTAAGCATCCCCTATGGTAGTTGTAACCCTACTTTAACCTATTGAAAAGTAAAACATTCCATAGTAAAATCAGAAATATCTATTTTCATTCCATCCCACCAGTAATACTCCCAAAGGTCTCTGCACATCTTAGTATTGATAGGATTAACTGAAAATAGATAACTATATGCTTCATTTAATAATTATTTATTCAGTTGGGAATCACAAGGAACATATAATATCTCTCTAAATTTCAAGAAAAAAATCATTATCAACATAAAATTTAGTAAACTTACCTTTCTTAACCAATTATACCTTTTTCTGTAACTCATAGTATTCCTTCTGAGCATGCTTTATTATTTTTTACAGAGATTATTTCCCTGAAACCTGAAAAAAAAACCTATAAATTTTCTTCACCAATACCTTCCAATCTAAAATTTATCAAATCATTAACCAGGGGGTCATGTTTCAAATGTAACATGGTTAATGTAGAATGGTCTTTTTGACTCAAGGCATCCACCACTTTGTTTTATTTTCCAGGATGGTAATTGATCGTGTAATAATAATCCTTTATCAGTTCCATCCATATTACCTACCTCATGTTCAATTCCTTATGATTTAATATATACTTAAAACATTTATGGTTAGTATATATTTCACATTTGGCTCTATATAAACAATTTCTTCAAATTTTTAAAGAGAAAACCACAGTTAAAAATTTTAGATCATGTGTAGGATAATTCAACTCATGAGGTTTCAGTTGTCTTGAAGCATAAGCAATTACCTGATCATTATGCCTCAGAACACAACCAAGTCCCTTCAATGAAGCATCACTATTGTAACACCCCAAGATATTATGGTATCTATCTTCTTAATTAAATTTAATTTCTTCGATAGTATACATTTCAAACAACATCGAGATTAAAGGAACCATGATATACCATCAATACTATTATTTTAACACTAGATGTTAAGTTTAAATTTGTGAATAAAATTAACTAAATTTTGAAAATATAGTTTACACAAGTTTATAAAATGAATTCATTTATTACCAATTAATTGTAAATGAATTTAAAAACCAATTGAATATAAAGTATATTCTTTTATTAAAAAAATAATTTTAAGCCCAAAATGGGATTTTATCATAATAAATTAAATTAATCACTATTAGTTAAAGGTATTAATTAAATATATATGTCATATATTCATTTTTTTTGAATTCATCCAATAATTTTGATATTTTTAAAATTATAATAATACCAATTTTAAATATAAATGGTTATATTTTTTAAAGGTTTTTTGTCACATTTTGATAGTGCACTTATTTTAAATATAGTTTTTGAAACTTTAATAAATTATATTTGAATAAATAATATTATTATTTGAAATAAAAATATCAAAATTTAATTTGGTTAAATTTTTGGTAATGTTTTGATAAGTTTCATGTTTTGATGAATAGTGAAAAATACTGGATTTTAATTGAAAACAACTTTTTTGTTAAAATAATATAGTGTTAAATTATATTTTTTATTTGTTTTAAAGCATAATTATATCAATTTTATATCATTAAATCCAATTTAGTTCATTGGAATCAATTTCCAATTGATTTTGGGTATAAAAACATTTCAATCTTTTGAACATTTTCACCTTACTAACATGTTTCTTGTTCCATCAACATAATTAATTTTAAATTAATTTTATCCAATTATGTGAATTGAATTATGAAAAATTGATTCTATATTTGTAGTCATAAGTTCCAAATTTATTAAATATTCCCCTTTTATTTTTGTACAATGTGGATAGTAACTAGGTAGTTTTTATCACCACAGTTAAGGGTAAATAAGGTAATTAAGGGTAAAAAAAATATTATAAATATTATTAAATTACCCTAAAACATTTCCTAATTTTATTGGATAGGTTATTATCGACCAAAAAGTATCATTGGGCCTATTTTATGGCCTCTTGGAAAAACTTGGATGACTTTAAATCTTTTATAGTATTTTATTTTAAGGAAAATCATATATGTCATACTCATGTTTTTAATAAGTATTACATTTTTATTATGTGGTTATTCAAAATATATATTCAACTATAAATATTAATTATAAAGATAAATTTTTTATATTCATCATGGTAATTTTTTTATTTTTAGAAAATACATAATGACTTTAATGTCTTACACAATGATGATACATTAATTGTTCAATTAATGGAAGTATCAAATAAATGATATTAAAAATATCAAAACAAATTTAATTTGGGATAATTAATATAATGCACAAACTTTATAGATTAAATAGTCATATTAGTGTTTTATTAAAGTATTTTTTTGAAGTTATATTAAGTATTTATATTTTTAAAAGTCAAATTAATGGCTAATGTCAGAATTTACATTAATGATATTTTAAAATAAACAATATTTTTTTAAATGATATAAATTTAATAAAAATATAAAATTCATCCAAATTATTGGAATAAAGTTTATAATTTCATCCATGGCTCATTTATGGTTCATTTTAAATTTATAGTAACCATATTAACCTTAAAATAGTAAAAACAGATGTTGTCATGATAAGAGTTAAATGGTTTAAATAAGGGTTAAAACCAAAAGATAAGGGTAATAATGTGACATAACCTTGTCTAAAAATTATTTTATGAGATTATTTAGACCTATAATTATCTTATATTTTAAATAAATCACTTTGTATATCTTTTTGATTGAAAATTAATTTATATTAATTTAATATTTTGAGAGTTTCCAAAAGTGACCCTCACCTCAATTATAAAAGGGCACATCCTCCCTCACTTCTTCACACCACTTTGAGCCTTATATCTCAACCAAACCCTTCCCATTTATCTTTCCAATATCCTTAGGCAAGTTTTAGAGGTCCAAAAAATTCAAAAAGACCTACCCTGGATCATTTAAGAGAGGTTATAAAGGATCTCCTTCATGGAAGAGGAGGTTAAAGCATGTACAACCAAATAGAAGTGCGAGGTAATGATTTATCACCTCATTTTTACTTCTATTATATATATGTATTTTTTACCACTAATTTATTATATTTGGTGTATGGATACTTCCCTTTAATATATAATATCATGAATATTATTATCTTTATGGTATTTATTGTTTCATTTGATAATTATTACTTTTATGGGGCATACAATTCAACTTATTACAAGCGGTAAGAGGTTTCTTAATAAAATTTATATTCATTATTTTATACATATACTTTATTGGTTATATTACACTAGGATTATGTATATAATCCACTGTTTATTTATGTATGTTATATTCTCACTTATCATAGTGTGGATATACTGTTGTTACACATAATCACCCCATTGATAAATTCTGACCTCAATGATACAAAATTTGTTAGGGGATTTCTAGTCTCACTTTTATTTCTGCGAGACTTATACCATATTCACCACTTATTTTTGTGGTGAAGTTTATATAATACCCATAGATTTATTTTCAGTTTCTTATACTTAAATTTAAGGGGATTTACATATCCATCAGAGTATCTATCTTTTATGGGGTTTACAGTTTCAAATTACCAAATCCGTAATGGATTTTTTCCACAATTTGTATTCTTTGAGACATTTGTTATGTTAAAATAATATATTCTTTTATTTTGTGTATATAATTATAATTTGACATGTTATATCATGAATATCATTATTCTCATGATATTATAGGTTTCATTAATGTTATTCCATAATTGTGATTATGATTCAAATGTTTCAAAGTGGTGTGGGACACTTTGGAATGTTTAAAGATTATTTTGTTCAAGAATTTTTCAATGACCTCATTTAAAATATTTTCATCTATGTCAACATAATTTATTGAATATAGTACTTCCTTGTGGTTTATCTCTTATGATACTATCTACCATTTTTTATTAAATTGTTATTGATTAGTTTGACTGGGGATATACTATTTTGATACCATTAATCATATTAATCTAGATGGTTTGTGATTATCTCTACTTAATGAAAGTTATTTAAATTTCGTATGGTAGTTTAAATAAAAATGTATATGTTTTTTTATGTTTAACCACTTTAATTTGAGGAATATATTGGAATTAGTAAGTGATGGGTGAGACCCTCTATAACCCTTCAATGCATTGGTTTGTTTCATGATACAAACTGGGTTGGGTATTGGATGAGGTCTTACTCGTTTATGTATGTGTCTTGGCCTAATCCTTGAAGGCATGTTTATGATGTCTGAAATTTTGAATTATCTCATTAAAAGATTATTTATTGATATTTTATGGGATTATTTTACTAGTATAATATCCATGGTTATGTTTCTTAGCTCATGAGATTATTTAAATTGCATGCGTTTCAATTATTTACCTTTCAATATTGTTTATTACATATTTAATCATATCTTACACTAAAAACTTACCCTTACTGAGAATTTTATCTAACCCCTTTCATATGTTTTATTTCCCCCCCCCCCATAATTCCAATAAGTATATTACGACTGATATGCATGATTACACAAAGTGGGAATAATTCCAGACTTAATGAAATTATTTATGTATTTTTAATTTGTAAAATGTAATGTGAATTTCAAGTATGTATCTAGTTTACCAAGAATACTAAACTATATAAACCTTTGGGAGGATATTCCTTATATATTATTCCAATTTAGTAAAGTAAGGTACGGAATATGGGTAACTGGGGCCTGGGGTGTTATAGTTGGTATCATAGGGAGTTTAGTAGAAACCTTTTGTAGTACCCCTAGTTTGAGGTATGTAACCTTTATTTATGCATTTTATGTGTTTAAAGTGGTTGGGTAATGTCTGGGAGAGTTCTCAAGGATTTTGGAAATGTTTGGAGGATTTTCTAGGGGTGTAAGATTTGAGAACGATTAGTAGAAATCATGAAACAAACCCAGTAACTGTGTGTAGTGAGGAAGTGGCAAAGAGGTGGGCTCAGAGTTAAGGCACACAATCTCTAAACTATGCCGCCAGCCCAGGTAAATTGTGCTACTTGAGATAGTGAGATTTTTCATGGTTGTCGCATGATTTGTTTACCCATGTGAGGAAACTATACGGGAAACCCTTCAGATAGTAGCAACCACACGATTAGTACACAATTTTTCTAACTGTGCGAGATAACTATATGCAACATTAAAGATAGAGTTTTTAAAAATAGGGTCACTCGAGATTTACCCTAAATCACCCCTTTATTCTCCTATACAAACCCCACTCAGTATTTCTTGTTCTCATAGGTTAAGGAACCTCTTCCACTCATCCTGGAGTCATTTCAAAGGGTTTTCTTGGTGCGGTAAAGACAATTATACTCCAGTATGTCTTCTATCTTGGTTGTTTCTTGGTTTTCCTTAGATCTAGTTTTATCTCTCTCTCATTTTTTTAGATCTACATTCATCTCATGTAGATATAGGGTTATAATTTCCTAAAATGGTGATATTAGGGCTTGTTGATGTTAGGCAAAGAGATATAAGGCATTTTCATGGTAGTTTCACCTAGTTTTGGTGTGAGGTTGTTTGGTGGGTTGATTTATCCCAAAACCTAAGGTAGGTGGATTCACTCTCATCTCGATTTTGATAGAATTAGAATGAATTAATTTCAAATTAATTGGTTTTGATTGATATTGGTTGTGATTATGATTTGTAAAGATTGTTTGGGACTTATTTTTTTATTCTTTGTGGATTTGGAAAAATTTGGGTTTTGTTGTGTAACGTGCATGATGTTGGATTTTAAGATGATAATTTTAAAATCATTGGCATGGTGGATTTTGGGTAAATGGTTTGCAAAAAAATTTCAATAAAAGGTTTTTTTATTAAAGTGATCTTTTGCATGGATGTGGTTTAAGGGATTTTTCAATAAATTTTGATTTTATTGAAATGGTTATAGCTTGTGTTGGAATTATTGAGTTGTTTAAGGTATGTTTTGGTTTGGGAATTGTGTGTTGATATGGTTTTGGTAAATATTCATTGTTATGATTGTTGGATTATGTGGTATAAGCATGGGTTTGATGGGATGGATAGTGGGTGTGAAGGGCCACCATCAGGGATTGAAATTTGGTTGTGAATTTCCACTATATAAAGGGGACATGGATGAACATGAACTTCTACCATCAATGGTAACACTGAGCTTGTGTGGAAAAGTGGTATTATTGTTGGGATAAGCATGCAGACATGTGGAAATACTTTAGTTATGCCAATATAAAATTAGTAATGACATGTTAAGTTTCTTTCCTTGGAATTGTGTTTATTTGGGTGAATTTATTTGGGTAAGGATGTGTTTGGATAGTTGTTAATTGTTGAAATATTTAATGTATTTATAAAAATTGTTTTATAGAACTATGATAACGATTCTTTCATAGTGGTGTGTGTAGGGAAGTCATTTGGGGAAAACCTAATGAGTATTAATACTCTCCCCCTTCTTTGGAACTTTATTGATTTTGTAGATGTTGTATTCCGGGAAATGAGAAAAGGTAATCCATCTCATTACTATAGTGGTGCATTGTGATGTTTGGGTGATATTATGGTGTTTGGATAGTGAATCTTGGTGTGAAGTTGTGGAGTTGTGTCATGGATTCTATGGGTTTTTTTTTGTTTATTATTCTTTTTGGTACTCTGATTATGTATTAATATGGTTTGGTAGTACTGGTCCTTTGGTATTATTGAATTTTTAAACATGGTTGACATGCATCATGTAATGTTTTTATATTTTTCATGTTTGGTTTGGTGTTTTTAACTCAAAAGGTAAAATCATCCCCCACTATTCATGAATCCCTAAACATTTATTTCCAGCTGTTGGAACCTTGGGGATGTCGCATAAGGCCAAGTTTTACCTCTACCTCAACTTGAGACAATGAGGAGGGGTGGGATGTTACAAGTGGTATCAACTTGTTCGGTCCTTGATGTAAAAGTAAAGTCGGTCTTTTTCAGTCTTGGCACTGGTTATCTATCTTGGTGTTGAGATTTATTCTTGATTTATTAATTATGTTGGGATGGTAGAAAAGAGTAGGATTGTTGGAACTTGAAATGTATGTCATAAAAAGATGTACCTAACAATTTTATGTTGAACTTAAAGTTACCATGGAGTTGGGTACATAAGTGTTTTGGAGAAACTTATATAAGTGTGATATCATTGTTGTGTGTGTAGAAAATGAGATGAGAATGGTATGCATGGTAGAAATGACTTACCACTATGATTTCATTTTTCATTTTAAATAATGATTTATGTTTTGGATTTGAATGTGTTGACCTTTGAAAAATCTGGAAATTATTTTCAAATATGCAATTTTGAAAAAAGAACGGCTGTGGTATTTTGAAAATAGTCAATTTTCAAAACATGGTGGAATTTAAAAAAATTGTTGAATCTAAGAAATGTTGTATTTATTAAATCATGGTTTTGATTGATGCAATGTAATTGAACATGAAATTGTAAGCCTTTAGTTTCTAGGGAGTGAGACTTATTGTGATTCTTGTGTTGATAGAAATTGCATCAATTAGGCGTCGTAGAGACCAACCAGAGGACGCTTTGGAAAATGTGGTTGCACCTGATTCCTAGGTGAACTAGTATCTAGTTCAAAGAATAGTAAATACTTTCTAATCAGTGCAAAGTGGGAATATAAGTGATGATCCGAGGCATGTGGATCACTTAGTTTAGTTTTAGAAACAGAATCCACCCATCTTTAGGGGTGATTTGGAACTAAAAAAGGAGGAGGCATGGTTGAACACGATGAATTGAATATTCGATTTCCTAGGCACACTGGTAGAGTTGAAAGTGAAGTTATAAACATACATGTTGGAAGATCTTTCATGGTATTGGTGGGTGTTTTTGGTCCAAGATGAAACAGACAAGGTTTGACATGGGAGGGTTTTGAGGAATTGTTTAACAAACAATTCTACCCTCATAAATTCAAAATTCAGCACACAAAAAATTTATTTAGTTTTAGGTAGGAGAACCTTTCTGTGATGGAATATTCAGCTAAGTTTATGAACGTAGTGTGGTTTTCACCTGAAGTGGTGGCTAGTGCATCCTTGATGGCACAAATATTTGAATCGGGCTTGAGGTAAGAAATTCATTCCAAAATTGCGGTGATATGTATAAGTGATTATATAAAAATTTTGAATCAATCATCCACTGATGAAAGGGATATCTTGGGGACTACAAGTTAGGGAATCATGTTGGTACCCATGGGGAACAGTGGGAACTCTAATGCGGGGATCAATTGGAAGAGGGACACTTCTTTCCTGGGTGGGAATATGGATCAAAATCTGATGGAGGGATCAATTAATCTTCCTTAGAATCCTCAGAGTAATAAAGGATGTTTTAAGTGTGGATATAGTAGTCACCTGATGAGAGATTGTATGAAACAACCTCTAGCATGTCATAACTACAAGAATATGGGGTATATTCAATGTTATTGTTGAAATGTTCTGAAGTTGGGTGTTCGTGACAGTCCCCAAGAGTCGCAAGAAACCTATGCCTCAATGAGATGGGGGAGACACCATACTACTCATTAGAAGATCCGAGTTAGTTATGGCGATTCTAGGAATAACATGACTTCTTAGTAGGGGATGTTTTATCAGGGTAATTAAGGGAAGAGTGTGGCAATAAATCAATTATTTGGAGCCGAGCATGTTGTGGTGGATGATTAGTTGGGACCATCGACGGTGCGAGGTATGATTATTTTAAATTATACCTTTATGAAAGTGTTGTTTGATATGGCTGCTTCTCATTCTTTAATTTCCTCTCATTTTGTTGATTTTATGGGTTTACGTGTGGAAATGATGCCTTATGTTTTAAAAATTCAAACTCCTCTAGGTCAAAGAGAGTGTCAAGCCTTACTGTGTAGAGCATGTTGTATAGTTGTGGATTCACTTGAGTTAATGTGTTATTTATTAGTTCTTGAGATTGATTCTTATGATGTAATAATAGGTATGGATTAGTTGATAATGTTTATGTCCCGTATTGACTGTTATGCACGAATGGTTAGTTTTATAATGGGTGATGGAATTTAGAATGTCTTCAAAGGAGAGAAAAATGTGAAGGTGGGTGCAACGAGATTGTTGGAACCAGTGATTGGGATGAAATCATATCAATTAGCAGCATTGTATTTCGCATCAATAGAATAGTTTCATAGAAACAGTCTTCCAGTAGAGGTTGATCATTTTATGGATGTATTTCCTGAATAATTCTCAGGGTTTCCACCCATGAGAGAAGTGAAGTTTATGATTGATATAATTACAAGGACCAATCCTATATTACTTCCATATTACTATATGGAACCAATAGAATTGAATAAATTTAAAGTGCAATTGGAGGAATAAGAAAATAAAGGCTTCATCCAGCCTAGCAAGTATCTATGGGTAGTGACATCTTTGTTTTTTAAAAAGGTGTTTGAAACTCTTCAACTATTTATTGATTATCCTAAGCTTAACCAAGTCACGATAAAGAATCTATATCCACTTCCACACATTTATGAATTATTCGATCAATTTAAGGAAGCTCAGTGGTTCTCTAATATTGATCTATGATCAAGATATCATCAATTGTGGGTGTGAAAATAGGATATTCCCCAAAAAGTCTTTAGGAGTAGATATGGACATTATGAGTACGTGGTTATGTCCTTAGGTTTTACGAATGCACCAAAAATCTTTATGGAATTGATGAATCAGATATTTTAGACATATATGGATTCTTTTGTGGTGGTACTCATTGATGATATATTGGTGTATTCAAGGACAAGGGTGGATCATGAGAAACACTGGGTAGTAGTGTTGAGAATATTGAGAGACCATAAATTGTATTCCAAATTTTCAAAGTGTGATTTTTAGATACAACAAGTTCGTTTCCTTGGCCATGTTATTTCTTAGAAGGGTGTTTCGGTGGATCTGGAGAAGATAAAGGCCATTATATCATGGAAACCACTAAATAATGACTTTGAGATACAGATCTTCCTTGGACTAGCTAGGTATTATTGATGCTTTGTTGGTGAATTATCATGACTAGCTTCTCTAATGAAAGATTTGACAAGGAATAATGTTCCATTTTAGTGGAATGATCAATGTTAGAAATATTTTTAAGAGCTTAAAGATCATCTTACATCAGCACCAATCTTGGTTTTTCTAGAACCAGGGAAAGGGTATTTGGTGTATTGTGATGCATTAGGATTGGGGTTGGATTTTGTTATAATGAAAGGGGATCATGTGGTTTCATATGGGTCATGATAGTTTAGGTTATATGAGAGGAATTACCCAACACATGATTTGGAGTTGGTAGTAGTGGTGCATGCTTCGAAAACATGACGTCATTACCTATTTGGTGAGAAATTTATAGTATATACAGACCACAAGATCCTGAAGAATATTTTCTCACAGTGAGATTTGAATTTGAGGCAGAGGATATGGATGGAGTGTCTCTAAATGTTTTACTTTGACTTGATGTACACATTGAGTAAAGTAAATTTAGTGGTAGATTCATTAAGTAGAAATACATATGATCATGTAGTGAAATAGGAATCAGACCAGTGGTAGTTGATGTCAGTTATAGATGAAATGAGATTGGAATGTGAAGACCGGGATGATGTATTTGTTTTCTTTCTAGTCTCATTGGTTCCTAACTTGGGTGGTTTGGTTAAAGAGGTGAAGATGTACGATTCATAGTGTTTGGTTATGTAGTAGACAATAAATGGTGGGGAGACCATTGAGGGTTGAAAATTGGACAATAATTTAGTGTTGTGCTTTCATAATTGGATGGTTGTACCACAACTTTTCAAGAAAAACTTCTCATTTCTTATCATCATTCCAAATGGGTTTTCCATCCTAGAATTCATAAAATGTATAAGGTGTTGAAAGTGTAGTTTTGGTAGGATAGTATGAAAAGGAATGTTGCAGAGTTTTTATTGATATGCTTGACTTGTCACTAAGTCAAGGTGAAGTGTCATCGAACAATAGGTATGTTTCACTCTTTACCTATCATAGTGAGGAAATAGGAGCATATAACAATAAATTTTGTTACAGGTCTCCCAAGAATGATCAGGGAGAATGATTCCATATGGGTAATAGTGGATCGACTCACAAAGTCATCTCATGTTATCCCTATTTGTGAATCTCATAAGGTAGAGGATCTGTCCAAAATCTATATCCATGAGGTGATAAAGAGGAATGATGTACCAGTTTAGATTTTTATCAGATAGAGATATGAGGTTCATATATTGTTTCTATAAATCCTTATAGATATCCCTTGGGACTAATTTGATGATGAGCATGACATATCATTCTCAAACGGATGGGAAATATGAGAGGATGAAACAAATTTTGGAAGATATGTTTTAGGCTTGTGTGATATATTTTAGAGGCTCATGGGAGGAACATTAACCCTTGGTGGAGTTCTCCTATAATAATAGTTATTAGGCCTCTATAAGCATAGATCCTTTTGAAGAATTGTATGGGAATCTGTGTCATTCTTCACTATGTTGGGTTGAAATAGGTGAGACTGATGATTAGGACAATACTTGTCCAAGATATGATAGCGATGATTATGTTGATTAGGAAAATAATAGAGATAATGTAAATTCATCAGAAATCATATGAGGACCATTGTCAACAACCGTTACCATTCAAGGTGGGTAATCATGTGTTCTTCATAATCATGCCGAGGTTGGTACATCATCAGTTTAGAAAGAAGGGAAAGTTATCTCCGAGGTATATTATGCCTTTTGAGATACTTGAGCAGATTGAAGAGGTGGCTTATCAGATGACCTTGCCACCATGATTCAGTGCAGTGCATAATGTGTTTCATGTGTCTCAGTTGAAAAATGTATCAAACAAATCATTACCATGTGATTTGTTGGGATCAAGTTGATCTAGAACCAGTTTCTTCTTCGGTGCATGTGCCAGTGAAAATTGTGGATAAGTAAGAGAAAGTTTTGTGTGGTAAAAGAATATGTCTAGTTCAGGTTTTGTGGTAGCATGGTCAAGTTCAGGAGGAGACCTAGGAGCGGGAGAAAGAGATGTTTGAGCAATTCCCCGAGATCTTTTAGCAAAGCATTGATTCTATACTTTTCAAGGATAGAAAGTCAAATGGTGAGCAGAATGTAGTACACCTAGTTTGAAATATATAACCTTTGTTTATGCCTTTTTATGTGTTTAAAGTGGTTGGGTAATGTTTGGGAGAGTTTTAAATGATTTTGGAAATGTTTTTAGGATTTTCTAGGGGTGCACGGTTTGAGCACAGTTAGTGGAAACCATGCAATAAACCCAGGTAACCGTGCAAAATGAGGTAAAGGAAAAGGGGTGGGTGTATTTTTAAGGTGTATGGTCTAAAAATCATGAGGATATCCTAGGTAAACTATGCTACTCAAGATAGTTGGATTTAATACAATTTGTCTAAATGTGTGAGGAAACTGTGCGGGGAACCCTTTAGACAGTAGCAGTCACACGGTTAGTGCATGATTTTTCTAACCGTGAAATATAACCACACGTGACATTAAAAATAGGGTTTTTAAAAATTTTTTCACTTAGGATTTACCCTAAAATACCCCTTTATTATCCCATATGAACACCACTCAGGATTTCTTATTCTCAGGGGTTAGGGAAACTCTTCCACTCATCTTGGAGGCATTTCGAAGGGTTTATTGGTTCAATAAAGGTGATTATCCTCCAGTAAGTCTACTCTCTTGGTTGTATCCTGGTTTCCCTTAGATTTAGTTTTCTCTATATCTCTCTCAGTTTTCTAGATATACATCCATTTCATATAGATCTAGGGTTTCAATTTCCTAAAATATTGATATTTGGGTTTGTTGATGTGTGACAAAAAGATCTCAGGTGTTTTTGTAAAAGTTTCACCCAGTTTTGTTGTGAGGTTGTGCAGTGGGTCGATTTCACCCAAACCCTAAGGTAGATGGATTCACTATAATCTCCATTTAGATATAACTAGAAGGATCAAATTTCAAATTAATTGGTTTTGATTTAGATTGGTTGTGATTGTGAATCTTTTTTAGAAGCCATTTTGGGATGCTTTTTGGATTTGGGAAAATTTGGGTTTTTTTGTGTAATGTGTATGATTTTGGATTTTAAAATGATAACTTTAAAATCATTGGCCTGGAGGATTTTTTTGGAAATGGGTTGAGAAAATGGTTTCAATAAAAAGGGTCGTTTAATTGAAGTGATATTTGGCATGGATGTGGTTTAAGGTCATTTTAAATAAATGTTGATTTTATTGAAATGGTTATGGCTTGTGTTAAAATTTTTGAGTTTCTTAAGGGATGGTTTGGTTTGAAAATGGTGTGTTGATATGGTTTTAGTAAATATTCATTGTTATAATTTTTGGCTTATGTGGTATAAGCATGGGTTGGACGAGATGGATAGTGGGCATGAAGGACCACCATCAATGATTGGAATGTGGGTGTGAAGTAACACTATAAGAAGGGGATGAGGTTTTATGTGAAGTGCCACCACCAATGGTGACACCGAGATCATGTGGAAAAGTGGAAGTATGGTTGGGGTAAGTATGCGAACACGCAGAAATACTTTGGTTATTCCATTATAAAATGAGCAATGACATGTCGGGTTTCTTTCTTTGGAATTGTGTTGATTTAGGTGAATTGGTTTAGGTAAATATGTGTTTGGATGTTTTTTAATTATTGAACTGTTTAATGGAATTATATAAATTGTTTTATATAACTCTGCTAAAGGATCTATTATAGCGGCATGTATAGGGAAGTCATTTGGGGAAAACCAACTGAGTATTATTACTCACCCCCTGCTTTGGAAATTTTGTTCTTTTGCATATATTGTATTCTAGGAAACAAGAAAATGTATGGCATCTCATTTCTCTAGTGGTGCATCGTGATTCTTGGGAAGTATTGTGGTTCTTGGATCATGGAGCTTGGTGTGCAGTTGTGGAGTTCTGTCATAGATTCTTTGGAATTTTTTGTTTAGTATTCCACTTAGTACTCTAATTATGTATTATTATGGTTTGGTAGTATTGATCCTTTGATATTATTGAATTGTAAAACATGATTGACATGCATCATGTAGTTGTTTTGGTATTGGCATGTTTTATTTGGTGTTTTTCATTCAAAATAGAAAATCATCCCCCACCATTCATGAAGCCCTTGACATTTATTTCCAACCTTTGGCTCCTTGGGGATATATCTTAACACTGAGTAGAACCTCCACATAAACTCAATCCAATGAAGACGGGTGGGATCTTACACCTTTAAAACTAGATTTAGGAAAACATAGATTAGGGAACATAACCCCATGACTGACCTTGAGAATATTTCCAAAGATAATAGAATTATGATTCTGATACTGGTAGTTTAAGATTGTTAGTCACTATAATGGGTTTATAATTTTAAAGTCGATCATAAGTTCAATGTCTTAGAAACCCATTTAGAGGATTTAGGTTATAAAATTTTAAGGCGTCTAATGGTATTTTTGGAGACATTCATTTTTTTGAGTTAATTTTGGTTTATTACAATTTGGGATGAAAAATGAAAGGTTTGAGGTAACCATTAAGGTTTAAACATATTAATGTTATTTTTTAGGATTTTTCTCAAATTTGTAGAATTTTATATGGATTATAATAATATAGTATAGGGAAAATAATAATACAGAGGATGGGTGACAACCCATCACGTCTAGAAATACTAAGTTAATTGAACACACAATTGAGGGGTGACAAGGGTGCATCACCTACCACTGGCCTATGTGAAGTCTTGATTAGTATTAATTTTTCTTAAATGATTTAATGGATGAAGAATAAGTTGATTTTTGGATCATATGCTTTATCTTATAGATAACCTTGGTATTGGAAAATAAATTAGCGATTAAGTGCATAATGTTATTTCAGAAGTCATTCAGTATTTTGTAGACCCTATATGATCAAGGTAAACAGAATATTATGGGATTTTGTTTGAGGAATAAATTTGAAATTATATTTTATAAGAAAATATGATTTTATGTTTATTCAGGTTTTTTTATGAAAATGGTTAAAATACATTAGAGATCATGTGATTTAGGAAATTAAATTTTTGGTATGTGAAAATAAGAGCAACATTATGATGTTTTGAAAAAATCTAATGTAATGTTGATTTAGTGACCTTACTTTTAATTTTTTGGTCTTCAAATTTAGAAATAAATATTTTGGATGATTTTTAAAGTTAACTACATATGGAATGGAATAATTTTAACATTGGATATTATTATTTGATGTTAAAGTATGATTTATTATATCAGATAACATGTGCTATCCATTTTGGTTACAGTAAATATTTAGTGAATATATAAATGAATTATGGATCATATGATTTATATAAAAGATCTTTGGGCATAAAAATTCATATTAAATATCCATTTCTAGGAGTAAGAGATGAAGTGTAAATATATCTAAGCATAACCAAAGGATAAGATCATGCTTATGACATATAAATCAAGTAAGTTCATTATTTTTTTCAAGTGCTTATCTGGATAGTAAAATAATCCTTCAACTCTAGGAAAAGTATTTTGGAACAAAAATATTATCCATTTAATTTTCTTACTAAGAAATAAATGGTCTTTTAATTGATCACAATATTTACAATTTTGTGATGGTTAACTTTCAAATGACCATATTCTCAATCACTCTCCATTAGAACATGATAGTTGAATTTCTCTTAAATGTCCCAATTTTCAATTATCACTAATTTTAGCCTATTATAAAGCCTAATTTTTAGGCAACCATTGAATTTACATTTCCCTCTTATCAAGGGGATGTTTTATTAACCCTATATACAATGTGAGTTTCCCACAAAGGAATTTTCAAGCATTAACCTTTGATTTTTAAAGTAAAATTTCTAATTGTGAGAATGAAATTTATTTAAGGAAGGGAGAATGTAACACACCAATATTATATGGTATGTATCTTATTAATTAAATTTAATTTCTTTAATTTTATACGTTTCACGCAACATCGAGCTTAAATGAACAATGATATACTATTAAATATTACTATTTTAACACTAACCGTTATTTTGAAAGTTGTGAATATGATTAAATAAATTATGAAAATATATTTTAAACATATTTATAAAATTAATTCATTTATTACCAATTAATTATAAATTAATATAAAAACCAATTGTATTTAAAGGATGTGCTTTAAAAAAACTAGTTTTATGCTTATAGTGACACTTTATCATATTAAATTAAAATAATAACTATTATTGAATGTTATTAATGAAATATATATTTTATATATTCAAAAAAATGTTTTTAATTCATAAAATTAGTTTTATAGGTTTAATATAAGAATAAAATTAATTTTAAGCATAAAAGGTAATATTGTTCTAAACAAAGCTTTGTTGTCTTATGATGGAACACTTATTTTAAATATAATTTTCATAATTTTATAAATTCTATTTGAAAAAAATAAACTTTTTGTTTTAAATCATAATATCAAAATTTACTTTGGTTGAATTTTTGGTTTTTTTGATAAGTTTCACGTTTTGATGAATAGTGAAAAGTACTGGATTTTAATTGAAAACAATTTTTTTTTCTAAATAATATATACTATAAAATTATATTTTTATTGGTTTTAAAGTATAAATATATCAATTTTATATTATTAAATCCAATTTAGGTCATTGTAATCAAGTTCACATTGAATTTAGATATAAAAAGATTTCAATCTTTTGAACATTTTCACCTTAATAACCTGTTTTCTCAGTCCATCAATGATATTAATTTTAAATTAATTTTTTACAATTATGATAATTTAATTATGAAAAATGGATTCCATATTTTTAATAATAATTTCCAAATTTAGAAAATAGGCCCCTTTTATTTTTAGACAATATAGATAGTAACTTTGGTAATTTTTATTACCATGGTTAAGGGTAAATCAAATAATTAAGGTTAAAAAATAATATTATAAATACTAAAAAACTATCCTAAAACTTGTAATAATTTTATTTTATGAGTGAGTGTCAAAAAAAATATCTTTGGGATGATTTTATGGACTCTTGGAGCCACTTGGATAACTTTAATGCTTTTATAGCATTTTATTCTCAGGAAAGTCAGATATGACATACTAATGTTTTAATAAGTGTTACATTTTTAATATGTGGTTATTAAAAAATATATATTTGACTAGAAATATTAATTTTAAATATAAAATATTTATCTTAATAATGAAAATTTATTTTTATGTTTTAGTAATTAAATAATTTCTTTAAAGGATTACACGAGGATGATGCACTAATTGTTTAATTAATATAAATATTAAATAAATAATATTAAAATATCGAAATAAATATAATTTGGAATAATTAATGTCATAAAATAATTTTATATATGACATAGAAATATCATGGGTATATTAAAGGGATTTTTGAACTTTATCTTCTGTATTGATATTTTTTTAAAGTCAAAGTAATGAATAGTGTAAAAAATGACATTAATGATATTTTAAAATAAATAATATTGTATTAAGAGATATAGAATTGATAAAAATATAAACATTTGGGAAAATTATTGAAATAAATTTTAAAATTTCATTCATGAATCACTTATTGTTCGTTTATAATTTTGTAGTAACTATATTAACCTTTAAAGAGTAAAAACACATGTTTTCACCGTAAGAGTTTAAGTGTTTAAATAAGGGTTAAAACCAAAAGATAAGGATAATAAAGTGACCTAAAATTATCTAAAAAATATTTTATGAGAATATTTAGACATATAATCATCTTAAATTTGAAATAAATCACTTTTTATACATTTATAATTGAATATTTATTTATTTTAATTTAATATTTTGGGAGTTTCCAAAAGTGCCACTCACCTCAATTATAAAAGGGAACCTCCTCCCTCACTTCTTCACACCACTTTGAGCATTCTAGCTCGACAAACCCCTACCATTTTCCCTTTCTAACATCATTATCCAAGTTTTAGAGGTCCCAAGATTTCAAAAATACCTACCCTAGGTCCCTTAAGAGAGGTTATAAAGGAACTCTTTCTAATAAGAAGACGTTAAAGCACATACAACCAAAAGAAAGTGCGAAGTAAGGATTTCTCATCTTAATTTTACTTCTATGAGATATATATCTTTCTTAGAACTAATTTATTGTATGTTGTGTATGAATAATACCCTAAGATATATCATTTAATGGATATCATTATATTCATGGTATTTAATATTTTATTTGATAATTATTACTTTTATGGGACATATGATTCGACTGATTACAATTGGTAAGAGGTTTCTTAAATCAATTTCTATTCATTGGGTTATACATCTACTTCATTGATTATATTATTCCAAAATTATGTGTAGAATCCATTTTTTATTTATTTATGTTATATTCCCACTTATCCTAGTGTGGATATACTATTGTTACACATAATCACCCCATTGATAAATTCTCACCTCAATGATATGAACTTTGTAAGGGGATTTCTAGTCTCACTTTTATTTCTGCGAGACTTATGCCATATTCACCACTTTATGTGGTGTATATAATACCCATTAATTTGTTTTCAGTTTCTTATCCTTATATTTATTGGTATTTAAATATCCATTTTAGTATCTCTATTTCATGGGGTTTACGGTTTCAAATTACCAAAGCGGTAATGGATTTTTATCACAATTTGTATTTTTTGAGGAATTTGTTTTGTTATAATCCTATATTCTTTTATGAGGTGCATATACTACTCCTTTGACATGTCATATTATGAATCTACTTATTCTCATGATATTATAGGTTTTATTTAATGTTATTCCATCATGGGGATTATGATTCAAATGTTTTAAAGTTGTATGGAACACTTTGGAATGTTTAAGGATTATTTTTCTCAATAATTTTTCAATGATATCATTTTAATTATTTTAATCTATGTCAATAAATTTTTTTGAATCTTATATTTAATTGAGGTTTATCTCTTATGAAACTATCTAATATATTTTATTAAATGGTAGTTTGACTAGGGATATTGTAATGTACCTGACCCAGAAGCCACTAAACCGATGCTCTAAGCTGGGTGGTTACAGGACCTTAAGCACGCCTCCCCATACGCCAAAGGTTTTCGAATAGTAGCGGGGATCTAAAAGGTCAATTAGGGAGACTACACCAACTTTTTATTATATTAAGCTAAAACAGAGGATAAAAATAATAGGGGAATAATAACCAATAATACAATAGCATGCATAAACAATCATTTCCCAAAATGGGTAAAACCATATCCAATAGGAAATATTCCATGTTTTTCTAAAAGTGAAAAAGTGAACAAAACCCAAAATAAAGACAAACTACAAAATCCCCCAAATGGTTCTGACACCAAGACCGGGTCCTCCTCCACGTACACCCATGCCAACCCAACTACCTAGAAAGAGCCTCTGCCCCTTCCCTTGACATGAAAACATAAAGTTTTCTCAAGTACCCAACAGAGGTCTGAGTAGGGCTTGAGTACAACTCACTAGGCCACCACCAATAGTGTCTACAAAATATCTGGTATAAACAATTTTTCATTTAAAAATGAAAATAATAATAAATTAAAAAGAAAATATTAAATTCCCTTAACCAGTTTAGGTTTATTACCAACATTTATTACCATTACTTATCTTACCATTTCACCCCATTTTCCATTACTAATCATTTAGAACATATTTATCATGGGTTCATCAAACACAACAAGTTACACGGGCTCAAAGTACACAATCACATGCATGATGAAAAACACACGATTATCCTACCTCACTAGGACTAACTTTTTCATGTCAACCATATCCTAACCTCGAAGCCTTAGTCAGGGTGGATTCAACCATTAGAATACATAGCCTCAGTCCTCTTCCCTAACCCATGCATTAGGGGTGGAGTTTAGAGCCTCAGTCCAACTTGACCCATGGGTGTAGAACCTCATGTTAATACCCCACTCTACCAAGCCATGTGCACATGCTATACATATATGTATCCATTAACCATTCACACAACATCACAACCATTTCCCAAGGAAAACATAAATCATAATAATAACATGAGAGTTAATACCATGCCTTAACCCATTAACAAATTTACCCCATTTCACATCATTTATCCATTTATCCCAATTCCCTTTTATTATGCTTATCTCACTAAGAATTCATTTATTGTGCCTATCTCACTAGGCTTCATTCATTATGCCTAACTCACTAGGCTTTATTACCAGACTCCAAATCCATTCCATTATGGTTTTTAATCATTTCCACATATTAACCCATTTATCTATTCATCATTCTCAAGTGTCAACCCATTTACATATTCCCAAACTATTCACAATTCATCTAGCATAACTATGTTCAACCCATATAAACTACTTCCATGATAACCCAATATCCCTTAGCTTATTATAAATCCTAGGTGCATCACATAACTTCTACCCAACACAATCAATCACATCAACATGTTTATCAAGGGATCTAAATAAATACATAACAATCTCACTTGTTCTTCACAAATCACTAGATCCGGTGAAGTTGGAACACCCCATGGGTGGCCCTAGATGTGTATAATCACTCTCAATACATCCCATGGGGATAATGGGGATTTCCTTCTTAATAAAAATTTTACATAAACATGCCAAGGGTGATCAAATCATACCAAGAGACACCGAAGAACAAAACCACACATGTACAAATCCACAAATAAAACACAGGATAAAACTTGTAGACCACCTACCTCAATTCAACAGGTGAATGCACTCTAAATCGAACCCTTATATTCTATTTCAACCAACCCTTCAAGCTTAAACCTATATCTCACCCAAAGAGTAGGGTTTTAGAGCTTCAGAAAGAGAGGAGAAGAAGTTACAAACCCTAAACTCAAAAGAGAAGTAAGGATGGGATTAGCCTTACCCAGAGCTTGGATATGAAACCAAAAGTAAAAAAAAATGCCTTATAAATGATAGAGATCGATTTATTGGATCCCTTGGGATATTTGGTTCGTTCCTTGGGTGAATAGGGGAGAATGGGGAGGAAATCCTGAGTGGGTATTAAAATCCCAGAGTGGAAAAATTGTAATTTTTTTAAATTTTTTGGGACACAAGGTTTACCCGCATGGTTTTCCAAACAATTCACAAACCATGAGAAGACCACTGTCCAAAATCCTGACTCCTACACAGTTTCCTGGGCTGTCCACCTGGTTAGCACTTACCATGGCCAGACTGTGTGACCTACCCAAAAATCCCCTTTTCTCCATTTTTCATGTCTCGAACCCTTAGAACACCCCTGAGCCTCCTTAAGGACTTAGGTAATCACTTAATTAACCCAAAAAGGGGTTAAAGCCAAAAATTAAATGAGAACATACCTTCCCAAAATTTGGGATCTTACAACCTCCCCACCTTATAACGACTCATCCTCGAGCCGAGATCCCAAAATTCAATGCACTTCCAAGGAAAAGAGATCAGGCCACTGAGCCCACTTATATGATTCCCACTCCCATGCTTCTTCCTGAAGATTCCCATGATTCCATAGTACTTTCACTAACGGAATAACCTTTCCCCTCAGAAATTTCCCACTATGACCCACCACACAAACAAGATGCTCCTCAATGGATGCATCAACCTCAATCTCATCATCCTCAACATCCACCATGTGAGTTGGGTTAGGGTGATACTGTGGAAGCTGCGACACATGAAAAATTCATGCATAACACTATTCTATTGTTGAAGAGGAAATCGGTATGCCACTGGTCCAATCCTCTCCACAATATCAAACAACCCCACATACCTGGGTGCCAACTTTCCCTACTTCTGAATCCGTCGGTGACCCAACCTTGGTGACACCCAAAGGAACACACTATCACCAACCTAGAACTCAAGAGGTCTACGCCTCTAATATTCATAAGACTTCTGCCTACTCTTAGCTATTTCCACATGTTTCTGAATCAAATCAACTTTCTCTTAAGTCTCCTACACAAGACTTGGTCCTAACAGCTCGGATTCACCAGCCTCCAACCAACATAACAGAGATCTACACAACCTCCCATAGAAAGCCCCTAATGTTTCCATCTGAAATGTATCCTGGAAACGGTTGTTGTAGGAAAATTCAACAATCTAAAGGTTCTTCTTCCAGGAACTGCAAAAATATAAGACACAAGACCTCAACATGTCCTCCAACACTTGGATTGTATACTCTGACTTCCCGTCCGTCTATGATTGGAAAGTCGTAATCAAAAGCACCTGCATACCAAGCGCCTTCTAAAACCCTTTCCAGAAGTGAGATGTGAAATGAGGATCACGATCTGAAACTATATTCTTCGGTACACCATGAAACGATACTATTTATTGAATGTACAACTCACCTAACTGGTCAAATGTGTAAGACTCTTGAATCTGTATGAAATGAGCCACTTTCATTAGTCGATCCACAACCACCCAGATTTCATCATTCTTCTAAGGCATCTTCGAAAGACCCACCAAAAAATTCATCATCACTTCATCCCACTTCCATTCCGGAATGGGAAATGGATGTAACAAACCACCTGGGAATTGATGCTTGACCTTCACCTACTAATAGGTAAGACACTGTTCCACAAAGCCCGCAACATCCTTTTTCATTCTTGGAAACCAAAACTATATGTGGAGATCATGATAAATCTTGGTCAAAACAGGATGCACTTACCATTTTGATGCATGGAACTCACGCATAAAATCTTCCTGCATGTATACCGGCACAACCACATGACCATGGAAAAAAAACCCTGTCCACACCGACAGACCAAACAGAAGGTGGATCCCCACCTTTAAGTCTTTCCTTCATGGCCAAAATTTTAATATCGTCAAGATGAACTTCCCTAACTCGACTCAAAAGTGTTGAATAAACCACCACAGAAGAAAGAGTCACCTACCCATTTTCATGCCGCACCTCTAGGTGAATCTCTACGAACAAATCCATCAAATTCCACTCAGTGATGGTTTCATGAACCACATGTCTCTGAGTCTTCTTTCTCAAAGCATCAACAACACCATTCCATTTCCCTGATGTATATACCATATCAAATTCTCAATACTGGAGATACTCAACCCATATTCACTTCTGAAGATTCAAATCCCATTCTGAAAGGATATACTTTAGAATATTGTGATCATTATACACCGTGAACCATTCCCCTAACAAGTAGTTCCTTCAACACTTTAATTCATACACTACTGCATCCAATCCAAGATCATGAGTGGGATAATTTCAGTTATGGGGTATCAATTGCCTCGGCTCCTAATCCACAACCCACTCATCTTGCATCAACACAACCCCAAGCCCGATACCAGGTGCATCACAAAATAGGACATACTTCCTACCTGGATCAGGTAATATCAATATCAGTACAGTCTTCAATCACTTTTTCAAATCTTGAAAGGAATTATCAAAAGAACCAGACCACTAAAACCTGAATCCATTCTTTTTCAAGCCCAATAGTGGTTCTACCAAGTGAGAGAAATCCTGGATGAACCTCTGGTAATACCTGGCCAAACCCAGAAAACTCTGAACATATGAAATAGTCTTGGCATGATCCCAAGACACAACAGCTTTCACTTTCTCTAGATCTTCTAACACACCTACCTCAGAGATGATGTGACCTATAAAGTACACTTCTCCAATCCATAACTGACACTTTGACAGCTTGGTGTATAACTGATGTTCTCTTAGTGTACTCAGAATGATGTCAAGATGTTGGGCATGATCATCATAAATTTTTGATTACACCAAGATGTTATCAACAAAGACAACCACAAACTGATCTATATAAGGATGAAATATTTTTTTCATCAAAGCCTTGAACACCACTAGTGCATTGGTCAAGCCGAAAGGCATCACCAAAAACTCAAACAAGCCGTATCGACTCCTGAAAGCTATCAGCAGTATGTCAGAAGGCCTTACCCTCAAATGGTGATAACCTGATCTCAAATAAATATTATAAAACACCAATGAACCCCTTAACTAATCAAACATGTCAAAAATTATTGGAAGAGGGTATTGATTTTTCTCCATCATCTGATTTAACTTCCAATAATAAATACACAGCCTTAACGACCCATCTGCCTTCTTTGAAAAAAGTACAAGATATCTGCAAGGAGATGTACTTGGACGTATGAAACCATTAAGTTACAACTCCTCAAGTTGAACCTTTAAATAATGGATTTCTACCAGTGCCATTTGGTATGGAGGAATAGAAATTGGCTCCACTCTCGACAACAACTCAATCATGAACTCAATATGCATCTCATGTGGCAACCCTGATAAATCCTCTAGAAACACATCCTAATAAAGATCTAATGCTATAGGGAAGATATACTATTCCCATATTTCATCATCAAGCATAAGACAAGATACTTGATCCGTGCGCCCACCCAAATGCTAACAAAACGGTCCTACACATCCTAATCGAACATCCCACTCTCCGCGATGGACATAAGAATCACCCTAAAGTGACCTGAACGATACCCTGCGATGGTAACAATCTATGTGCTCCTGATACAACACCAACTAGTCCATACCCAAGATCAGGTCAATCCCTGATATCTCAAGAATGAACAAGTCCCATAGAAAAAAATACTCACTGAATTCCAAAGCACATCCCCTACACTGCCTGATATCTTTATTTCTCACCCCCCAAAAGAGTGTCAATCGGCGTAACCCCTCACACACTCTCCACATACAAACACAACTCTACCACAAGATGAGTGAAATAAAAGATTATGTGGAACCGGTGTAAAAAAATGAACTAGAAAGTATAGAAGCTAAAAGGATCATACCTTGAATAGTCGATGGCCTAGCCTCACCATCACCGGGTGCAGACTGAACTGCATGAAGATGACCTACCTCTCTACCTTAGGCTCTAACCTGTGTTCCCTGTACTGCACTACCCTGATGACATGGGAGATCCTTCCCTGAAGTTCCACGTCCACCACTCCTTCCAGTATGGCCCATGGAGCTCCATCTTCCTGCCTGATATGGAGAAACCAATCCCTTGCCTCCGCTTGGAATCTTCCTATCACCAACATTCATGCTCACCTACTAAGGGTTCCTGCAGAACCTCTGAACATGTCCCAATCTTCTGCATGACCGACACTCAACTGGAGGTCGAGGACACTAGTCATGCATGTTCCCTAACCTACCAAACTGATATCAAAACACCTGATCACCACCATGAGAGGATGACCCTCTCTTATGACCACCTTGAACACTTCCTCCCTGCTAAAAACTTTCAAAACAATGCTTTCGGCCCTCGGAAGCTGCACCACTTGTCCACCCAGCTAGTATGACAAGACCACTACCTGAAGTTCCCTTTAGGTTCTCTTCTGAGATCATCGCTTGATCCACTAACTTTGTAACCCTATTCAAGTGAAATATATTCACCTGAGACATGATCTCGTGTCTCAAACCATATTGGAAACACCTTATAACTACTGTCTCATCCCCCACCAATGCTGAAACAAAGGGTCACAGGTTAGTGAAGTGTTTAAAATACTCAATAACCAACATCTATCCCTGATTCAGGCTCATGAACTCTACAGCCCGCTCTTTCCTCAAAGTATCTGGGTAAAAATTCTCCAGAAACTTTTACTGTAAATCTTTCCACAACATCCCCTCATCCTGTTCATTTTGAGCCAAGATGTCCCAACAACGCTTTGCCTGGCCCCACAACATATAAGATTCCAATTTTACCTGCTTCCTATTAGGAGTCTCCAAATGATCAAGTATCGTCTGGATAGACTCTATCCAAAACTCTACTTCATATGGCCCACCATCTCCGGTAAAGGTTGGAGGGTGCTGCTGCTGAAACCCTCTAGTCAACTCAAATATAATCAGTGCAACCTGCCCTGGGTCCCAATCAAACATCTGTATAAAATGAGCCAAGTTCTCTCAGAATTTCTCTTATATACTTTCCTGGATCACCACATTATTTTTCTCCTCTACTAGAGGAGTGTTCTTAGCAACACCCTCTTGTTTCCCAACTATCACTCAACGTTGTGCTGGAATTTCTCTACATTGCCAAACATGAGGTTTAGAAAACATACAATAAAACTTTGACAACTTGATAATAAGAAGGCTCTTCACCAGCCACAACAACCTGCCATACAAGAACCACCCCAACAAACCTTAACATTCCAAAAACATCACCCTGACCATCCCTATCGTGGTCCATGGTCCACAAGGGGTAAAAAGCAATACACCACCGCAAGTCTCACAAAACATGTTACAAACAACATTTTCAATTCATTACAAACTCTTAACTACACATATTTCATTAATCATCACTTATCATTATTTTATCTTCACCCATTTCATTGTTTCATTTATGACATTTTCCCTTTTTAATTATCAAGATGCAAGGTGCATTCTATCTTTCATGCCTCGCACACCCAACCCATGTGTATCTAATATGATGCATTCCACCTATCTCTCTAGGTACCTACATTGATGAATGAATAAAAAACCTCATGCCATTGAGTCCATGAGCCAAATATCATAAAACCATCACATCACACATCATGTGCATCACCAAATAGTGAAATACAATCAACTGTAACATCGCACAATCAAGAACAAAAATTCCCACCCTGGGTGACGTGGGTTTTCCCTCATACATGGGTCAGCTACTCTCAAGAACGAGCTCATTACCAAGGCCTGAAACATCCTAACTCCCATATACCATCCCAAATAACAAGATTCCAGAGAAGGAGAAGAAAGAACTCCTCTGATACTACTTTGTAACGTCCCTGACCTAGAAGACACTAAACCCATGCTTCGAGCCAGGTGGTTACATGACCTTAAGCATGTCTCTCTATATGCCAAATCATTCTTACTAGAATTGGGGGTTAAAAAGGTCAATTGGGGAGACTATAACCCATTTTTATCATAGTAATTAACAACAAAAGATAAAAAAATAGAATAATAATAACCAATAATACAAGAGCATGCATAAATAACCATTTCCCAAAATAGGTACAACCATATCCAACAGTAAATATGCCATGTTTTGCTACAAGTGAAAAAGTGAGAAAAACCCAAAATAAATACAAACTACAAAATCCCCAAAATGGTCCCAACACCAAGACCAAGTCCTCTTATATGTACACCCATGCCAGCCTAACTTCCTAAAAAGAGCCTTTTCCCTTCCTCTAACCTGCAATCATGAAGTCTGCTCACATACCCAACGACAACCTGAGAAGGTTGTGAGTACAACTCAATAGGCCACCACCAAAAGTGTCTACAAATATCTGGTATAAACAGTTGTGAATGAAAAATGGAAATGAGTAATAAATGACAAAGAAAAGATTAAGTGCCCTTAACCTGTTTAGGTCTATTACCAACATTTATTACAATTTCATATTTTACCATTTCATCCCATTTTCCATTACTTACCATTTCCAATGTATTTATCATGGGTTCATCAAACACAACAAGTTACATGGGCTCAAAGTACACAACCACATGCATGAAGAAAAATATGTGGTTATCCTATCTCACTATGACTAAATTCCCCATGTCAACCATATCCTCACCTCGAATCCTCAGTCCAGGTGGATGAAACCGTTAGGGGATCATAGCCTCAATCCTCTTCCCTAACCCATGCATTAGGGCTAGAGTTTAAGGCTTTAGTCTAACTCGACTTGTGGGAATAGAACCTCAAGTCAATACCCCACTCTACCAAGCCATGTGCACATGCTATATATATATATGTATCCATTTACCATTCACACAACATCACAAAAATTTACAAAGGAAAACATAAATCATAAAAATAAAATGATATTTAATACCATGCCTTAACCAATTAACACATTTACCACATTTCACATTATTTATAAATTAATCCCAATTCCCTTTTATTATGCTTATCTCACTAAGAATTCATTCATTGTGCCTATCTCACTAGGCTTCGTTCATTATGCCTAACTCACTAGGCTTTATTACCAGGCTCATAATCCATTCCATTATGTTCCTTAATCATTTACACATATTAACCCATTTATCCATTCATCATTCTCAAGTGTCAACCCATTTACACATTCCAACACTATTCACAATTCATCTAACATAACTATGTTCAACCCATATAAACCACTTCCATGCTAACCCAATATCGCTTAGGTTATTATTAATCCTTGGAACATCACCTAGCTTATACCCAACACAATCAATCACATCAACATTTTTATTAAGGTATCTACATTAATACACAACAATATCACTTGTTCTTCATAAATCCCTAGATCCAAGGAAGTCAACACACCCCATGGGTGACCCTATATTAGTCTCATCACCCTCGACGCATCCCACGGGGATTGTGGGGGTTTATATTTACCGAATTTATAACAATTTTACCTAAAAATTCCAAGGGTGATCAAAACATACCAAGAGACACCCAAGAACAAAACCACACATGAAAAATTCCACAAATAAACCATGGGATATAACTTTTAGACCACCTAACTCAATTCCATGGGTGAACAAACTCTTAATTAAACCCTTATCCTCTGGTTCAACCAACCGTTGAATCTTCAACCTAGATCTCACCCAAAGAGTAGGGTTTTATAGATTCAAAAATAGAGGAGAAGAAGATACAAACCCTAAACTAAAAAGAGAAGTAAGGATGAGATTATCCTTACCCGGAGCTTTGATCCACAACCAACGACACAAAAAATTCCTTAGAAATGAGGGAGATTGATCTCTTGGAGCTCTTAGGAGATTTGGTTCGTTCCTAGGGTGAATATGGGATAATGGGGAGGAATTCCCGAGTGGGTATTAAAAACCTGTAGTGGAAAAATTTTAAATTTTTAAAATTTTATGGGCCACATGGTTTACCAATACGGTTTTCCAAACTGCTCACAAACCGCTTAGAGGCCACTATCCAAAATCCCACCTCTTGAATGGTTTCCAGGTATAACGAACCTGACATTTCTTACATTACTATTAAATCATTATATAGAAAAAAATAATAGTTTTACACCATGATATTCCAAATTTTAGTGCCTTGGTAAAACTAGGACCAAACATAACATTTACAACATTAAGCATAAGATTTATTTAATTCCTTCCCCTATAGCTTCTTATTGGAACTTGAACTCTCCTTAGTACATGTAGTCACTTGAGTATATACATCAAAAAATTGGTGAGATAAAATCCCATAAATATGATATATAATAACAATAGATCATGGGTGAGCAGAATCACAACATAAGCGAAGGATCATGAACATGAGAGGAAGCATTAATAAAAGACTTGAAATGTGGCAATGCATAAAAATGAAACATCATGTCTTAGTGGTTAACTACCACACATAGTTGTGAACAAAGATATAATAATGTTCACACATAATTTCACTTTAACTTATGAGATTAATCACTTTACTCAATGCATTGGAGCTCTGTATAATTTTGGGCGCACCCATCACATCATAATATTCATTTTGTACTAAATAATTCTGGACACACCCATCACATCATAATATTCTCATTATCATGAATGAAACATAGAAAATATATCAAAGATGAACATTAATAATCCATTTAAAGGAATTAGTTTCATCTCATAATAACACATTCATAAACTTTGGGTTTCAAAAAAAAGAGGGAATAACATACTTAATACAAGAACCATCAACATTGAGTGAGAAGTAAAAAGTGTGCTTTTTAAAGAAGAGTTATTTTGGAAAAAAAATTTGTCATAAAATATAGTGGAAAACATGTATATCACATAAGAGGTAAGATAATGATTAAAAAATTATTTTTAAGGAGTGACCATACCAAAAATGGAGTGAAATATGGAGAACCCAAAGAAAGAAAGTTTGGTTCAAGAATTTCCCCTTACCTTGAATCTGAATAATTTCTTCGCTTTAATTTCATTTATAACCACATTAGATTCATTAATTAATAATTAAAGAACCTTATATACATTAATATGGTTTATTATGTCATCATTAAGTTATTTTATGGGCCTTTTGATGAGTTATAGAGTTTAAATACTAGGTTTGGGAAAGTTCATTTTTATGGTTTTCTTAAGCGGTTCACTTGTATTCATAAATAGAAGTTCATGTAAAAAATGGATAAATATAAAAAAATGATATTTAATGTTATTAATTATATTAAAAGAATTTAAATTATATTATAATTAATTATGTTATATACCATGTGGATGAATCATTAGATAATAATTTAATGATGATCATTTGGGTTAATTCAGGCGGGTTTCCAACCACAATAAACTTGTTTTGTTTAATCATTTATTAATATGTACATAAGTTAGTTATAGAACACTAAATAGGATATAATACCTATAACATAATCTGGTTCACCATAAAAATGGTTTCATGACCAGATCTGAAGGCAGTAATGAAAAAATAAAAACATGTCTTTTTTTTATGGTGATAAATTAACACCTCACGAACAATGTTTTCTTTTCGAAAATAAAAAGAAGAGGAGAAGGGGTAAGGATGATATATTATCCCATTATTATAATAAAACTACATTTTATGTAAGATACTAGATTTATCATACCATTTGGATGAGGTTAGGTGGGTAGATATTAAGAAAAGAACTTGAAATTGAAAGGAAAATAAAGGAAAAGAGAGAGAGGGGAATTACAACTTGAATCCCCCTATTGAGATCCTCCTTAAGAAACATAGGATTGGTATTTTGATGATACTAGAAGATCTTGGACGTGGGGGAGGGGCTAAAGAATATTTTTGGACAAATATTAGGCAAGTTTTTAAGCTTGAGAGGAGTGCTTTGGCAAGGGGAGTAAGAGGGGTTATTTATACACAAGGATGGGGTGTTTTTAGAATAAAATATTAAATAAAATAATATATCAAATGCTTGAATTTTAATAGTAGTTTTTTGACATAATAAATCATATATTAATATAATTTAATTTTTTATACTTTAAATCATCTTTATAATTTGAATTCATTAATTTATTAAAATGAAAGTGAAAGAAAGAGAAAACGATACTTTAAGGAATCACCTTTGGACTTTAGGCTTTGGAAAGTTATTTTTTGGTTTGGAAATTGAGTTTATTGTATTTTAATGATCCATTTATGAAATTAAATATAAAATGGATGAATCTAAAGTTCTATAAAGTTTATGTCATCATTACATCATGAATGATGTAATTTAAGATATACGAGTTCTATGAAAAACTGTATTTTTACTATTCACATGAAAAGTAAAGTATTTCAGAAAAATACCAAAAATTCACCCTAACTTTATTTTGATGTCTAGAATCCAAAAATGAATCCCATTCTTCACAAATAATTTTGTAAATATTATTAATTTATTTTTTAATTTAAATCAAAATTTACTTGAAAAATGCAGTTTTTTAAAATTAAAACTGATTTCATAATGCTTTAAAAAATTACATAAGGTCTTATAAAATTATCTTAAAACAAAAAATACATAGAATTGTTAATTTATGATTTTTTTATTAAAATAAATTTTATTTTAAATTAATTCATTAATTATATTTAATTATTTATGACTTACAAAAACACGAATAATTTTACTATAGTCAAATTGTCACTTATAAGATGCCTAAATTCTATTTAATCATTCATGGGTGAGGTTAAAATTTTATTGGATGATTTACTATTCATAAGGGTTATATTAATATTCATATGGGTAGGTTACTATTCATAAAGGTGGGTTACTATTCACTAAAAATTAATTTTGTCATATTAGACTCCAAACATCATACTAATCGCAACCGTGTATGTCATATTTTCGAAATTCAAAACATAGAAGTGGAAAAATAATGTTTAAAGGTCACATAGTATTTAGTATCATTATATTTATTTTTGATTCCTAATGCAATTATACTATAAGGAATAATTATAAGAAGGTAATTTCATTGATAAAACTTTGGGTCGTTACATTCTTCCCCCTTATGAAATTTCACCCTTAAAATTTCGTTTTACATAAATAGGTGAGGGTACTTATCCTTCATCGCCTCTTCCAGTTCCTAAGTATCTTTTTCAAACTTATAGTTATTCCAAAACACTTTAAAAAGATGGGTTGTCTTGTTGCATATGACCTTATCTCTCTTATCCAGAATCTTTACCGGCTACTCCTCATAAGACATACCATCTTCCAGCTGTACCACCTCTGAGTTCAGTATATGTGAGGGATCTTCTATGTACTTACTCAGGCGTGATACGTGAAACACATCATGAACTTGATCCATATTCAGTGGAAGTGAAATCTGATAGGCCATGACTCTTATGCGGTCAAAGATCTCAAAGGGTCCAATGTACCTTGGTGTTATCTCCCATTTCCTTCCAAAACACACGACTTTCTTCTATGGTGAAATTTGAAGGAAGAATTTATCTCCAATGAATAACTCCAATCCCCTTTGATGGTTGTCAACGTAGATCTTTTTACGACTCTGAGTAGCTTTGATATGTTTTTGGATGACTTGAACCTTCTCTGTCATCTCTTGCACAAGGTCAGGTGCAAGTAGCTTTCTTTCTCAAACTTCATCCCAACAAGTTTGAGTTCTAAATCAATTTCCATATAGAGCTTCAAATGGAGTCATCTGAATACTCAAGTGGAAGCTATTGTTGTATGATAACTCATCCAATGGGAGATATTGATCCCATCCACCTTTGAATTCTAAATAGTAGGCTCTTATCATGTCTTCAAGCATCTGAATAGTCCTTTCAGATTGGCCATCAATTTGGGGGTGATAGGCCATGAAAAAAATTAATTCAGTACTCAAATATTGTTAAAGAATCCTCCAGAATTAGATGTGAACCTTGGATCATGATCAGAGACAATCGATAGTGGAACACCATGCAGTCTCACCACTTCCTTCACATATATATTTTTAAGTTTTTCAAGTGAGAGATTTTCCTGAATAGCGATAAAATAGGAATTCTTGGTGAGTTGGTCAACCGCAACCCATGTCACATTATTTCCCTTGGACATCCTTAAGAGACCTGTGACAAATTCCATAGTGACATTCTTCCATTTCCACATGGGCATAGTCAATGGCTACATCATCCCTTTGGACTTATGTCTCTCTGCTTTAACTTGCTGACATACCAAGCACCTTGATATATATTATGAAATCTCCTTCTTCATGTTGTCCCACCAGAAGTGTTCTTAGAGATCATGGTACATATTGGTGGTATCAGGATGGATAGATAATGTTGAGTTATGTGCATTTCCCAATAACTCCTTCTTTACCATGGGAGATGCAGGCGCACAAAGCCGCATTCTAAACCGAATCATACTATCACCATCGATATAGAACACATTCATCTTCCCTTCTTTTACTGCATTCAACTTCTTTTGTAAATCCAGATCATCCCTTTGTGCCTCTTTATTTATCTCTTGTATTGATGTTTGCACAATAATTTGTTCAAGGTAGGATATATCCCCTGACCTTATAATTTCAAAATCTATTCTTTTCATATCCAAGAAGATGGGGTCTTTCTCAATCCATAAAATGGATAGAGTAGCAGGTTATTTTCTTCTTAGAGCATTAAATACCTTGTTCGCCTTTCCAGGATGATAGTGAATAAAGAAATCATAGTCCTTGATTATCTCTAACCATCTCCTTCAATGCATGTTGAGCTCCTTTTGTGTGAATATATACTTTAGGATCTTGTGGTCGGTGTATATGTCACACTTATCACCATAAAGGTAGTGCCACCAGATTTTCAAGGAAAAAATCAAGGTTTCTAGATCTATATAATGTGTCAGATAGTTCTTCTCATGGATCTTCAACTGCCATGAGTAATAGGATATCACATTATCATTTTTCATTAGTACACAACCCGATCCTTTCTTTGAATCATTGTTGTATATCACAAAACTTTATCCAATTTTCAGTAGTATGAGTATAGGCGAAATGATCAGACTTCTCTTTATCTCCATGAAGCTTCCCTCACATTCTTCTGTTCAAACATACTTTACCCCTTTCCTTATTAACTTAGTTATAAGGTTTGACAATCATGAGAAATTTCTCACAAAACGTCGGTAGTACCCAACTAATCTAAGAAAAATATGGATTTATGTTATAGTAGAGGGCTGGTCCATTCCTCAATCACTTTTTTTTTTGAAGGGTCCACAAAACTTCCCTCAATTTTGATCACATGTCCCAAGAATGTGACTTGATTCATCCAAAAGCCACACTTTTTGAACATGGCATACAACTTCTTCTTTCTCAATGTCACCAACACAAGTCTTATATGTTCTTCTTGTTCCTCATTTCTCTTGGAGTATATGATAATATCGTCAATAAACACTACCACAAATTTATCGAGGTAATGTCTAAAGACTCTATTCATTTAATCCATGAATATTTAAAAGTAATTAGTAAGTCTGAAGGGCATCACCAGAAACTCATAGTGCCCATATCTTGTACAGAAGACAGTCTTCTGAATATCTTCCTTCTTCACCTTTAGTTGATGATATCCAGAATGAAGATCCACCTTTGAGGAGTATTGAACTCTTCTTAACTAATAAAACATGTCATCAATCCTTGGAAGTGAATAATTTTTCTTTATGGTGATCTTGCTGAGTTCCTGATAATCGATACACAACCACATTTTTCTATCCTTCTTCTTCTCAAAGAGCACCGACGCGCCCCAAGGTTATGCAATAGGGCGTATGAACCCTTTTTCCAAATGATCTTGTAATTCCATCTTTAACTCTTCTAGTTCGATAGGATATAACATATAGGGACACTTTGAGATAGGATTATCTTTGGTTATGAGTTCTATTGATAAATCTACCTCATGATCTGGGGGAAGTCTGAGTAACTCTTTGTGAAATACATCACTATATTCCCTCACAATAGGCATTAGCGTAAGATTGGAACTTTCCTTTGAGTCAACTATTTTACGAGGTATACCTCTTCATAGGGAATCAAGACCCACAACATTGAAGGATTTTTCAAAGGGGATTCATGATATTCTTTTCATTTTTTGAGGAGCATGGGATGGTTTGAAATATGAAAAGATATTTTCTTTTCCCGACAGTTGATATGTTCTCTATATAATGAGAAACAATCCATTCCAATTATGGAGTCTAATTTCAACAAGGTAAGTATTATGAGATTCACTGGAAGAATCTTCCCAAATATGTCAACATTAGAAGTGTCAAAGACTTAGGTTTCAATGATTTCACCACTCAGTGTTTTTACATATATCTCTACTTCAAGGTTATGGGGCTTAGATTATATAGTTCTAGAGAACATTCAAGATATAAAGGAATGTGTAGAACCAGAATCAAATAATTAATTTTCCATTCTTGAGTGAATAGGAAGTGTACCTTGTACGAATTCATTATCTTGATCTACTTTTGTAGTAGTGATGGCATAAGCCTTCCCTTGTTCCTTTGGATTTTGTGGATGCTGATACTAATTACCCTTAAGGACTCAAGGTTTTGTACATTGTCTTTCATAGTTCCCTTACTTCCTATTGTTGTAGCATTGGACTATGGGTGGTTCTCTCCTTTATTCCACCACATTCTCCTTCCTTCTCATGTCTTTTTGACATTCATGAGCTTGGTGGCCTTCTTTCCCACACTTGAAGCATTTCCACATCCCTTTGATGTAGTTCCCATGATGCAGCTTCCCACATTTTTGGCATGTGGGTCATTGAGTTTTCTTACCAAATTTATCATTAGATCCTCTGGATTGAAACTCCATCTTTCATTTTTTATCAACATATCCATGGGAAAATTCTCCAAACTCCATCTCTACATTTAGAGAACATTGAAAAACTTTTTCATAACTCCCAAAGTCTCTAATTTCAAGAGCCTTTCAAAGATGTGGTTTTAATGCACTAAAGAATCTATAAATTTTTCTATCATTTTTTATAACAAAACATGAAGTGTACCTTGAAATCGTTGGGAAATTCACTTCGTAGGTCATGAATGATTCTCCTTTATTTTTCTTAAGATATATGAATTATCTCTCCATCTTCATATGAAGAGTTTGTGGAAAATACTTGTTTAGAAACATGATCCTAAAGTCTCCCTATTCAATATCTTCAATTTTGTATCATGGATTGGTGTTCTCAATCAAATCCCACAATTGATCAACCTCTCCATCTAGAAGAGAAATGGACAGAGTCACATTCTCTATCTCAGAACATTGGAGAACATAAAAGATCTTCTCCATGGAGTTGACCCACTGTTATGCAACTAGAAGATAAGAAGATCCACTAAATGTCGGTGCTAGTTGCTGTATAAAACACTCGATAGCCAGCTATTCCCTCTTAGTTAAACGAGGAAGTTCCCCATTATTTTTTTTATTTTTCATAACCTGAGATAGTTGGTAAAAATATTCATGAATTTTTTAACTCCACCTCCCAAATCATTGGAGATGTCATTCCAGCATTCATTTCATTGGCCTCCACATGAGTTGTTGGCCTCGTTTCTCCTAGTTACCACCATTTTCTAAAATAGAAACGGTTAGAACAAAACATAAGTAAAAAATACATGAATAAATTATTCATTTTTACAATTTACACTAAAATAATAACTTATAGGATCCCTATGTAAAGATTCTTCTGTGCATATTTGTACTCAATCTCATGCTCAAGGTTTTCTCCAGGGTTCACTAATCCTAATTCTCAAATTAACTAAACCTTACCTATAATACCAACTATAACAACCCTGGATTTTTTCCGTTAATATTATATCACTATAAATAAAAACAACATAATAGTATTACATCATGAGTATCCATAGGTTTAGTGTCTTGGTAAAACTAGGACCAAACATAACATTTAAAACATAAAGCATACCATTTATTTAATTCCTTCTTCTCTAGCTTCTTATTGGGACTTGACATATCCTTAGTACATGTAGTCACCTGAGTATATACATCAAAAAAGGGGTGAGATAAAATACCACTAAGAGGATATATAAGAAGAATTTATCATTGGTGAACACAATCACAACATAGGAAAAGGATTATGAACATGAGAGGAAGCATTAATAAAATACTTGAAATGTGACAATGCATAAAAAACGAAACATCATTTCTTAGTGGTTAAATACCACACATAGTTGCGAACAAATCTAGAATCATGTTCACACATAATTTCACTCTAAATCATGAGATTCATCACTTTACCCAATTCATTGGAGTGCTGTATAATTCTAGGCCCACCCGTCACATCATAACATTCATTTTGCGCTATATAATTTCAGGCGCACCCGTCACATCATAACACTCTCATTATCATCCAAGCCACATAGAACATATATCAAATATGAACATAAATAAACCACGTAAAGGAATGGGTTTCATCTCATAATAAAACATTCATAAACCTTGGGTTCCCAAAAGAAATATGGAATAACATACTTGATACAAGGACCATCAACCTTGAGTGAGAAGTAAAAGGTGTTATTTTGAAAGAAGAGTTCTTTTAAAAAACATTTATATGACATAAAATATAGTGAAAAACATGTATATCCCATAAGAGGTAATATAATTATGAAAAAATTATTTTTAAGGAGTGACCATACCAAAAATGAAGTGAAATATGGAGAACCCAAAGAAAGAAAGTTGGGTTCAAGAATTTCCCTCTAACCTTATATCCGAAAAATTTCTTCACCTTATTGTCCTGTATAACCACATTAAATTCATTAATTAAAAATTCCAAAACCTTTTTTACATGAATATGTTTCATTAAGGTCTCATTAAGTTATTTTATCAGCCTTTGGATGAGTTATAGAGTTTAAATACAAAGTTAGAGAAAGATCATTTTTGTGGTTTTCATAAGCGGTTCACTTGTATTCATAAATGGAAGTTTGTGTAGAATATGGATAAACAAAAAGAATTGATATTTCATGTTGTTAATTATATTCCAGGATTTTAAATGATCTTATAATTAATTATGTTATATACTATGTGGATGAATCATTAGATAATAATTTAATGATGTTCGTTTGGGTTAATTCAGGCGGTTTTTTGACCACAATGAACTTATTTTGTTTAATCATTTAGTAATATGTACATAAGTTAGTTCAAGAACACTAAATAGGATATAATACCTATTAAATAATATTTTTCAACTATAAAAAGTGTTTCATGACCAGATCTGAAGGTGGTAAATAAAAAAATTAAAACATTTCATTTTTGAAGTTGATAAATTAACACCTCCCAAACAACGTTTTCTTTTCTAAAATAAAAAGAAGAGGAGAAGGGATATGGATGATATATTATCCCATTAGTATCATCATATTATAGTATATGTGAGATAATGGAGTTAACATACCATGTTAATGAGTATAGGTGGGGAGAGATTAATAAAAGAACTTGAAATTGAAAGGAAATTAAAGGAAACGAGAGATAAAGGGGGGGGATTACCTCTTGAATCCTCATCTTGAGATCCTCCTTAAGAAACCTCGGATTTGACTTTTGACGAGAACAAAAGCTCTTAGACGTAAGGTATAGGCTAAAGAAGATTTTTGGATAGATATTAGACAAGTCTTGAAGCTTGAGAGGTGTAGTTTGTAAGGGGAGGGAGAGGGGTTATTTATACAAGAGGAGGGGTTTTTTTAGAATAAAATATTAAATAAAATAATATATCAAATGTTAGACTTGTAATAGTAGTTTTTTGACATCATAAATCATATATTAATATAATATATTATTTTAGACTTTAAATCATCTTTATAATTCTAATTCATTAATTTATTAAAAGCAAAGTGAAAGAAAGAGAAAAAGATACTTTAAGGAATCACTTTTTGACGTTAGGATTTGGAAAGTTTTTTTTAGGTTTTTAAATTGAGTTTACTCTATTTTAAGGATCCATTTATGAAATTAAATATAATATGTCCTAATATAAAGTTCTAGAAATTTATATCATCATTACATTGTGAATGATGCAATTTAGGATATACCAGTTATGTGAAAAACTGTATTTTTACTATTCACCTGAAAATTAAAGTATTTCAGAAAAGTACCAAAAAATTCACCCTAACCATTTTTTGATATTTATAATACAAAAATGAAGTCCATTTTTACAAAATAATTTTCTAAATATGATTAATTTAGTTTTTAATTAAAATCATAATTTACTTGAAAAATATTTTTTGTAAAAAATTAAAACTGATTTCCTAATGCTTTCAAAAATTACATAAGGTCTTATATAATTATCTTAAAACCCAAAAGACATATAATTTTTAATTTATGAAAAAAAATTGGAAACTAAATTTTCTTTTAAATTAATTAATTAATTATAATTATTTATTTATGACTTACAAAAACACCAATACTTTTACTATAGTAAAATTTTCACTTATAAGATGCATAAATTTTATTTAATCATTAATGGGTGAGGTTACTATTATTTTGGATGATTTACTATTCATAAGGGTCATATTACTATTCATAAGGGTAGGTTACCATTCATAAGGGTAGGTTACTAAACGCCAAAAATTAATTTTATCTTATTGGACTCCAAACATCTTACTGATTGTAACCATGTATATCAGATTTTAAAAACTCAAAACATAAAAGTGAAAAAATTATATTTAATGGTCACATAGTATTTAGTATCTTTATATTTATTTGTGTTTCCAAATGTGATTATACTATAAGGAATAATTATAATAAGGTAATTACATTGATAAAACATTGGGTTGTTACACCTGGGTTGTCCGTACAATTACCACTAACCATGCACAGACCATGCGACCTACCTAGAAACCCCCCTTCCTCCATTTTTCATGTCCCAAACCCTCAGAACACCCCTGATACTCCTTAAATACTTGGGTAAGAAATTGATTAACAAAAAAATGGATTCAATCCAAAATTTAAACGAGAACATAACTTCCCAAAATCTAGGATCTTACAACCTACCCACCTTATAACAGCTTGTCCTCGATCCAAGCTCCCAAACTTCATTGTACTTCCAAGAAAAAGTGATGGGGACACTAATCCCGCATACCTGATTCCTACTCCCATGTTTCTTCCTGAGAATTCCCATGCTGACATAGTACTCACACTAATGGAACAACCTTTCCTTACATGACTTTCTCACTACGATCCACCACAGAAATTGGATGCTCCTCAAAGGACGCATCAGTCTGAAGCTCAAAATCCTAAACATAAACCATGTGATTTGGGTCAAGGTGATACTACTGAAGCTACGACACCTGAAAAACATCATGCATCCCGCTATACCACTTTGGAAGAGCCAATTGGTATGCCACAGGTCTGATCCTCTCCACAATCTCAAACGAACCCACATACATGGGTGCCAACTTGCCCTGCTTCCGAATCAATTGGTGAACCAACCTTGGAGACACCTAAAGGAACACACGATCAGACACCTCGAAATCAATAGGTCCATGCCTATGATATGCATATGGATTCTTCCTAATTTTATCCATTTCCATCTGTTTTTGAATAAACTCAAACTTCTCCGAAGTCTCCTTCCCGAGACTCGATCCCAATATCTCGAATTCATTGTCCTCCAACCAACACAATAGAGATCTATACAACCTCACATAGAGATCCTCAAATGGTTCCATCTGAACTACATCTTGGAAACTATTGTTCTAGGAAAATTCAACAAGCGACAGGTGATTCTCCTAGAAACCACCAAAATCCAAGACACAAGCCCTCAACATGTCCTCCAACCCATGGATTGTACACTATGACTGCCCATCCATCTATGGGTGGAAAGTTGTAATCAAAAGCACCTGAGTACCAAGTGCCTTCTGCAACCCTTTCTAGAAGCGTGATGTGAAATAAGGATCACAATCAGAAAATACAGTCTGCAGTACACCATGCAACCGTACTATTTCCCTAACATACAACTCACCCAACTGGAAAACTTTGTAAGTCTCCTAAATCAGTAAGAAATGAGACACTTTCATTAGTCAATCCACAACTTCCTAGATTGAATCATTCTTCTGAGGCTTCCTCGGAATACCCACCACAAAATCCATCATCACTTCATCCCACTTCCATTCTGGAATGGGAAATAGATGTAACAAACCACCTGGTCATTGATGCTTGGACTTCACCTATTGACAGGTAATACATTGTGCCACAAATCCATCAACTTCCTTTTTCATTCCTGACCACAAAAACTAGCTACGAAGATCATGATACATCTTGGTCAAACCAGGATGCACTTCCCATTTTGGTGCATGGAACTCACGCATCAACTCTTCCCGTATGTATACCAGCACAACCACATGACCATGAACACAAACAACCCCATCCACACCGATGACCCAAACAGAAGGTGGATACCCATGTTTAAGTATTTCTTTCATGGAAAAAATTTCAAGATCGTCAAGATGAATTTCCCTAACTCCACTCAAAAGTTTCGACTCAACCGCCACAGAAGAAAGATTCACCTAACAATTTTTATCCTGCACCTCAAGGTGCATCTCTATGAACAAATCCATCACCTTCCCCTCGGTGCTGGATTTTGGAACCACCTGAATCTGAGACTTCCTGATCAAAGCATCAGCAACACCATTCCCTTTACAAGGTGTATATACCATCTAAAAGTTTAAAAACTGGAGATAATAAACCCATATTCACTGCGAAAAGATATACTTTAGACTCTTGTGATCGGTATAAACCGTGAACCGTTCCCCCAACAAGTAGTTCCTACAACACTTTAAGGAATAAACTAATGTAACAAACTCAAGATAATGAGTGGGATAATTCTACTCATTGGGTCTCAATTTCCTCAACCCATAATACAAAACCCACTCATCTTGTATCAACACATCCCCAAGCCCAATACCGGATGCTTTACAAAATAAGACATACTTCCTACCTGGCTTAGGTAAGATCAAGATCAGTGCAGTCGTCAATCACTTTTTCCACTCTTGAAAGGAATTCTTGCCAGCCTCAAACCACTCAAAACTGATTCCCTTCTTTTTCAAGCCCGAAATTGGGGCTACCAAGTGAGAGAAATATTGGATGAACTTTTGGTAATACCCGACCAAACCCAGAAAACTCGGAACATCTAAAACACTCTTGGGATGATCCCAAGACACAACAACCTGCACTTTCTCTGGATCCACTGACAAACCTGCCTTAAGATGATGTGACCCAAAAAATGAACTTATCTAATCCAGAACTGACACTTTGACAGCTTGGAATATAGACGATGCTCTCTTAGTGTACTCATAATGATGTCAAGATGCTGGACATGATCGTCATGAGTTTTCTAGTACACCAAGATGTCGTCAAAAAAGACAACCACAAAGAAATCTAGATAAGGATGTAATATTTGGTTCATTAAATCCATTAACACTATTAGTGAATTGGTTAACCCTAAAGGCATCACCACAAACTCAAAAAATCTATAATGACTCTTGAAATCCATCAGTGGTATGTCAGAAGGTCTCACCCTCAAATGGTGATAACCTGATCTCAAATCAATATTAGAAAACACTAATGCACCCCTCAACTGGTCAAACATGTTATCAATTCTGAAAATAGGGTATCTATTTTTCACCGTCATCTGATTCAACTTCCGATAAATAATACACAACCTTAACAACCTGTCATCCTTCTTTGAAAAAAAAACATAGGATATCCCCAAGGAGACATACTGGGATGCATAAACCACTTACGTCCCAACTCCTCAAGCTGAACCTTTAACTTATGGAGTTTTTCCAGTTCCATTTGGTATGGTAAAATAGAAACTAGATTTGCTCCCAGCAAAAAATCAATCGCGAACTCAACATCCCTCTTAGGTGGCAACCCAGAGAAATCTTAAAGAAACACATCCTGAAACTGATCCACTACTAGAGGTAAGATAGACTATTCCCCTATTTCATCATCAATAATGAGACAAGCTACTTGAGCTATGATCCCACCCAACTGTCAGCAAAATGGACCCACATAACTTGCTTGAATATACCACTCTCCGTGAAGGACATAAGCATCACTTTTAAGTGACCTGAACAGTACCCTGCGATGGTAACAGTCTATGTGCACCTGATACAACACAAACCAATCCATACGCCAGATCAAGTCAAACCCTTAAATCTCAAGAATGAACAAGTCCCACAGAAAAAATACCAACTGACTTACAGATCACATCCCCTACACTGCCTGATATCTTTATTTCATACCCCAATGGAGTGTCAATCGACCTAACCCTGCACACACTCTGCACAGAAAAACCCAACGCTACCACAATCTTTACAGAAATAAAAGAGTGTGGAAATAGTGTCATAAAATGCACTAGAAAGCATATAAGCTACAAGGATCATATCTCAAATAGTCTATGGCCCAACCTCTCCATCACCGGGTGCAGATTTAACTGTATGAAGCTGACCTACCCCTCTACCCTGGGCTCCAACCTGTATGTCGTGCACTGCACTACCCTACTGACATGGGTGATCTTTCCCCAGAGTTCCACACCCACCACCCATTCATGTACAGCCTGTGGAGATCCAACTGCCTTCCTGATAGGGAGAAACTGATTTCTTTTCTCTGCTTGGAATCTGCCTGTCACCAAAATTCATGATCACCTGTTGAGGGTTTCTACATAACATCTGCATGTGTCCCAATCTACCGTATGATCGTCACTCAATAGGAGGTCAAGGAAACTATCCATTCATGTTCCCTGACCTACCAAAATGATAGAAGAAAACCTAATCACCACCCTGAGAGGCTAACCCTCTCTTATGACCACCTTGCACACTTTCACCCTTCTGAAAGCTTCCAAAATGATGCTTCTGACCCTCAGAAGCTGCACCACTTGTCCACCCAATTGGAATTACAAGCCCACTACTTCAAGCTCCCTTTAGGTTCCCTTCTGAGATTAGTGCTTAATCCACTACCTCTGTAACCCTATTTAAGAGAAATATATTCACCTGAGACCTGATCTCCTATCTCAACCAATCCCAGAAATGCCTTGTAACTGCTGCCTCATCCCCCGCCAAAGATGGAAAAAAGCGTCGCAGGTTAGTGAAGTGGCCAACATACTCCATCACTAACATCTGTCCCTGATTCAGGCTCATAAACTCTGCATCCCCCTCTTTCCTAAAAGTCTCTAGGTAAAAATACTCTAGAAATTTTTCTTCGAAATATTTCCACAACATCCCCTCAACCTGTTCAGTATGAGCCAAGATGTCCCACCAAAGCTTTGTTGGTCCCTGCAACATATAAGCTTCCAACTTGACCTGATTCCCATCAGGAGTCTCCAGATGATCATGTATCATCTTGAAAGACTCAATCCAGTACTTTACTACCTCTGTCCCACCCTCTGTAGTAATGGTCAGATGGTGCTGCAGCTGAAACCCTCTGGTCAGCTCAAACATACTCAATACAACCCGCCTTGGGTCCCCATCCATCATCTGCATAAAATGAGCCATGTTCTCTTGGAAATAATCTTCTCTAATTTCCTAGATCACCACATTATCTTGCTCCTCTACTGGAGAAGTGTTTTTAGCAAACATCCTCTCGTTTCCCAATTGGCGCTCGACGTTGTGGTGGATTTTCTCTACATTTCCAAACATGAGGTTTATAACACATACCATAAAACTTTCAAAACTTCATAAAAAGAAGCATATTAACCATCCACAACAATCATCCATTCATGAACCACCCCAACAAACCTCAACTTTCTAAAAAAATCACCTCGATCATCCCTACCACGTGCTATGGTTCACAAGTAGTAAACAACCATACACCACCACAAGGCTCACACAACATGTTACAAAAAACATTTTCAATTCATTAAAAATCCTTAATTACACATATTTCATTAATAATCACTTATCATTCTTTTATCTTCACCCCTTTCATTGTTTTGTTTACGACATTTTTTCCTTTTCAATTATCAAGATGCAAGGTGCATTCTATCTTTCATGCCTCGCACACCCAACCCGTGTGTGCCTACCATGATGCATGACACCTATCTATCTAGGTTCCTACAATGATGCATGAATGCAAAACCTAGTTCCATTGAGTCCACAAGAAAAATATCATAAAACCATCACATCACATATCATGTGCATCACCCAATGGTGAAATATCTTCAAATGTAACATCACACAATCAAGAACAACAATTCCAACCATGGATGACATGGGTTTTCCCACATACATGGGTTAGATACTCCAAAGAATGATCTCATTACCAAGGCCTGACACATCCTAATTCCCACATACCATCCCAAATAACATGATTCCAAAGAAGGAGAAGAAATAACTCCTCTGATACCACTTTGTAACATCCCTGACCCAGAAGCTGCTAAACTGGTACTCTGAGCTGGGTGGTTACATGACCTTAAGTGCACCTCCCCATATGCCAAAGGTTTCCAACCAGTATTGGGGGTCCAAAAAGTCAATTGGGGAGACTATACCCCCTTTTATCAGAGAAAGACACAACATAAGATAAACAAAATAGCAGAATAATAACCAATAATACAAGAGCATGAATAAACAACCATTTCCCAAAATGGGTATAACCATATCCAACAGTAAATGTGCCATGTTTTTCTACAACTGAGAAAGTGAACAAAACCCAAAATAATGACAAACTGCAAAATACCCAAAATGGCCATCACACCAAGATCGGGTCCTACTCCACGTACACCCATGCCACCCCAACTAATTAGCAAGAGCCTTTGCCCTTCCCTTGACCTGCAAACATGAAGTCTACTCAGGTACCCAACAACGGCCTGAGTAGGGTGTGAGTACAACTCATTAGGCCACCACCAAAGGAGTCTGCAAAATATCCGGTATAAACAATTGTTCATGAAAAAAGGAAAAATATTAATAAATGAAAAAGAAAAGATTAAGTGCCCTTAACTAGTTTAGGTCCATTACCAACATTTATTATCATTCCTTATATTACCAATTCATACCATTTTCCATTACTTACCATTTTCAACGTATTTATCATGGGTTCATCAAAAACAACAAGTTATAGGGGCTCAAAGTATATAATTACATGCATGGGAAAAAACACACGGTTATCCTATCTCACTAGGACCAACTTTCTCATGTCAACCATATCCTCACCTCGAAGTCTCAGTCCAGGTGGATGAAACCATTAGGGAAAAAAATCCTTAGTCCTTTTCCCTAAACCATGAATTAGGGGTATATTTTAGAGCCTCAGTCCAACTCGACCCATGGGCATAGAACCTCAAGTCAATACCCCACTCTACTAATCGATGTGCAGATGCTATACATATATGTGTCCGTTAACCATTAACACAACATCACAATCATTACCCAAGGAAAACATAAATCATAACAATAACATGATATTTAATTCCATGCGTTAACACATCAACACATTTACCACATTTCATATCATTTAACCATTTAACCCAATTCCCTTATATTAATCTTATCTCACTAAGCATTCATTCGTTGTGCCTATCTCACTAGGATTTTTTCATTATATCTAACCCATTAGGCTTCATTTCTAGGATCATATTCCATTCCATTATGGTCTTTAATTATTTAAACATATTGACCCATTTATCCATTCATCATTCTCAAGTGTCAACCCATTTACACATTCCAACACTATTCACAATTCATCTAGCATAACTATGTTCAACCCATATAAAAAAATTCCATAATAAACCAATATCCCTCATGTTATTATTAATCCTAGGTGAATCACCTAGATTATACCCAACACAATCAACCACATCAACATTTTTATCAAGGGATCTACATAAATACAAAAAAAATCTCACTTGTTCTTAAAAAATTCCTTGATCCAGGGAAGTCGGTACACCCCATGGGTGGCCCTAGATTCGTCTCATCACCCTTGATGCATCCCATGGGGATCGTGGGGTTTTATTACCTTCTTCATAACCATTTTAGCTAAACATTCCAAGGTTGATCAAAACATACCAATAGACACCCAAGAACAAAACCACACATGCACAAGTCCACAAATAAACCATGGGATATAAATTATAGATCACCTACATAAATTCTATGGGTGAAATCACTCTTAATAAAACCCTTATATTCTACTTCAACCAAAAATTTAATCTTAAACCTAGATCTCACCCAAAGAGTAGGTTTTTAGAGCTTCAGAAAGAGAGAAGATGAAGATACAAACCCTAAACTCAAAAGAGAAGTAAGGATGTGATTAGCCTTACCCAGAGCTTTGATCCACAACCAACGGAACCAAAAACATTTTAGATATGATGGATATCGATCTCTTGGAGCCCTTGGGAGATTTAGTTCATTCTAAGGGTGAATATGGGAGAATGGGGAGGAAATCCTGAGTGGGTATTAAAATCATGGAGTGGAAAAAATTGTAATTTTTTAAATGTTTATGGGCTACACAGTTTACCCGCATGATTTTAAAAACCATAAGAAAATTTTGTAAAGGCCACTATCCAAAATCCCTCCTCCTGCATGGTTTCCTGGGCTGTCAACACGGTTATCACTTACTATGTGCAGATCGTGTGACCTAACCAAAAAACCCCTCTTTCTCCATTTTTCATGTCCTGAACCATCATAACACCCCTAAACCTCCTTAAGGACTTGGGTAATCTTATAATTAACCAACACAAGGTTTTCAAACCAAAATTTAAGCAAGAACATACCTTCCCAAAATTAGAGATCTTATAGATATACTATTTTGATATGATTCACCATATTACTCTAGATGGTTTGTGATTATGTATATTTAATGAATGTTATTTACATTTTGTATGTTAGTTTCAATAAAAATGTATATATTGATCATGTTTCATCACTATCATTTTAGGAATGTATTGGACTTAATAAGTGATGGTTGGGACCCACTATATCCCCTCAATGCATCAATGAGTCTAATGGGATAAAATAATTTGGGTTTTGACCGAGGCCTTACCTGTTTATTTATTGTGTCTTGGTTGAATTCTTGATGGTATGTTTATGATGTCCAAAATTATGCATTCTCTCATTAAGATATAATTTATTTATATTCATTATGATTATTCGACTAGTAGAATATACATGGTTAAGTTTCATAGCTCATGAGATTATTTAAATGGAACATGTTTCAGCTATTTAACTTTCTATATTACTCATTTTATATTTACTCATAGCTTTTACTATATTCTTACCCTTATATAGAATTTTATATCACCACTTTTATATATTTCATTTTCACTAGGATTTGAAGAAGTATATTATGAATGATATACAAGGTTATAAAATGGGGATATAATGGCAGAATCAATGAAATTCTTTGTACATTTTTATGTTTTAAAATGTAATGTGAATTTCAAGTATGTAAACAAATGGACAGAAGGACTTTTTTTTCAATAATCCACCTTTCAAGGGGCAAGGTAGAACCCTTACAAGGCCCGAAGGCTTAGAGACAATTACATGACCCATAGGTCTTATATGAAATCACTCAAACAAGACAACTTGGAACTGCACCACCCCAACACATGTCATGATATCATCACTCTAATTTTGCAAGGCAGGTTAGCTAGCTATCCTGTGTAGAGGTGAACAAGCTTCGTACTAATGGAAATTCCATACCATCTCATTCTTCCTATTCTTGTTAGCTCTACTATGGTAAATACACCTACTTTGAATCCTCATATGGAGCATTGTCCCTTGTAGTCTGACTGGTACATCTGCATATTCATGTGGCCTAAAGGCCTTGGGGTGGCCTGAAGGCCCTGAGGTGGTCCGGAGGCCTTGAGAAACAATAGGACCGACGACCTTGGGTGGCAAAAAATCCTTAAAAGACCCAAGGACCAAACCGGTAGACCAAAGGCCTAGATTTAAGAATAGTTCCGTTAGATACAGTATTGAAAAATACCTACTATATTTCCTACTACAATGCTGATATAGTCCTTGGAAATATTTCCCCACCCAAATTTGATCTCGGGTCTCTTGGATGCGCTTGCCGAGTCCCCTCAAACCGGACTAAGGCGCATGTTCTAGTTTACCAAGACTACTAAATTGTACTGTAACAGTCTATGCCTTCCCAATTCATTATTTTCATGTTTTGGTTATTGGAGGTGTTCATAGGTGTCCTAGAGGGAGTTTGGAGAAGTTTGGTTACTAAAGGTTGGAAGAGGGGGGATTACACAACGTGTAACTTGATTACATGATGTGAAAGTTAGTTTCACAACTTGTCTAGAAAGTTTCAAGGTGTGTAATTATTTTATATGGTGTGAAGAAGAGTTTTATAGAATGTAATATTGTGAGGTTATAGAAATAAAATAAAATAAAGAGGTGATGTGTTTTATGGTGAAAACCAAACCCAAGGTATTATACGACATGAAATGGGTTTACATGTCATGTAATACCCCAATCATGTTCAATTTTAAAATTATTTTTCGGCTGAACCCTCATTCATTTGTCCATGATTTATTCTTTCCTCTTGTTTTGGGAAAACCCTAGGTGCACTGAGGCTTCCTTCAACCCCTTCTTCACCCCTCTTCAATCCATTGATCCCGATAGATGTTTTTTAGCGATCCATGGTAGATATGTGGTGAGTTATCTCCCCCTTCTCACCCATTTTATTCTATTATTCTCCTAGGGATCCACTTCGGTGGTGTTTCCTTGTATTGGGGTATGCATTAGGTTTCATTTTTATGGATCCTTGGTGTGGTATAGGTTGATCTGCAGTTTTCGTGGTGAGACTATGGTTTTCAAGTGTCCTTTTTCACCCTACGATTCACAATAATTAGAAAGCATCATTGAAGTAAGTATTCTCATTGTTTCTCTTTATTTTTCATCATGATGGAGGTTTTTCACTTTTTTTACCTATGGATCATGGTTTTTACAGCTTAATAAAAGATAAATAATTTGTTAATTGGATAGAAATAGGAAAATGGGGTTTTATTCACATGATTTTATAGCCTTGATATTATTTGTGATGTTGTGGTTTTTTTGGTCTTGATGCCCTACTGAAAATTATGGTTGTTGGGGGCCTTTTTTGTGATGAATATATATATTGTAATTGATAATTTTATTGTGATTGTGGTGATATCACCCTAAATGGAAATTGGTAAATTAAGTATAATTGTCTAATTAAATGGTTTCCCCAAATTTTGGTTGTCTGATAACGTCCCTAAAATAAAGTGGAATGTGATAAAAATCCCCTTTGTAAATCTGTAAATGGATCTTGATGTGTGTTTGGGGCTTGTGGGGCTGATAGTTTTTGGGATGTTCTTTGGGGTGGCGAGGTGATATTTTGTGGGCTGTGCTTTTTGGGCAGAAAGGTGATAGTTTGTGGGAAGTGCTTTTGGGGCGGTGAGGTGATGGTCTATTTAGCCATGATTTTTGGATGGTGAGGTGATGGTTTGTTTGTCTATGCTTGTGGGTTGGTGAGGTGATATTGTTCAGAATGTTGATATGTTTGTAGAATGTGGTTGATTTGTGCTAGATTCCTATGTAGTGATGGAATGAATAAATGAATATTAAATAATTTTTGAAATGGCATGGGTTTGTTTGGTTAATAGGATGATTTTTTTTGATGGATAATTAAATGATGGGTTGTGTGATTAAATTTTGAAGACAGTAAATAATGAAAGGAATGAGATGATTAAATGGAATTGGTTGGAAATGTGAAATGGTGTTTGTGGCTTTATGTGTGGTGTTATACATTTAGAGGTGGCAATAAAAGTGAAGATGTTGTGAGTTGTTTGGTTGTTTGTGAAACCATAGGTTGGGATTGAGTGTTTGATACTATACATATACTTGTATATTCTTATGATTTCTATATAAACCCCACCCATGTTGAGCACTGTGTACCGAACACCCACATCGTCACACGGGGGGTGTCTTTTCCAACATCTATTAAGGAGTACAGATGGATGGGTACCTTCTCTTTTATGCTCTCTCTTCCAGGAAAGGTAAGTATGGAAAAAATATGATGGATGAAAGTTTTTTAGTGCTTTAGATGGTGGTTGTGATGGATTTGGTGTTTTTGGGCGAGATGTGATATCCCAGGTGTTTTCTTGAGATGTGTTTTGTGATTTTCCAGGTGTCTTTGGGGTGAGTTTTGACATGCTTTCTCAAGATTCTTTGGAATGAGATGTGATGTAATGTGTTGTGAGGCCCAGGTGTGTGCAGGCAAGATGTGTTGGGAGGCCTAGGTGTGTGCGGGTGAGGTGTGTTGTGAGGCCTAGGTGTGTATGGGCGTGCTGTGTTGTGAGGCCCAAGTGTGTGCGGGCAAGATGTGATGTGGTATACAGAAGGGATGGGAGCACCAGGGCATATGATGTTGTGTGAGAGTGGAACACTAGTTTCAAAATGGTGTTGGGTACCCTACCATCAATATGATTTTTAACATGTCATATTACATTACTTTTGTTACTTGGTGAGTATGACTTGGTGGGGTTGGGATGGTTAGTATACCTATTTATGTGATTTTTTGGTTCTACTATTTTCTCACAGGAGAATTAGTATTCTTCTTTCACATGTGCACGAGAGACTTTGGTTTTTCCTACTAAGTATACTTGTATTCTCACCCTGCGTATATAAAACTGTTTTTAGGTTTCCATTGGATTATGTGGAGATTTCTATTCATTACTAGCTCAGGAATTGGTACAATTTTTGTGTTGTAGATTATATTTACTTTTGGGTATTTTAATTGGGAGAATTTATTTATTTTTTATCAGTTTTACTTTTTTCATGCATGTGAGATGGTTTTAGGATTTCTTTTTATACCATGTCTTGGAGTTTCTGTGGATGATTCATTCCATCTCCTGAGCTTTTTTATTATAAAGTGTAAAGCCTCCCATATTGTGATATTAGTACACCCTTGGGGCTATCCACCAACCTGGGGCCTACTGGAGGCAGGAATCAGGGGGTCATTATCTCCCTTTTGTCATTTCCATCCCATGGGGTTATCTTTAGAGATAGGGGTCATGACAAAGTGGTATCATAGGTGATGGTTGAGATATATGATGTATTTTGGAGTTAGGCATAGTTTGGATTGCATGGTATGGTGTGGTAATAGTTCTAGTTGACCTTGGTACATGGCATAGGCTTGGAAGACTGGCTAGGACATGATATTTTATCCCCCCCTGATTTAGTGCACGGACTCTGAGCTTATTGAACGACCAAGTGAGATGGACCTGCTTTCAGGGTAGAGACCTAAGAAATGAACATGCATCATAATGACTTACGTTCTTGTTTGAATTGGTTTGTTTTGAGAAGGTTAAAATGGATAAAATAAATAAAATGAATTAAAATAAATCATAATAAAAATCCATACTACCAGGATTAGGAAATATTTGTTTACCTTTCAGCTATGGCTCTTAGTTATCATCCATGTGTGGCTCTGGAAGCGGAGGTTCAACAGGCTAACCCAGTTGATCACCGTAGAGTTGATCTGATTGAGGAGGAAACCAATGGAAGTGTATGTTATGTTATTTCTAGTGATAGGTTTCTGGGAAGTACGATGGTTGTGTTTTAGATGTGAAGATAGAGAGTTGGATAGAGGAGCTAAATATCATTTTTAGTTTGATTTGGGACTCGACAGAGCACTAGGTCCCTTTGGAAGTCAGTCAGATGCCTGGATCTGCATGTCAGTTGTGGACGCTGTATCTTGGAGGGTGGGAGGAGACAAACATTTTTTGGGTCAAATTCTAGAAGGAGTTTTGAGAAAAGTTCCTTTCATGAAACATGAAGGAAGTAAAGAGGAAGACGATTCGTTCTCTTTAGTAGGGGAGATGGATAAAGTAGAGGTTGACCTTAGGATGTTTCTCATGTTCATAGACCATGACCTGATCGTGGCTATGGAGGTGGTATTTATTAGAGAGGTAGAGGATATGGGTGTTGTTAGTTACACACAATAGAGGTAACAGTTCCAACAGGGATAAAGATCGTCAAAGGTATGATCAGTTTGTTTAGAACCCTTTTTGTGACTTGTTTGATTCATAATATTCACACTCCTTTGTTTCACCCACACTATCCCTTTCTCTAGGAATATATGTAGATAGTATTCCCAGGACCCTAGTGTTGAGTACACTAGTTAGGGGATAGAATATCTTTTTTTTGATGTGTTCTTGGGGTGTAGAATGATGATGAGACCACATCAGTCCCATGAGGATCTCTTCTTTCTACTGATACAACCATACAGTGGAATTCTCTACATCGACTGGTTATATTTCATGTGTGCTATTATTGATTGCTTTCGAAGGAGAGTCATGTTTTAATATTTGGATAGACAACGTGTGGTTTTTGTTGGCGTGTGAGGTTGTAAGGTGGGTAGTCGGTGTGCAAAGACCCTTCAATACTTTTTGGATAAGTTGTCTGTGGAACCAAGGGATGCTAAGATGGTAGTGGTTCCTTGGGTTGTTGGGGGAGTTCCTAGATGGTTTCCCTGAGAAGTCTGTGATTGTACCCCCTCGATGTGATGATGAGTTTTGGATAGACTTTTAGCTCAGTGCTTCTCGAATTTCAATGTATCCTTATTTAATGGAACATTATGAGTTGTGCGAGTTGAGAATTCAGATAGATGATATGATGTAGAAAGGTTTTATTCGACCCAGTGTGTCTTTGTAGGGTGCTCCAAAATTGTTCTCCAAGAATACAGATGGTAGTCTGAGGTTACGCATAGACAACCAGAGGTTGAATCAGGTAAGGTAAAATACTATTACCCTATTCTAAGAAGAAATGATCTCTTCAACCAACTTATAGGGGTGAGTTAGTTTTATAAGATCGATCTATGGTATGGATATCCCCAATTAAGGGTGAATGAGGGAGATATCCCAAATACTGCCTTCAGATGCAGGTATGAGCACTTTGAGTTTATAGTAATTCCATTTAGTGTTATGAAAGCACTAGCTATGTTCATGGAACTTATGAAATTTTTGTTTTATGAGTTACTAGACTGATTCATCTTTGTATTCAATAATGATATCTTAATCTATTCGAAGTCAGAGGAGGAGCATGCCGAACATCTCAGAGCTATCTTATAGGTTCTTCAACACCAACAGCTCTATAGAAAGTTATCCAAGTGCAGGTTTTGGACATGTGAGTTGCATTTCCTTGGGCATGTGGTGTCTTAGAAGGGTGTGTAAGTAGACCCGTCTAAGGTTGAAGTATTTGTTTCTTAGGAAGCACCCAAGAATGTGGTAGAGGTTTGCAGTTTCCTCGGTCTCATAGGATATTATTAGAGGTTTGTACTCGATTTTTCTCAAGTTGCAGCCCCATTGACGTCTTTGAATAGTAAAGAATAGTCTTTTGTGTGGGTTGATCAGTTTCAGGTACCATTCAGTTACCTGGCGGGAAAATTGGTCAGTGCCCAAGTGCTCTAGTTTCTATAGGAATGGATGATGATTGAGGTGTTTTGCGATTCTTCCTGTATGGGTTTGGTATGCTTGATGATGTAGAAGATAGCAATGATCTCTTATGGTTCTCGCCAGTTACGCCCCCATGAGTGTAACTATTCCACCCATGATCTGAAGCTAGTAGTAGTTGTGTTGGTGCTAAAGTTGTGGCATAAGTACCTCATTGAGGAGCTCTTTTTGATCTTCACAGATCATAAGAGTTTGAGGTATGTCTTTTCCCAATGTGATATGAATCTATGGCATTGGATCTAGATAGATTTTATTTAGGACTATTATTTTTAGATCTCTTAAACCTAAGGAAAGGAAAATGTTGTGGCCGATGCATTGAGAAGAAATTCATAGAAGGAGGCTGTTCAAGAATTTGTGGATGCTTAAAGAGTGATGGAGGTTTTGGAATCCTTACACCTGGATACGAGAGTGGACAGTGGTAAAGGCAATTTTTTTCAGATAATGATTTAATATTCTCTAATGTAGTAGGTAGAGGAGTCTTAGTGGGGAGACTCGGAGGTAGAGGTAACGTGAGATCATGTTAACCATAGTGATGCTCTGGAGGGATAGTAGAAGGATGGTCAGAACCAGATGTTGTTTCATAGAAGGTTGTTCATTACAATATAAATTCATGAGGGAGCCCTTAATGAGTTTCATATTTCACCTTTGGGCACATGAGCCTCATCCCAGTTGGTGAGGACTCTTAAGTAAATCCAGGAGACACGGGATCAAATCCAGGCGGAGGAACAATTTTTGGATACTGTAGTAGAACTATAGCAAGAACTGTGCAGTACTGTATCAGGCACTGTGCAGGACTGTAGCAGACACTGTTTGGCACTATACCAACCATGAATTTTCACCCTTTTGGGCCTTCAGGCCACCGATTTGGTCCATTAGTCCTTTAAGGCCTTCAGGCCAGTAAGGCCTTCAGGCCACCTCAAGGCCTTCAGGCCACCTTAAGTGCAGATGAAAAATAGACAACCTACAAGGAACAAGCTCTATAATGAGGATGAGCAAGGATCTTTCACCATAGTGGAAGCTACACGAATTTCAAGAATTAGAGGGTATGGAACCTTCCATCGGGATAAGCCTATTCATGCATGGGATAGCCTAACTGAACAGCCATGCGAAGGTGGAGAGATGATTTCACAATGAAGATGCTGGGGGGTGCAGTTCTAAGTAGCTAGTCTTGGTTGTATGTTATGTTTGAAGCCTACAAGCAATTAATTCCTCTAAGGCCTATGGGCCATGTAATAATTACGCCTACATGCCTTGTAAGGGTTACACCTCACTCTTTGAAAGTATGATTATCAAAAATTAATAAAAAAATAAAGGCCTTCAGGCCATTGGATGGATATCTCACCTTTGGTGGTACAGATAGTAATTTTCAAGATGTACTGTTGCTTGAGGATGCAGTTTTGGTGGCTCAGGATGAAACATGGAGTGGTTGAGTTTGTGATGAAGAACATGGTTTACTAGTTGGTAAAGGTTGGGCATTGTGTTCTTGGTTATTTTTTGCATCCTTTGGATGTTACTTAGTTAAAATGTGATGAAATATAAATGGATTTCATCATAGGGTTACCTAGATCTCAAGGAGTAAGATTTTTCCTAGGGTTGTTGGTTCCTTTTAGGTGTTGGGGTGAAATAGCGAAGTGACGTATTAGTTGGTGTTTCCATCATGGTTGGTGTAGATCCATGACATCTTCAAGGTCTCTTAGCTTCTTCATTATCTTCATGATGAATATCATGTCATTTATTAGGGATATTTGGATATCGAGTATAACATGATTTTTGTGGAACAACCAGTTGAGATCCATGATCTCCAAGAGAAGGTGTTGTATGGATAGACCATTCCTTTGGTTCGTGTGTTATTGAGGTATGGTGGCTAGGAGGAGAGTACTTGGGATTAAGAGATGCATATGCGTGCCCAATACCTAGAGTTTTTTTGAGTATTTCCTTTCTCTGTTTTCCCTTGTGATGTGATGTTGGAGACCATGTTGTTTAACGAGACAAGATGTTTTACTTAGTATGTGATGTGTGTAGTGCAATGTGTGATAAATTCCTGACATATAAAAAGGGTAGACCTAATTATTAATTAAGACACATTAATTGTGATGCGATTAATCCCATACGGGTGAGTCAGTGCTGCCCAGAGCAAATGGTATCTTGACATGGAGGATGAAATTCTCTAATTCATAAGTTTTGGATGGTACAATTTGTTGTTTGTGTGGAAGTGTAGTTGTGCATTGGTTGTGTGGGAGTGTGTCTTTGCAGTGGTTGTGTGGAATTCTAGTTGTGTAGTGGTTGTGTGGAAGTGTGGTTGTGTAGTGGTTGTGTGGCAGTGTGGATGTATGGGAGGAGACAATTTGTAGTTGTGGTTTCATAGTGATGAGGTTGAGTGAGATGTTTCTAGTTATTTGGTTTGGCGTGCTTGGTTGGTGGTAGCATTTGAGGTATGAAAATATCCTTGAGAGTTATCTCACGAGGTGGTTTTTCAAAACCGTTTTTTCTTCTGGTCTTGGTTTTATATTCTCAAGGGTGAGAATCATTTTAGTGGTATCTGATGTAATGGTATGTGACTTCCCGATCTATTAATTTTATATTTTTGGTTTTTAGAGGTGTTCAGTGGAGGCTCGGAGGGAGTCTAGAGAAGTTCAGTGTAACGACCCAAAAATTTATTAATGAAAATTCCTCTTGTTCTATTTAAATTTATTCCTATGGTTATGTAAAACTCATGCACTCTTTTGGTTTTATGTATTGGATTTGAAAATACTGTTCATAATTATTACCATTTCTAATATAGCTGTTGAACAGTGATCACATGGTTAGTATAAATATAGGGCTTTAACAAATCCAATTTACTCAGAAAAAGGAAGCGATGACCTCATACAGTATAATTTCCCCATATGAATCCCATTTTTCAGAGCTCGGAAAGGTGGCATTATTGGGCTTCTCTTTTGGCCAAGACCAAGCCGAGCTTGAACACGTTAATCTTGAGCAAAACTGACTACGAGAGAAGTGAAAGTAAATAGATATTATCACCCGAACGATGTTATCCGAGCCACCCCAAGAGTCTGTCACCATCGCACACCATACCCTTCCATCTTATGTAGGTGTTATAAGGGGTTATGTAACGATATCCTATCACTATGATTATGTACATTATTCTTGTATATAGAATATACATTATTTTTATTATTGTTACTTTGTAAATAGTTTTTAAAGCACAAATAGTATTTTTAGTTAATATTAAAACTAAGAAGTCTATTTTGATGAGTTAATGGATTTTTAAATTAAATAATATATTTAAAATATTATTATTATTATTAAATTACTTTTTATTAAATATAAATTATCTTATAATTTTATGAATGCAATTGTAATTTTTATTAAGGTTTGAAAGCTGTTTTTGTCAAAACCAATGAATTTTTGATAAATGTCAGTTTTTATTTTAAAAGTAAACATTCACATATTTAGAAAATTATTTAGATAAAATTAATATTATTTTTGTAATCAGGATGTTGAAATTATCCAACGGTGAATTTTTCATAATTTTCTGAGACAGTCGAGTTTTTGGGTAAAAATTAAATATTGTTTAAATATATAATGTGTTTTATGACATCATAATGACCCAATAGTGGAGTAATAAAATTCTATAAACATTATGTTCGGCCAATATAGGTTTTATCATTAAAATAATTTGATTTTGGGTTTGTTTGATTTATTTTACAAAGCATTAGTGGACTCTTCAAGGCTTATAAAACATTTTGTATTTTTAAATTGTTTTCCTTGAGAGTGTGACTCACCTCCACATAAGAAACCCTATTATTTTAAGATGTTCGGTCATTGTCCTTATAAAATATCATTTTAAAATTCCCTTTGGCAAAAATCATGGGAAAAAATCATGCTCTGGTTTGTGGTTTTGATTATTTTAATGTGAGGTGTCCCAAACCTAAATAATAAAGAATCCCCTCTCCTTTCCTATATAAGCCCACCCAAGATCCCACATCCTCTTCACTCAAAGACTTTGGAGTTCAACCAAACCCTTCCCTCCTATCTCTATAATCCTCCCAAGATTCCCCAAGCTCTCAAGAAGCGTCTCTCAAGCCTCTCCCAAACTTTTGGGATTTCCCTTCCAAGTAAGGGATTTTTTCCTTTCTCATTTTTGTCCAATTTTCTTTAAGTTGTTATGACATTTTTTTTAAATTAAAAATGTTGGGGTATGATTTATAAACTCCTCCATAATTCCATATTTATTTTTTGGATGATGGGAGACCCCTTTATATCTCATTAATTCCTCTCATGTACACCCGTTACCATACTGAAATTCTGTAAGGAATTTTTCTCTCCTCATTTATATTCAAGTAATTATTTTGTATCATGAATCTAAATTCCATTAAAATTTTTGGGACATGTATATATATGAACCCCTTACTTTCCATTTCATGTAAATATGATGATACACCCATTTATCTTTAATCAACCATTTTTATGAGTTCTTATGTCACACCGTTATGCTGCCGAAATTTCATAGTGATTTTCAAAGCCTAAGTCATTTTGCAGTAAATACCATGCACATTTCTCTATCAAGGGTATTCATATTTATGAACATTTACTTACTGTTTAAATAGTTTCATTTATGAATTCCACACTTCTTTTTCATGTATTAATGATGATGATTAATGAACCCATGTTTTATGATCCATGTGGCACACTTATGCATGACATGAAATGTTTAAGAAAGGGTGCACCCTAATAGCGCTCCAATGCATTGGGTAAAGTATAGTATCATGATACATCATGTGCAATGGGTTTTGACTCATGCTAATTCAAGTTCAACAAGGGTTTACTCGTGATTCATGTGCAATAAGGGTTTACTCATGATCTATGTGAAATGAGCCTTAGCTCATTCTAATTCCATGTTAAGTGTTGTTGCCACATCTTCATGTTATGATTATCATGATTTATCATTCCTTTATGGTCATGTTTCTCTTGTTCTCCATTTATATACCTATTGTCTAACATGTATTATATTCCTCATGGTATTCCATGTTTATTCCCTTGCTAGGATTTATAACTCAAACTTTTTTTATGCATGTCCTCAGGTTATCCCTTGCAACTCTATGTACGAGATAATGTAGTGGTCATGTACAAGAATTTTTCAATAAATATGTTGTGTTCTCTGTTTTAAGTTGTTATGTAATGATCCTAAGCCCCAAAGACACTATAACTCTCGATCTTCCATGTTCATCAAGTTAATTTTATGTAATAAATTGGGTTTAAGTGTGTAATAAAATGGAGGGTGGTTATAGTTGGTATCAGAGGATAGGTTTAGTTATTTTTGGTATTAGGATTAGAAAACCCTAGTGAAGCCTTCGGGATAAGATTAAGTATAATAAAAAAATCCCTAATTTTTAGTGATTATTGAGTAAGTGGTTTATCAAGAAAATACATCCCTGTCTAGATACTAGCAGGTAGAGGCGGCTCTAGCACAAATGTACCTTGGGGTGAAAACCCTGACAAAGAGTTTCAGGCTTGACCTGGGTATCCTGGTACACGACAACAGGCCTTGCTGCAATCTTGTTTACGACACTCCCAAGGGATATGTTTTGTTAAATTAACAAGCTTAGTATGAACCATTATTGAAGGAATTTTAAAAAAAAATTCCCCTAAGAATATATGTTATAAAGTAGATCATGGATAACATAGATTGAAGCCTATAGATTCATAAGTTAAGGAAATAAAAGTTATTTATAATTCATACATTTTTGTCCTTGGCTTATCATTTATGTGTTACCCATAACTTTACTTTAATTAAGGAGTAATAAATCATTATACTTAAAGTAGTTTAATATCACAATTTTATCATGTATAGAGGGTAACTCAAAATTTGATATGCTTTGTCAGTAGGATAAAGGATAGTTTCGAGATGGAAGGGGAAGAACCTCATACAACACTCTTGTCCCTTAATAAAGAATTACTAGCTATAACTATTGCAAAGTCATGCTTGCATAGTATCTAAACCTTTTCCAATGACCAACTTTCTTGCAAGATGCTCTACAACATATCAAACACCACCTCCACACTGCGAAATCATCAAGGATCATGGATCACTTCTGATCAAATCTTAAGCTCCCAACTCTCTCACCTTTCTTATAAAGGGAGGTACTATCAGGGTATTTTAAAATACATCACCCTATCTAGAGAGTTTTATGAACTATTTGATTTTAGGATAGCTTCCAATGAAGGATACCTCCAGGCAGCCTATATGTATATAGTCTTGGCTTTCGGACTTTTTGGAAACATAGGATATATATTAGAAGAAACATATTTTGAAAATTTAAAAGATGACTCTGTTAGACTATTTTATAAAAACATGGTACATGGTGATGTTTTGAAATTGTATATAAGAAAAAATTATTTTCGAAAAGTGCATCATATTTTTCATCAGTACAATCCAAGATGCATGGACTGTGTCTGGACTAAGGACGTGAAGGATTTTGAAAGTGCATTGGGGTATTGTTGCACTAGGTGGACCCTCACTCTCTGTGATTGAAATGATAATGAGGGTTGGGTAATGCTAAATTGTGGTGGGTAAGTAACCCTAAAGTCATGTTTAAATTTCAGGGTTCCTTTTTTATGTAATCAAATTGCAAGGACGCAATTTTTTTAGGCAGGAAGATTGTAACAACCCAAAAACCCCTTAATGAAAATTCCTCTTATTCTATTTAAATGTTTTCTTATGATTATTTAAAATTTATGAAATTATTTGGTTTTATTTTTTGGATTTTAAAATACTATTAAGAATTGTGACCGTTGCTAATATAGTCATTGAACAACGATCACATGATTAGTATAAATATAGGGCTTTAACACATCAAATTTACTTAGAAAAAGGAAGCGATGGACTCGTCCAGTAGACTTTCCCCATACAAATCCCATTTTTCAGAGGTCGGAAAGAAGGTGGAATTATTGGGCTTCAGTCTTGACCAAGCCTAAGCTGATCTTGAACCTTTAAGCTTGAGTAGAACCGACTACAGGAGAAGTGGAAGTTAATAGAGATTACCACCCGAGCGATGTTATCCGAGCCACCCCAAGAGTCTTTCACCATCGCACACCTTACCCTTCGGTCTTATGAGGGTGTTATAAGGGGTTATATAATGATAACCTATCACTATGATTATGTACATTATTCTTGTATAGATAATATACATTCTTTATATTATTGTTACTTTGTAAATAGTTTTTAATGCATAAATAATATTTTTAGTTAATATTCAATCTACAAAATATATTTTGATGAATTAATGGATTTTTGAATTAAATTATATTTTTAAAATATCATTATTTTTTAAATTACTTTTTATTAAATATAAATTATCGTATAATTTTATAAATGAAATTGTAATTTTTATTAAGGTTTGAAAGTTGTTTTTGTCAAAACCCATGAATTTTCAATAAATGACAGTTTTTATTTTAAAAGAAAAAATTAACATATTTAAAAAATTATTTAGATAAAATGAATATTATTTTTGGAATCAAGATGTCGAAATTATCCAATGGTTATTTTTTCATAATTTTCTGAGACAGTCGAATTTTTGGGTAAAAATTAAATACCGTTTAAATATATAATGTGTTTTATGACATCATAATGAACCAATAGTGATTTAATAAAATACTATAAACATAATTTTCGGCCAATATATGTTTTAAAATTAAAATAATGTGATTTTTGGTTTGTTTAATTTATTTTACAAAGCATTAGTGGACCTTACAAAGCTTATAAAACATTTTGTCTTTTTAAATTGTTTTACTTGAGAGTGTGACTAACCTCCACATAATCAACCCTATTATTTTAAGATGTTCGTCCATTGGCCTTATAAAATATTTTTTTCCACTCCCATTTGGAAAAAACAATGGGAAAAAACCATGGTCTGGTTTTTGGTTTTGATTTGTTTAATGTGAGGTGTCCCAAACCTAAATAATATTGAATTCCCTCTCCTTTCCTATATAAACCCACCCATGATCCCACTTCCTCTTCACTAAAAGCCTTTGGAGTTATACAAAACCTCTCCCTACTCTATCTATAATCCTCTAAAGGTTCCCAATTCTCCCAAGAAGCCACTCTCAAGACTCTCCAAAACTTTTGGGATCACACTTCCAAGTAAGGGATTTCTTCCTTTCTCATTTTTGAACAATTTTCTTTAAGTTGTTATGCCCTTTTGTTTTTAATTACAAATTCTAGGGTAAGATTTTACACCTCCCCAATACTTCCTTATTTATGTTTGGATGATGTGAGACCCATTTATATCTCATTAATTTCTTCCATGTACACCCGTTACCATGCCAAAATTCCATAAGGAATTTCTCTCTCCTCATTTACATTCAAGTAATTCTTTCGTATCATGAATCTAAATTCCATTAAATTTTTGGAAAATGTATCCATATAAACCCATTACTGTACATTTAATTTAAATATGATGATACACCCATTTCTCTCTCATTAACCATTTTTATGACTTCTTATGTCACGCCGTTGTGCTGCCAAATTTGCACCGCGATTTTCCAAGACAAATTCATTGTGTAGTGAATACCATGCCCATTTCTATATCAAGGATATTCACCTTTATGAACATTTACATATTGTTTATAGAGTTTCATGTATAAATTACACACTCCTTTATCATGGAATAAATGATTATTTTTAATGAATCCATGTTTTATGATCCATGTGGTACACTTATGCATGACATGAAATGTTTAAGAAAGGGTGCACCCTAATAGCACTCCAATTCATTGGGTAAAGTATAGTATCATGATACGTCATGTGAAATGGGTGTTGAATCATGCTAATTAAAGTGCAATGAGGGTTTACTCATGCTTCATGTGCAATGAGGGTTTACTCATGCTCCATGTTCAATGAGCCTTGGATCTTTATAATTCCATGTTAAGTGTTGTTGCCACATCTCCATGTTATGATTATCATGATTTATCATGCCTTTTATGTTCATGTTTATCTTGTTCTCCATTGATATACCTATTGTCTAACATGTACATGTTATTTCATTTTTATTCCCTTACTGGGCTTTATAGCTCACCCTTTTATTATGCATGTCCTCAGGTTATACTATGCAATGCTATGTACGAGGGAATGTAGTGGTCATTTAAAGGAATTTTTTAATAAAGATGTCGTGTTCTGTGTTTTAAGTTGTTATGTAATGATCCTAATCCCTAAATACACTATACCTCTCGATCTTCCATGTTGTATGAAGTGAATTTTATGTAACAAATTGGGTTTATGTGTGTAATAAAATAAAGGGTTGTTATATTCAGTTTCTAAATGCTGGAAGAAGGGGGATTACAAGTCATGTAACAAGATTACACAATGTGAAAGTCAGTTTCGCAGATTTTCTAGGAAGTTTCATGGTGTGTAATTATTTTACAGGGCATGAATAAGAGTTTCATAGCATGTAATATTTTGGGGTTAGAAAAATAAAATAAAATAAAGAGGCGACATGTTTTTTGGTGGAAATTGATCCCTAGGTATTACATGGCATGAAAGAGGATTACACGTTGTGTAATACCTCGATCATGTGCAATTTTAAAATTATTTTTCAGCCGAATCCTAATTCGTTCGACCATGATTTATTTTTCCCCTCATTTTGGGAAAAACCTAGGTGGCCCGAGGTGTCCTTAAAGCCCTTCCTTATCCCTATTTGATCCATTTATCCCAACTTGTAGATCCATGGTTGATCAGTGGTGAGTTCTATCCCCCTTATCAATTTTTTTCTTCCAATATTCTCATGAGTATCCATTGTAGTGGTGTTTCCTTGGTTTGGGGTATGCATCGGGTTTCATTTTGATGTGTGTTATAGGTTGATCTATAGTTTTCATAGTGCGACTATGGTTTTTAGGCATTCTTATTCACCTTTTGGTGTGCAGAAATTAGATAGATTCATTGAAGTAAGGATTCCCTTCATTTCTCTTTATTGTGCATCATGCATGAGGGGTTTTACTTTTTTTACCTATGGATCATGGTTTTTTAGCTTAATAAAAGATAATAATTGGTTAATTTAATATAAAAGAAAAACAGGGTTTGATTCACATTGTTTTACATCCTTGATATTATTTGTGATATTGTGGATTGTTTGGGATTGATGACCTGCTAAAAATTATGGCAATTGGAAGATTTTTTTTCACTGGATATATCTGATGTAATTGCTACTTTGATTGTGATTATTGTGATATCACCCTAAATGGAAATTGGTAAATTATTTATACTCGGATAATGAAATGGTTTCCCTTAGATTTTGGTTTTGTGATAATGACCGTAAAATAAAGTGGAATATGATAAAATTACACTTTTTTAATCTATAAATGTATCTTGATGTGTGGTTGGGGCTTGTGGGGCAGATAGTTTATGGGGCATGCTTTTTTTTGGGGAGGAGGTGATAGTTTTTGGGCCTTGCTTTTGGGTTGGTGAGGAGATAGTTTATGGGTCATGATTTTAGGGAGTAAGGTGATGGTTTGTTTGGTTGTGCTTTGGGGGCGGTGAGGTGATGGTTTTTGGATGTGCTTGTGTGGTGGTGAGGTGACATTATTCGAAATGTTGATCTGTTTTTGGAATGTTGTTTCTTTTTACTAGATTCCAAAGTAGTTATGAAATGAATAAATGAATATTAAATAATGTTTGAAGTAGAATGGGTTGGTTTGGTTAATGGGAAGGAATTTTTTTAACGAATAATTAAATGATGGGTTGTGTGATTAAATGTGGTTGATTATAAATAAGGAAAGGAATGAGATGATAAAATAGAATTTCTTGGAAATTTGAAATGGGGTTTGTGTCATGATGTGTGGTGTTATGCATTTAGAGGTGGTAGAAAAAGTGACAGTGTTGTGAGTTTTTTAGTTTTTTGTGAACCCATAGGTTGGGATTGATTGTTTGATACTATAAATATACTTGTATATTATTTTTATTTTTATATACACCCCACCCATATTGATTACTATGTTCCGAACACCTACATCATCACACATGGTGTGCCTTTACCAAAATCCAGTATAGAGTACGGATGGCTAGGTACTTTCTCTTTTCTACTCTCTCTTCCATGTGAGGTAGGTATGAAATAGGTTATGATGAATGGAGGTATATTAATGATTTAGATGGTGGTTGTGATGGACCAGGTGTTTTTAGGTGAGATGTGATATCCCAGGTGGTTGTGGATGATGTGGTTTGCACTTTCCTATGTGTCTTTGGGATGAGTTGTGATGTTATTTCCCAGGCGTATTCAGGATAATATGTGATGATAAGTAATGTAATGAGCTATGTTTTGAGGCTCAAGTGTGTACATGAGGGATGTTTTGTGAGGCTCATGTGTGTGTAGTTGGGGTGTGTTGTGAGGCCTAGGTGTGTGTGGGTAGGATGTGATGTGGTATAAATAAGGGATGAGAGCTCTAAGACGTACAATGTTGGGCGAGAGTGGAACGCTAGTGGGAAAGTGGTGCGGGGTACCCTATCATCGATGTTCTTTATAAAATTTTATATTACTTGACTTGTGTTACCTAGTGAGATTGGGATGGGTAGTATACTTTTTTTGGTGCTATTGGGTTTTGCTATTTTATCATAGGAGAATTAGTGTGCTTATTTCACATGTGCACAAGAGACTTTTATTTTCCTACTGAGTATACTTGTATGCTCAACCTATGTATAAAAATCTATTTTTAGGTTTCTAGGAGGATTACATGGACTGTGCTGGGTGTTACTAGCTCGGGCCTTGGGACAGTTGCTGTTTCGTTTCTTAGATTTACTTTTGGGTATTTTACTTTGGATACTTTATTATATTTGTATGTGTTCTACTTTTTTCATTCACATGGGATGGTTTTTGGATTTCCTTTTATACAATGTCTTGGAGTTCTTGTGGCTGATTTATTCTATCTCCCAATATTATTTCTTATAAAGGGTAATGCCTCCCATATTGTGAGATCAGTACACCCTTGGTTCTAGTCACCAACCTGGGTTTACTAGAGGTTGGACTCTAGGGTCATTATCTCCCTTTTGTCATTTCCATCACAGGAGGGGTATATTTGGATGGAGGGGGTTGTGACATGTATGGTCATTTGATATTCAATTAATTTTATATTATTCCAATGTAATAAAGTAAGTTACCAACTCTAGGAAAATGGGGTCTGGGTCATTACAACTATAGATTACAAAATCACCATTTTTGGATTGTTGGAAAAAACTAGATCATTCAACAATGTCCTTTTCAGTTCCTAAAAACAAACATCACAATAGTCTATCTAATTAAATTTAACCCCTTTTCATGTTAACTTAGTTAGTGGGATAAATAAATGTGCATTTTTTTTAAAAACCATCAGTAATAGCCTGCTAATCCAAGAAAAGTTCGAACCTCATTAACATTTGTAGGGCTTGGCCATTCATCAACCACTTTTTTGGTGGGATTAACTATTATGAAATCATTATTTACAATGTTCTCATGAAAATAAATCTGTTATAACCAAAAATCACATTCTCTAAATGTACCATATGACTTCTTTTATTTGAGAGTTTTTATGACAATCCCTATAAGTTTTTCATGATCCTCATAGTTTTTTGAATAAACCAAAATATTTTCAATATAAACAACCACAAACTTATCCAAATATTTATAGAATATTATATACTTTATATCCATATAGAATGGGAATTCATCAAACCAAAGGGAATAAAAAAAACTCATAATTCTCATATATAGTACAAAATGCTATTTATAGAATTTCATCCTACTTCACCTTCAAATGATTGTACTCAGAACTCAATTCAATCTTGTAAAAATATCAATCTACCTAGAAATGATCAAACAAGTCATCGATATGAGTCAATAGATAATTATTCTTAATAATAATATTATTTAAAGCTCTATAATTAATAAAAATCCCCATCTAACCATCTTTATTTTTAATAAATAAAATAGGGGAACCCCATGGTGGAGTGATAGGAAAATGAAACATTTATCAAGAAACTCTAGAAACATCTTATTAAATTCATGAAATTCCACTTTATCTATTTGATAAGGGGGTTTTAAATTGTCTTAGCATCAGGAAATAAGTATATAGTAAATTCAACTTCTCAATCAGGTATAACACTGGGAAAATCATTAGGGAAAAAAATATAGGTATTCATTTACCAATGAGAAATCATTAATCTGAACATTTCCCTTGTTTTCAAAAATATGTACAAGATAACATTTATTTCCATATTTTAATAGTTTATCAGCTTCTTGATATGTTATCAATGTTATGGGTTCATTCTTGTATACAAACTGGAACACTTTCTGAAAAAAAACTTCTTTAGCTCTATATTAAATCTTAGCATGGTAAACAGATAGCCAATACATACCCAAAATAAAATCAAACTATACTAGGGGTAAAACAACAAGGTTTTCATGTAATTTATTTCCGTATATTATAATAGTAAGAATAATATAATTCCTTTTTTCCTTAATATTACCCCCTATAATTTTTACTATATTTTACGGTTTCATTTTTTAAGGTGAAATTTCTAATTTACCTGAACATCACTCAGAAATAAAAGAATATGTAGACCCCGTATCAAACAAAAAATTAGCAAAATCTGAGTAAAAAAACAATATAGTAGATAACACTTAATTGGATGGACCAACATCTAATGAAGTTGTTTCAAAGGATTTCATTCCACATTAAAAACAATTTATAGTTTTATTATCAAAACTAAACTTAGGATAATTTTCATTTCAATCTCGGTTCATAAGTCCAAACATACCATATCAGAAGCACTTCTCAAATTTGTTAAGGAACCCCGAAAGTGATTTTTACCATAATTTACACAAATTGGAAACTAGTGTTTCTTACATTCATATTAATTTTATTGATAATTACCCATTACTTTCCATATGGAACTTTTATTGTGATTTTTTTCAAAGTACACATGATCATTAGAAAACTCCATTTCTACCCTTTCCTCACATCAAAAATGTTTATGAATAATATTTGGAGCCTATATTTTCAATTGAGTGATGTTTTCTTCATACACGACCACAAAATATTCTTCCTTTTATTTTTATTTAAGGAAATTATTTTCCATCCTAAGATGAACTACCTTTCGAAAATATTTTTCAAGGAAAATATTCTTAAATTAATCCTATTCTAAGGCATCGATCTCCTCTCTTTCTATGATATTCATGACCATTGACCACCATTGGTCGACTTCACATTAAAAATGATAAATAAAATTAATAATATTTTGGTTATATGAACACCCCATAATATCAAATTAGTTTCAAGGGATTTAATCCACCCTTGAGCTACCAATGGGTCAGAAGATCTACTAAAAGTAGGAGGGTGTTGCCTCATAAATCGTTCCATTATCATCATGTTCTTTTGTGGTAGATTTGGATGTTATATTTTGTGGACTCCAACACCATTTATATCTTCCTTTAATTGAGAAATTACTATCACAAACTTCTTAGTTCTAAATCCCACCATTCTAGGTTGTGGATTTGAAAATATATCATCCTCTCGGTGCCTTCCAACTTCAGCTTCCCTATTTCTTCTGTGGAAAACCATTTTGAACATACATATCTTAGACAAAGCAACATGGTAATATTTAAATTCTGTATCATTTAAACTAAAAAATAAATTAAAAATAATTTATGGATATTCTATTAACATCATCCTAATCCCTAAAGTTAACTAATTTGTGCCCTGATACCAACAATAAGGACCAGACCATAAACATTACATAATCTAGTTAATTCAACTAGAATACACATATTACATTGAAAATATATTTTTAGTTTAGAGTTTTAGAGAGTTAGGTAATAATTCAAATATAAAAACACATAAGAATATAGAGTAGATACTACTAAAATAGAATCTATTTTTTTCATAATACAATAGTTTCCAAAAAGTAAAACATGATTTCATTTCAAGAAAAATCTTTACAAAATTAAGATTGGATTATTATTTTCTCTTACCCAAAACTAAAACCTATGATTTTTTTTAAAACTTGGTATAAGCATAAAAAGCTCAATAATGAATATAAAAAGAAGGAAAGAAACCATTAGTCCATGAATACTTATAAACACATGAAAGGTATAATTATCATCTTCAAAAGTAACATATAATTACTTTGTGAAAACATGAGGTTTCCATAAAAAATATCCATAATAAACAAAACCATTAAGGTAACTCGGGGAATCATTTTATTACCATACATACTTATAATTGTAATCCTCACAACTACCATATGATTTGTAACCATCACTACTACCTTACAATTTAACCCTTGTAGATACATTATGATGTAACTATCATTATTATAGTTGGAATAACCATTACAATCAACTTCCAACATACCCAATTCATTAGAGGGATATAAAAGACCCACTCGTATTTGGTTTATAACCTAATCACCCATCATAATAAACAATTCCCAAAAACTAGAACATAATCACAAAATGTGAATACCTGCATCATAAATAAATTCCTTGAGGAAAATCACTTAATTCGAAGGAATAGTGCGCACATACAATGGAAATCATTTATTTTTGAAAATAATCATTTTAAATTTTAAATAAGACTTGAAAATAATAAGGTGTCATAAAATTTGGAAAATATTCTCATACCTTATATGTTATTTTTTTTGAATTTCCTAAAAAGAGAAAATTAAGACGATTTTAAAAGGAAAGTCCCCTACCTCAGGTTTTAATTCCTTAAAATGTGTTAAAACCTACTATATAATGGTTTAAAGAATGTTATTAGTTTATTAAATAACTATATTCATATTTATAATACCATATTTTATATTATTATAACATATTTTCTCCCATTTATTAATAATATTTTTTTTCCATTGTTTTGGGTGCGTTCGTTTCAAGGTTCCAAGGTTGGTTCATTATGGATTTTATTGTAAAAGAGAAATAATACTACATAAGTAAGAAAATATAAATATTTAGGTAATTTTAAAAAATTATAACTAAATTTAAACTTGAAATTATTATGGTAAAGGGGAACAAAAACTCATCTTCCACGAAGGTGGTGAATTGACACATCGTGGACAACGATTTCAGTTTTAAAAATAAAAGGAGAAAATAAGAGATTTGATGATGGATATACCATTAACATAATAAAATTATAGTATATAAATGATATTTTAGTTATCTTTAAACTTAGTATAGGGGGTGAGGATAAGGTATAAGTGATAAATAATTTAATACATAAAAGAGGAATTTACCTCCGGAATATTTCTCCTTGAGAACCTCCTTAGGCACTTGGAATTGGGATTTTTATGAGACCAAAAACACTACAATGTGGAAATATATGAGGAGAAGAGAATTTGGTAGATTATAGTTAATCAAGAAGGCTGAAGGTGATGAAATTAAGATAAGGAATGAGTCCATTTTTATAAATGAGGTGGGGGGAAATTTCAAAATTACTTAAAATAATTAAAATATAACAAGTCTAATATAGGGGTAAATACTTACAAAAGGCCTAAAAGGCTAATGGGATTAAATTTTAGAAATAATATTATCAAATTTGGCCTTATTAAATATTTTTTGTAATTTTTAAATATTTTAATAAAATATTTTATTCATGAAATATATTTTTTATCAAATTTAGAATTATTTATAACTATGACTTTAAAAATATAAAAATAAAGATTAAAATTTAAGACAAATATTTTATTATGACTTATAAATGTAATATTTTTCTACATAATTCATGGATAATATTAATTATCTCAGATTATATTTATTTTAATATTTTTAATATAATTTATTTTATTTTTCCATTAAATTAATAATTACTATATCATCGTTGTGCAAGACTTTAAGGTATTTATTTTCTAACTAAAAATTAAAAACAAATTATCAATATTAAGATAAATCTTTCATATTTATAAAATAAATTTATGGTTGAAAATATATTTTTATAAAACCTTATATTAAAAAGTTATACTAATTGAAAATCAATGTGTGAACAACTTGACATTATTTTAAATAAAATATTATAAAGGGTATAAAGTGATCCAAGTGAATCCAAAAGGTACCAGATTAGAATAAAATATTATAATGGAAAAAATTACTCATCCATATAGATTTATTGAAACTTTTAGGTCATTTAATGGTTCTTAAATTTTTTAATTAAAATCATTTTATTGATTTTTCTTTTACCTTCACAAGCACTACACCAACATTGCACATGCATTAAAGTTAATTATTTCATTTATAAAAATTAAAAATAAGTTACTATGATAAAAATAACTTAATTAGGTTTAATATATTATTTTAGATTCATTAATTATATATATTTACTCATATCCAAATCAATAGAACTTCATTAATTTGTTAATTTTTATTTTCTTGCCTTGCGCAAGAATTATAATGACATTTGGACTCTAAAATTTGAATATATCATCCAAAAAAATTATTTATACCTAATAATTAATAAAAGTGTTGTGAAAAATAATTTGTATCACTAAATTATTATCTATAAGGAACTAAATTTTACATTTCTAATACTGTGCAGACACTACGTCAACATCGATAAATATTTTTATACTTATCATGAAATAAATTATAATTTACATATTTTAAATTATTTTTGTACAATATTTATATGATAATATAATAATTTAGTCATTAAATAACTTTGAAAAATTTTATATCATAATTTATCTCTTGATGATGTCACAAAAAATACTATATTTAAAAAAGCTGAATATTTTTACTTTTCATTAAAAATTTAGATTTTTCAGAAAATTCTCAAAAATTCATACTAAGATAATTTTGAAATGATGAATTCAAAAAAGAAATTATTTTTTTTTTCAAATTCAAATTCTTCAGTTTGAAAATTAATCATTTAAATATAACCATTTTAGAAACTAGAATAATAAAATTATTTATTTTAAAAAATAACTTAACAGAATGAGTTTAACTACTTATTTAAAAAAAATATGAAAAAAAATTATTCTATTAGTACTTGGGTTGTTAAATGTAAAAAATTAATTTTTTTAAAAAATGGTTTGAAATTAAAATTATTTCTTTTATAATTTTAAAAATTTAATTAAGTTCATTAGAATAAATTTTATGTTTAAATTTGGTTTAAAAATATTTTTATACGTAAAAAACCATTTTTATAGAAAATCATTTTTATGAGAACAATTTGTTTTTATCTTAATAAAATATATTTTTTCTTTATTGGTGAATGATTTTTATAAAATTCGTATATTATATACTCAATAAAATGTTTTAACAATCATCTAATATTTTTATTATACATGAAATAATAATAAATCTAGTTTTATGATTAAAAATGCATTGTTTCTAAAATTATTTTTTTTTTCAAATTTTGGGAACTTACATAAAAATTAATTTACTCCATTTATAGAAATTTAATTAGATAAAATCAATTACATATTTATTATTAGGATGTTATAATTTGGTAAATATACCCCTTTTATTTTTTGTCAATGTGAATATTAACCGTGGTAAAATTTACCACCTCAATAAAGGGTAAATTGGGTTAATCTTGATTAAAAATAAGTGATAAAGACAAAATTATTCATCATAAATATTATTTTATAAATATAATTCTATCATGAATTCCTTAGTATCAAAAATGAGTTGTTTAAAGGACATTTTTCCATGAAAATGACATTATTTTCATCAAAAATAGTTACAAAATGACACTCTCTTAGTTTTAAATATCTTTTATGTGTTCACATAGTGAAAAACTAGGTTATAAATGAATCTATGTATCTATTTTGAGATTAATAAAATTATTTTCTTGATATAAATATATTTTTAATATTTAATAATTATATAATGTCCCTAATTTCTTATGAAACACCGATGTAGTATTTCAGTATTTAATTAAAAAATACAAAAAAATATTTTAAAAATACTAAAAGTGATTTAAATTGAATGATTTAGTTTGAACTATTAATTTTATATATCTATAGAACATATTAGGGTGGTTTTAAATCATTATATTGTAATTCTATCGTTTTATCAATGTATTTAAAGTTAAATTAAATAAATAGTGTCAATATTGACCATAATAATATTTTATCAAAATAATATTTTACTATATTTTTTAAAAATCATAAAAATATTGAAATAATAAAATTTGGTTATTATATGTTATATAATGTCATAAATTAAAAATTTATGGGACAATTCATACTTAATAATAAAAAATTACAACCCATTAATATTGAAAAAGTTGTTGCCATAGTTAAAATTAAAATTAGTTAACTAATGGTTAATTAAATTGATATGGTTTAAAATGACACAAAAACTTATATAAATTATATTTTTTTATGTTATTAAAACCCTATCATACCTTATATTCAAATACCTAGATATTTTTTATTTATTTTTATTGTGAATGAATTTATTATAATTTAATCTTTTGAGAAATTCCAAAAGTGCCCCTCACCTTAATTATAAAAGGGAACCTATTACCTCACTTATTCACACCAATTTTAGAATTATATATAGAAAAAATATACCAATTTTTCTTATAAACTTACATATAAACATTCTAGAGGTTTTGGCCTCCCAAAAATTCCAACCATAAATCCCTTTAAAGGGGATCTAAATGTGTTGTTTCAAAGAAGAGGTGCTTTACCCGATCACATTCTTTTATACTCTTATTTACCTAATCTAAATCTGTGGTATTTATCATAAAAAAATAAATTAATTTTGATAAATATTATTAAATGTTATTATGATTATGAAAAAACTGTTATACACACTCTTTCCCATTAGATGATAAGAGGAAGTGTCACTCATGCGTACGTATTGATTACCGTCTCCACGTAGTGATATAATTAATTTTTAATCACCATATTTTATGAATAGATATTATCAAGGGTTTAATATTAATATATAATATTTATAAAATAATTATTCTTCTATAATTATAATATCACATCTTCCTACTTACCATTTTATCCTTTGGGAAATTATAACATCGTTCGTGCGTATGTCAGGACTACCAGCTCCACGAAGAGATGTGATTCGTTTTTCATTTATATTTTAATTAGATTGTAATGAGGAAGAATTTGATCAATATATATTATATATATGATATAATAATGATTCCAGTAATTTTAAATAATACTTACCTTTCTTTTATTCAATCTGTCAAAAAATGAAAACACTGTTCATGCATATGTACGACCTACCGTCTCCATAAACAATTTAAATCATTTTTCCTTCTATATATTTTATAAATGAATATAAACATGTATATAATTAATATATATTATTATATTGTTATTAAAATAATATATATTATGGCACCATGATCAAAATATGAGGACTAAAACTACCAAACCCGAACATACAAGAAAAATGAAGAAAATATCACCAGGAACAATGATTTTAATAAATAAGTGTTATCAAATAGAAGATAAAAGGATATAAGTAAATTATTCATGGTATTATTTATATGATTATGGTTCTATTATATATTTATAATAAATTTATATTTATTATACAAAAGATTCCAATATGTATGAAGGATGTCAGACCTAAGGTAAGGGATTTTTGTTTCCCTTTTATTTTTGCGAGACACATGCCATATTCACCACTTGTTTCTTTTATGTGGTGTATATACTACTTATTAATGTATTTCATGATTAATATTATTAATTTTATGTGGATTACTTATACATCTAAGGTTCTTTATTTTATGGGGTTTTCTATTCAAAAGTTTCCAAAGTGGTAACTGTTTTATGTTACAATCTCATTGTTTATTAGGATTAATTATGATTAAGTTTAAAATGAAGAAATATTATGATCTATATCTCAATAAAACTTATCAATTTTCTTATACTATGGCTATTTTTTTAAAATTCATTTTTCCTATAAATTTATTCATCTTATGTATTCAAGAGATCAAAAATATTTTATTAAGGAAAATCGACTTCATTTCTCTCTTTGGTCAAAAAACATTTTTCTTTCATATCCATGTTTTTTAAGAATGTTTTAAATAAAGTTTTAATATTATAATATTAATGTTTAATGTAAATTTCACCTATGTTTCACTTTTTTAAAAATGTTTTGAATGTAATATTTTTTCATTTTCTAAACGAGATACTTCGTGACTTTTCTTACAAAGTATAGAAGGAACATTTTTTTAACTTATACAACATGATTGCCTTTTAATTCCATCATGAATAGTTTTTTATTTGAAGATTAATTTAAAATTTTACATGGTTATTTTTAAATAAAATTATTTCCTTTATATTTTTAAAGTTTTTTTAAATAAGTGATTTCAAAATGGAAAGGTTATTTTCCTCAAAAATATTTTAATGATATTTTAAATATATTTCTATTCATCAAAGACAAAAACCCATTATTTAATATATGATTTATTGAGAATATGATCTAAGAATACCATCTATATTATTTTTATAGATGGTTTATGAATATTATGAAAAATGTTTATGAAACACATTTCTTTTCTATGGGTTATGTTGTGATGAAATGATGAAATGTTTATAAAACCCATTTATTTTCCTTGGGTTATTCTATAATGAAATGTTTATAAAACCCATTTCTTTTCATGTGTTCTAATTTGATGAGTTATTTATAATATTTGACACAAATATTTATTATTTTAATTATGTGATGTGTGGGACCTATATCTCCCTCCAATTCATTGGATAAAGATAGATATCTCATAAGATAAACAAGACTGGAATGGGGAGTGAACCCAGTTTGGTAAAGGACTCTATCAACTGTGATAGTATTGGGAGTGAACCTTGACTACTACGATGGGTTGAAGAGTAAATTAATTACACTATAATATTCTTGTAAAAGATCCTTGACTACTAAGGAAATGATTTCCTATTATTATGTGCATGATAGAATTCCATGTTTTATGCCAATGTTATGATTTCATAGCTCATGTTATTTAATTTATTTATGATTCATGTCTTATGAACTACCAAGTTGTATTCCATGAATCAAGAGTATGATATATTATATAGAGGTAATGATCATAAAATGTTATACACATGTTCTCATACCCTTATGTTTATGTTATTCTCACGTGATCATTGATAACTCCCTTGTTAACCCTTACTGAGCATCCGGGATCACCATTTATGATGTTTCCTTTCCCAAATTTATGAAGAAAGGTACTAAGTATGGTATGTTTAAGAATGGTTTTAGTTATTAAGAACTTAGTGAGAGATGATGTAGATCACTTATGAACCGATTTTTTATGTGCCCAAGTTTCCAAAGGCACTAGACCTATAGTATTCTTACATGGATAATTATGTTATGAAATGAATATTCATCTATTAAGATGTGATATCTATTTATGAAAATTAAGACTAAATATAATTGGTACTAGATTTAGGATTATTTAACCTTTGTAAAATATAATGAGACAAATTTATTGATAACCCTGTGGATAAGTCAAATTATAGGATAAAATCCTAATGTTTTAGTGACGATCATGAATGACCTAGTTTATACCAATGGTCTCATAAAATAAGGCATCATGATTTATACATCATTTAAATTATTTTTTATGATTATTTGGTTTCATAGTGTGACTATTATTTCTCACACTATTCTTTTTGGTTTTAGTCAATGTATGGAACCAAAATTAATCGTATTAATGTTAAATGTTATGGTAAATATAATTATTTTCCTCATGATCAACCAAGTGAAATAAGAGATAGAATTAGAAACATTATGATCATTCCTAATCAAATATCTTTTTATTTGATTAAAAATATAAACTTTGGTGAGTTTCCTGACACACCTAAAAAGAGAAATATAGAATTTCATAAAGATCATGGAGGAAAGAAGATTTAGCTTCCAACATGTGTTGAATGTGGGAAGAATCACTCAAGTGAATGTATTAGAGGAACAATAAGATGTTTTGAGTACGGAAAATAAGTACACAAAGTAAGTAATTGATGATGAAAAATGAAATGTTCAGTTAATACATTAGATGAGATAATGGAATCCCTATGGTATCCTTAATAATTGAATGTTTTAAATGTATAAAGTATTGGCATTATGAAAATTGATGTCCTAGGTGGAATTACAGAGAAAAGAATCAACAAGGTTATATGAGTAATGGTTTTACTGATGATGATTAAGAGACTACGAATGATGTATAATAGGTATGGGACATTTTAACAATATTTATTATATTAAAAGTAAGAAGAATGATTAAATTTTGGTTGATGAATATTAATTCATGATTCATATTTAATTTAGTATGAAATATGTAATGGGTAAAAATATGGTGAATCTTAGTAAATGGTATAAGAAGTTAGTGGGATGATTGAAGTGTTTATGTATTTGGATTAAATAATTATGCTGTATAAGTGTCAAACTAATTATATTATGGTTATAAAAATCACGAAACATCGAAGGATTATTCCATAGTAGTTTTTCTTTAAGGATTTGGAAACATATTTTGAATGGTACTAATAAATAAGAAAAGTGATTTAGTGGTAATGTTATATTTTTGGAGAACACATGATTAAGTGAAAGATAAACATTAATATGTTTCTGATGTTGATTTAATAATTTTTAGTTTGGATAAAGAGATTATTGACATTGATAATATTCGTAACCTTGAATTTTTTATGAGTTGATAAAAAGTGACATAGGTTATCTTTAATTAATTTTATTTCATTTTTGGATTAATGTAAAATATTAAATAGTTGTGAACTTATTTAAGGAATAAAGATTGTGTTAGTTTTGTAATCATATTAATTTTTATATAAGTTTAAATTAAATGTTATGGATATCATCATGGGTTTATAAGTTCAAGGTTGATCATAAGTTTAAAGGAATTAAAATATTTTTTTAACGTTTTATGTGATGGGATTTGATACTCTATTAAGGTTTAAATACCATTTGGTATTGATATATGATTTTATGATAAGGTAATTATAAACTATAGGATAACGGAATATAAATAATTTTGATATTTGAAAAGAGATTCATTGAAAAGAAAATATTTTCAGAGATATTTATGGTCAATATTAGGATTAACTATTAGATTAGTATCTACATTTCATTCATGATATTTTGTCTGAAGTTTGTTTTATTATAAGATTATATAGTGGTTTATCATGATGATTAATAATATTTTGGGATGCATTTCTTTGGGTTAAGGTTTAATAAGCAATTTAACACAAATGATTATTTGGGAAGAATGTAATAATTTTTTTTGATTATGTAAGATCATGTGTATGATATAGACTTTGAGATTAAAACATTATTTAATGTTGAAGTTATTGAGGTAATCATGGTTTTAGAGATTAATGTATCATTTCTTCATATGTTGTTTTATTCATTTTCGAGATTATCTTGTGCTAACCATTTTTTGATTTTTCATAATTCATAAAGATAGGAGGAATATATTTATATATTTTTTTGGTCCGTTTGAATTTTATTTTAGTGCTTCAGGCATAAAAAATCATCTCAAATACTAATTGTTTGGAGAAATGGACTAGATTGCAGCAGAAATTGATTAAAGGAAGAAATTATATATTTTTTCAAAGTAAGTATATTTCTTTATGTTATTAGTCTATAGATTAATGTAATTACTTAACTATAGAAAAAGGATCTTAAGAATTTTTTTATATAGCCTTCAATTATGATGAATTGATAGTCCTTTAACCCCTCACTCATTCATGGTTTTGTGGTTGTCAAATTTCTCCTAACAATGTTCTCCATCACTCTTTATTATTCAATGGGTGCTAGTTTTCCCTTACATGTACATATTTTCAATTTACACTCATGTAATACTATTTTGAATCCTAGTTTCTTGGTGATATTTACAATCCCCTTTCCCTTTTTTAAGGGGAAATTTTACTAACCCTTTTTACAATATAGATTTCTTCTAATGAATTTTCAAATGTAAAACCTTAGATTTCCAAAAAACAAGACCAAATTGCAAGGATAAAACTTATTAAAGAGGGAGAATATAACGTCCTATGATTTTATAAAACATATATATTTTTTTAATTTAATTTATTCAATATATTGTGCTACACACAACACTAAGCCAAAACAAACTATTAAATATTACAATTTAAATATGACATTTATAACTTGGATATTATATCAGAAAAAATAAATATGATTAAATACTTTATGATATATATATATTTAATATTTAATATATATGTTTTGATAAATTTTTAGAATAAAATAACTCAATTTTTAGTAAATTCATTATATTCTTCAAAAATACATTTTCTTCGAAAAAAATTATTGCTTTTTATGAGTAAATATTATTATTAATCTCTGTAAATATTAAAAAAATTATTTTATAAAATTAAAATAATTTTTTAAATCATCATATTAAAATTATCTTGGGATAAATATTTTATAATTTTTTAAAAAGGTTGATTTTCTTGTGAATAGTGAAAAATATTAATTTCTATTGAAAACTGCATTTTTTATCAGTAATTTACAAATTTAAATTATATTTTAAAATGTTTTCAAAGTAAAATTAGTTCTATTATGTTTTAAATAATCCAATTAAGTTCATTATAATAAATTTGATGTTTTAATTTGGTATAAAAACATTTTTATACGCAAAAAAAGTCATTTTATGAAAAAACTATTTTTCTGAACCAAATGTGGTTTTATCATAATAAAATAAATTGATAATTATTGGTCAATTATTTTTATTAAATTTATATATTTTATAATCAATAATTTTTTAACATTCATATAATATTTTTACTACGAATAAAATAATAATAAATCCAATTTTATACTTAAAAATTTATTTTTTCTAAAAAGCAGTTTTTGTTGCATTTTAGGAACATAAATTAAAATTAATTTATAAAATTTAGATGTATTTAATTTTATAAAATGAATTAAATATTTATAATTAGGTGGTTTAAATTTTTTAAATAGGATCCCTTTATTTTTGTTTAGTATGAATAACAACTATGGTAAAATTTATTACCTCAGTAAAGGGTAAATTAGTTTAATGTAGATTAAAAATAAGTTATAAGGCCATAATTATTCATAATAATAATTATTTTATAAATTTAATTTTACCCTTAAAAACATAGGCTCTAAATTGAGTTGTTTAATATATACTTTTCAAGGAAAATGACTTATATATTATTTAAATAAAAAAAGTTACAAAATGCCAATCTCTTAGTTTTAAATATCCTTTATGTGTTAACATAATAACAAAAGTAATTTATGAATAAATATCAGTGCCTATATTGATACTAATAAAATTAATTTCATTTTATAAAATTATTTTTATTTTTTAATAATTATATAATTTTCTTAATTGCTTATGAAGCACTGAGGTAGTATTTCTCTATTTAATAAAAAATATAATAAATGATTTTAAAAAAATAAAAAGTGATATAAATTTAATGAGTTAATGTAATTTTTTTAGATATATAAATTATTAGTCAGTCTTTAAAGCATTATATTTTAATTACCCCCTTTTCTTAATTTATTTAAAGTTAAATAAAATGAATAGTGTTAAAACCAACAATAATGATATTTTATCAAAATAATATTTTATTAAATTATTTACAAACATAAATATATTTAAATAAGAAAAGGTGGTTATTATATGGTAAAAAAATTCATTAATTGGTTAATTTATGGTCAAATTTTCACTTTATAAGTGAAAATTACAACTACTTAATATTGAAAAAGTTGTTACCATAGTTAAAATTAAAATTGGTTAACTAAGGGTTAATAAAAATGATAAGGTTTAAAATGAAACAAAAAATTGTTTAAATTATATTTTTTATGCTTTTAAATCCTTTTACTACTTTATCTTAAAATTCCTATCCATTTAGAGGCATTTGGTTGGAGAATGAATTTTCTATAATTTAATATTTTTTGAAATTCCAAAAGTTCCCCTCACCTCAATTATAGAAGGAAAACTCCTCCCTCACTTCTTTACACCAATTTGAGACTTCTATTTTGGCCAAAATATGCCAATTTATCCTCCATAATTTCTTATATACATTCTAGAGGTTTTATTCATCTCAAAAGGCTAACCCTATATCCCTATAGAGGATATCTAAAGGAGTCGTTTCAAAGGAGATGTAACCACCTTACCCAATCAATTTATTTTATATTTCTATTTAAATCCTATAAATCTATGGTATTTGTAATAAATAATAAATTAAGTAAAATAAATATTCTTAAATTTTATTATAATTATAAAAATATCATTATAAACCCTCTTTCCTGTCAAATGATAAGTGAATTTATCGCTTGTGCGTACGTATGACTTACCGTCTCTACATAGTGATGCAATTTATTTTTCATCACCATATTTTATGGATGGGAATTATGATGGGATTAATGTTTATATATCATTATTATTAAATAATTATACTTATTTAGTTATAATATCACACCTACCTACTTACCATTTTATCCTTTGGGAATCGATAATGTCATCCATGTGTATGTGTGGACTACCTCCTCCACAAAGATATATGTTTCATTTTTCACTTATATTTTACTTGGATGGTAATGTGGAATAATTTTATGAATATATATTATATAAATGATATAATAATTATTCTTGTAATTTGAATTAAAATTTACCTTTCTTTCATTCTATCCATTCAAAAATGAAAACAATGTCAACGCGTACGTACGATACATCGTCTCTATGAATGGTGTAATTAATTTTTCTATGTCTATAATGTATGAATGAATTTAAATATGTATATAATGAATATATATGATATTTATATAATTATTAAAATTTTGGTGATGATGGAACCATGATCAAAATACAAGGAAAAAAACTACCAAACCAAAACATATATGAAAAATGAAGAAAATATCACCATAATAGTAATTTTAATAAATATGTGTTAACAAACAAGTGAAAAATGAATTTAAGTAAATTATATATGGTATGATATACATGATTATGGTTATTTAATATATTTATAATAAATATATATTTATTATACATGATTTTACATTGCGTATAAAGGAACTCGAACCTAAGGTAAGGGATTGTCATCTCACTTTTATTTATGTTAGACACATGCCATATTCACCAATTTTTTCTTTTATGTGTTGTATATAATGACCATTAATATATTTTAGGATTAATATTATTAATGTTTTTAGGATTTCCATATCCATATAAGGTTCTTTCTTTCATGTGAATTATTATTCAAAATTTACCAATGTGGTAAGTGTTTTATGTTACAATCTCATCATTTTTAGGATTATTTATGATTAAGTTTCCAATAATGAAATATTATGATATATATATCTCAATAAAACATATTAATTTTCTTATCCATGGGTTATTTATTTTAAATACTAATTTCCCTTTTCATTTCCTCATATTATGTATTCAATAGATGAAAAATAATTTTTTAAAGAAAAATCAACTTAATTTATATTTTCAGATTTATTTTATTTCATATAATTTTTTTTATAAAATTATTCTAAAGAAAAATTTCACTATTATCATATGACTATTTAAAGTCACTTTTACCTATATATTAATTTTTAGAAAATTATTTTAAAGTAATTTTTTATTCATTTTCTAAATGATGTACCTGGTGACTTTTCCAAAAAAGTATGAAAGGAACTTATATGGTATGAATGCCTTTTCCCACTTTCATGAATTTTTTTTCATTAAATATTTATTTAAAATTTTACTTGATTTTTTTAAAGATTTTTTTTAATTTATATAAATGTAGTTTTTTATTTATGTGATTTCAAAATGGAAAGGTTATTTTCCTCAGGAATGTTTTAATGATCATTTAATGGTATTTAAATTCATAAAAGAAAACAACCCTAGATTTAATATATGTTTTACTAGTAATATAGTCCATGAATACCATACTTATTATTTCTCAAATAGTTTATGAATATAATGACACAATTTTTATGAAACCCATTTCTTTTCATGGGTTATGATATGATATTTTCAATATGATCTTATAGTACACATATGTATGATTTTCATTATGTGATAGGTGGGACCTATATCTCCATCCAATGCATTTGGTAAAGATAGAAATTTCATGAGATAAATTTGACTAAAATGGGGAGAGAACCTAGTTCAGTAAGGGAATCTATCCATTATGATATTCTTAGGAGTGATCCTTTATTAATATGACAGTTTTGGGAGTGACCCATTCCATAAAATTATTCTTAGCAAAGAGCCTTCACTATTAAGGAAATTATTTTCTATGCTTGTGTATATTACAAAATTCCATGTCTAATGAAAATGTTATGCTATCATAGATCATGTTCTTTGATTTATTTAAGATTAATATTTTATAAGCTTATAATTTTTATCCAATTACTCAATATTATGATCTATTATATGCATGGTATGTTTTTCAAATGTTATACTCATGTTCTTATACCCTTATGTTCATGTTATGATCAAGTGATCATTGATAACTCTCATGTTTACCCTTAATAATAATATGAGATCACCCTTTATTATGTTTCCTTTACCTAGGTTGTGAATAAAGGTGCTATGTATTATATGTTTAAGAAGGGTGATAGTTATGAAAAACTTAGTGGGTAATGATATAAATCATTTATGAACCAATTGTTTATGTGTCCAAGTTTCAAAAGGCAATAGAGCTATGAGATTATAGTGTGGATCACTATGTCATTCAATGAATATTCATATATTAATATGTGACATCTATATATGAAAATTATAGGTTACTATATAATAGATACCAACACCTCTTTTATAAAACTAGTTCAAAGTGATAAACATTACTTACACCCAGTATTGAAAAGCAGAAAAAATAACAAATATATATATGTATATAATGATTATAAATGATGAATATAAATGATTATAGATATAAATAATGTTATTGTGTATTTATTTAATGAACTTAATTTATATATTCAGGATGTTTGGTGAAAGTGTAGAGTTAATCAGGACCATGGTAAGGGGTTTCATCTAAAATTCATCTCTTTGAGACATGTTTGGTATTGTGCACCTAATATCATATATGTGTTGTATATACTTACTATTTGAGACATAATATCCTGAATTATATTTTTAAAATTCTATTTAAAGTTCAATTATAAACCCTCTCTTTCAAGATGTTTTTATTAATGTGTTATTAAAGACATAGAGAATTTTTTGGTCTCAATTATGATTCTTTGAGACATGTTAAATGTTATGAAAAATGTTTCCTTTGCATGTTGTTATATTTTTTTAATATACCATTAATGTTCTATAAATTTTATCCTTTTAATTCACAGGATTAACTAATCTAAATTAATTTCTTTTCTTCTTATTTTTTTGACTCAAGTGTTACCCAAGTTGTAAGAGTCTTTGGTAACTCAATTTTCATTCTTTGGGTTATTATTGTTCACTTGAAATAATTTCATATAAGTTGGGTAAATTATTCAATTTTATTATATTATGTGTTATTATATTATTTTTTACATTTTTAATACACAAAACCCTTTTCAAATGATTCATGCTTCGTGGATTATGTTGCCCATAAGGAATATTGATTACCAAATTCTCATTTCCTTGAGTTATAATGTTTCATCATGAAATTATTTCTTCCATGATTGGGTTATCTCACCCTAATATTTTATTATATGGAGTTTCATAATACTCTTTTGTAAAATAAAGTTTTAATACAAATTAATGTTTTGTTACTCTTCTTATAGCGTGAGTTATGAATAATGGTATTTTGAAAATAATAAAAAGGGGGTTTTCTTTCACTGTAATATGTTTTGTATTCCTCTAGTTATTTATACAACATAAAATTAATGAATTTTAAAGGACCAATTATTAGAGATTATTTTTAAAAGTAAGTATTTTTAAAATCTTTCTTGTCACCCTTTCAAAATTTACCATTGAAAGTGACATAAATCTGTACTTTTTGTCAATGTTAAAAAGGTTTTTTAAAAGATATTTTAAGTTTTTTAATTCCATTACCCTTATCATTTTAAAAATTCTTTACCATATTGGGGTTTATATTTTATCATTTATCCTAATATATATATTTTATCATTTGGGGGGTTGAACTTGCATTATAACACAATTAGATTCTTGATCCTTTCTTTTGTGATAACGTTCAAAGCATTCTTTTTATGAGGGTGTTTTTCATTTATGTCAAAACCCTTCTAGTATTCCTTTATTACACTAGGGATATGTTATTTTGAAATAATAAAACTTATTTATATAGATATATTATGATAATGTTATTCTAGTATTTAATTTATCGTAATTTCATTTCTATATACGATGTGAATATCACATTTTACATAATTCAGATTGGATTGTGTTCACCTAAAATGAGTTTTATTCTATTAACATTGGAAAAAGTATTATAATTCCATATGTTTTTATCCCAATATAAATGATTATTTTCAAGTTAAAAATGTATTGTTTTACTATCCACCTTCTTTCCATGGATGATTTTAGATCATATGATTCATTTTATTAACATGGGTAAATGTTTTGACAGTCTTGATGATTATTGACTACTAACATAGGATGATTATATATTGAAATTTCATATTTTTAATTATATGGATATCCATGTTTTTATTCAGCTATAGGTTCCCTAAGGTATGGTATAAAATGTTATATTAAAAATTATGATGAATTCATTGGACTTAAATACATGATGGGAAGGGCCTGAAAATATATATCCATTCGATATATTGATAGGTCTCATGAGAGACAACAAGTTGGGTTTTGGAGTATACCTCTTACCATGATTAGATAATTACATTGAAAATGTCCCTAATAACATGTTTTTGATGTACAACATTATGCATTCCATGAGTATGAGATCAAAATTATTTATATCCATGTTTTCACTTATTGTCTTGGATATAGAATGCTCTAAGTTTCAGTTGATTATGAATTTATTTTTTCTACTTATTCCTGACATAATATTTGTTCCATGTTTATTCCATGATTAACTCAATTATATGTATTCTTTAGTGAGCATTTTCACTCACCCATTATCATGTTTCCATTTCCAAGGTTATGAAGAAAAGTATTACAGTTGATATTCCAAAAAACATTGCTTGTGTAGTGATTTTTTTGGATACTTTGAATACTTATTATAGATTACATTTTTTCTTATATAGTGTAAAAATGTCCATTTATTGAGAAAGAAATGGGCTTTATCAGTTTATATTTTTTCCTAATTCTATCTAAATCTAAAAGGTGTTGGTAATGGATATAATGAAATGTTTTCTTCAATTAATTTAATTAAGCATAGTTATATCTAGGAATATATAGTTGGTATTGAAACATATATGTAAAGTATGTGATAATGGCCTTGAATTTGGGATCATGGATCCGGGGTGTCACATTTTGTATTAAAGTAGGGTTTAGATAACTTTATATATTATTATGTTTATTAAGTATAATTTAAGGATTGATAAGTTAAGTTTTATTATAATATAAAAGATATATATAACCCTTTGGAATACTATATGATTTAATGTTAATGTAATAATACACATTTTATTTGTGGATCAGGACAATATAAATTTAGTAAAGTACTTAGGGATAAGTCTTAGAAATAATTATAAGTATAAAATAACATCTTGATGTTTTGGTAAAGTAAATATTGTGTTTCTATCATAGAAATTACATCCTTTTATGTATACTACAATTGGATACATGCTATATTACAGATGTACCTAGGGGTAATAACTACAAAATTATAGATTGGGTGTTAACTCTATCATCACATAGTGTACGATAAAGAGGCATAAATGTACACCTGGATTGACACTCTAGAGGGATATTATTTGGTTAATTCACATTCTATTTATGAACCCTTATGATGGATTTGAATAATATCAGGTTAGATAAACTAATAGAATAGTGACAATGGGTAACATATATTAAAACATAGGAATTCATAAGTTAATGTATATATTAAATTATATGTGAATTTCTGGATAGAGGATAATTTAGATTTTGAGAGTTTAGATTTCAATGATTTTTGGGTTTAGAATATTTTAAGAAAGTTCATGGTAATTTGGGATATCTATTCTGAGGGACTAAGTTGAGAAGTATAAGATAAACCAACTTAAAGTAACCTAGATTAAACTAATATTGATATAGGTTGAACTAAATGAATTACAAACTAAAGTGATGATAAGGGTAAAATGTTTTAAGTTTTAATCCCTTATATGCTATTGATTATGATAATTACCCCATATTGTTAATGGTTTTTCCCTCACGTCAACCATTTTGGTTTTATTAATATTTGTAACCTCAAGGAACCATGGGTGCGAGGAACAATGTAGAGATTACCTCAACGAACAACCCATCAAAATGGGAGAAGGTGTGAGAAAACTTATGATTATGCCAAAACAACTATCACAAAACATGATTAACAATGTGATCATAGTCAAACTCAAAAAAAACCAAATAAGATAAAAATGGAGTCTCTTGAAAGATCAAGTGACATGGATGATGAAGAAAATATGGTTCAATTTCTTATATGTAAAAAATTTAGGAATAAGCATGGATGAAATCACTTTTAAGAGACAAGTAAATGCTATAAGTATGGAGATAAAGGAAATCCGACTCACAATTTTAATGGAAAGCTAGAAGCTAAAAAATGAATCTATTTAATTTCAATATCTTTAGGGATTATGTGACTCAATGTTCCAATCAATGGGTCAATGAGGGAAATAGTCACAAGAAACCATGAAAATAATGAAAATTCAACACAATTATTACTAATGTAGAAGATAGTGAGTTTTCACTATATATTTTCTAGTTTCCAATGTCATGTATGATTTTGGAAACTACTACATATCGAGATATAAATAAAAACCCATAGTATTATGATTATCATATAAATCATTTTCATGATTTGTGGGAAGTAATTCTCTATGAATCTAGATATTCTTCCCATAGTATAATTCTATGTGAAATTAGTAATGGGTGAGCTAATAAAACACGATTTTATTTAATATTTTATTGATAATAAATGACATAATTTCCTCACATTATGTTAAATATGTTTATTTATAGAATATTTGGGATTATATCATTCATTTTCAAATTTGTTGAAAATTTCAGTTTTGACCCTTTAAAGTTCACTGTAATGTTTCATACATAACTATTTTTGTGTGGATTATTTGAAATTAAAATTTGTAATAGTGTTTATTACTAAATTTTTTATAATTTTCATTTATTCCATCTTAGTTGGATCTTTCATTGTATTGGACTAAATGGGCCATGAAGTTAAAGATGAACTGAACTCACTAGATTAGAAATGACTTCACCATCTGGGGAATATATTCTACATATGTTCTAGTATAGGGATTGAATTTTTATAGTAGATAGAATAATCAATTACAAACAAATCATCATTCTGTAGGTATAACTGGTTCATGATTTTTAGTTGTCAAAAAGTCAATGAAACTTAGATCAAAATACTTGTCTGAATTTCCCATTCACACTTGTAATGTCTTGGAACCCTAGCCACCCCTCTACTCTATAATTGTGTATTTTTATCAATTTAATGGGATTTGAAGTAAATTAATAGGTTTAGGGAATAGTTTAAGTGTTTTTTCTTCATTACTCTAAGATTTTTAAAAGGGATATTAGTTAAATAAAGGATCCATTCATTGAAGACTTCTTCTTCTTCTTCTTTACATTATAATGTTTCTGTTTTCAAAATAAACCCTCAATTTCTCTTATATTTATTCTATTTTGTTCAATTTTATTCTTATTATATTCTATTATCTTGGGATATAAATCAAGAGTAGAAAAATGATTTGGTTATACCATTTATAAACCCGTTTACATGAAAAATGTTTCTATGATGACTACACCGCACATGAAAGAGTAGTTTTTCTGAGTAGTCAATCTAATTCTAAACTTATTCAATTATTTGTTTTGAATCAATGAGATAATATAATTACCATAATATTATCTATTATTTTTTTAACTTAAAAGAAACTAATCAATAAATTTAATGATTAATACAAAATGGGAGAGGTTTAGTAATTTCTGAATTGTGAGAGCCCGGTCTTAATCTGTAAAACAAGAAAACATGGGATCAATTTTTAGATTTGAAATATAATCCATTAACTCAATTAATCTTCAATTAAAGTATTTATATGATACTTAATTCACCCCTAACCATAATCTATCCATATAACAACAATCATATTAGGGTGCTACGAATGCATGTCCCGAAGCTAACTTAGGGTTTAATTCATTTAATCTTTATAGTTGGGGTAAATTATCAAAGGTTTTAGGGATTAAAAAAATTAGAAAATTATAATTAAGTGGATTTTAATTAAAATTATAATGGTTAATAATTATGTATATAGGTAGAGTTATATCTATTATGGATTCTAAAAATATTTTCTGAAGAAAATCTTCTTCATTGTGTTTTATCAATCAAATTTCAAAAAAAAATACAATTTTATTCCAGCATACATCTTATAGTTTTATAAATTTTAACAACCACACATAATTTTATGTATTGTGTTTATTTTATTTCATTTTATTTTTAAAATACCTTTAATATATTGTTTTAATTACTTTCTCTTATGAGAGATGACCTTGGCTATCCACTCTACTGCACCCAAGTACCCAAAACACACACACCATTTAAGAGTGTCCATGACTGTTCCTTTCAAATTGGAACCATTTACAGGGATCTAATTACTTTATTCAACCAATTATAGGTATTTTTTTAATTTTAATTTCATTATCTTCTTCTCTTATTTCTTCCTCCTTCCCCCTTTCTCATTTTTTCCTTCTTTTTTTTAGACCATCAACTCAAACTTTTTTATTATGATCCACTTTTATTTTTATCATTTTTATTTGATTTCTAAAATGAGCTAATATCAATGTTCTCTTAAATATTAACCCTGATATTTATGGTATCCTTAGGGATTAAATCAAATAGTCTCAATCTATGGGAAGTTTCAATATTCACCTAGTTGTAGAATTCTTCCATTATAGGAAAATTGAAATTAAAAGCACTTATAAATCAAACTTAAAACCAGAACCAATAGTTATAAATAATAACAAGGAACTTAATAGAACAATTTGAAAATTGGACACATTAAACATTAAATATCAACCAAATTATATTTCATAACCAAACCTTGAATTATACTTTGAATTAAAATATGGATTGATACAACTTCATCCAAAATTTCACAGCCTCTCTCATGAGGATCCCAAAAAAAATTCTAAAAGAATTTAATGTAGTTTTATCCACCCTAAAACCAAGAAATGTATATAAATATCAAATAAAACTAAGATAATTACCATTATAACTTTATGGAACTATGAAATATTGGCTGTGTTATTTACAACCTAAAGACGTAACATATTGGAATGATTTGAATAATTTTTTCTTTCAGATATTTCTTCTAGCATCAAGGAATGAAACTATTCAAAAATAGATCTTAGGAATCGATCAAGACCAAGTAGAGTCAATGTATTTATAAGGAAACAGACTTAAAAATTAAAGAATCTTGATTTTTGATCAAGAATTTAATTTCTTGCACATTGAGGATCTTTTCAGGTTTGGAGTTTTAGATAATTTGGATATAACTATTACATTACATCTCAAATATTACAAATTAGACACTTCAATCCTATCCAGTTTTTTTCACAACAATAAAAAACCTAAAAAAACATGAATTCATTTCTTGATAAAAATCATCTTGAATTCTTCCTTTCTCTTACCCTTACTTATACCATGTGAAAAACATTTAAAAAACTTGGGATGAGCATAAAAATTTCAGTAAGGATTATAAAATAAAGAAATAAAACATTAGTCCATGAATACATACAAATCAATGAAATAATAATTTTCACTCATAAATTATAAGCTCATTAATATACCTCATGAAATAATAATATTTATTAATAACTCATAGAAGTCATAAATCATAACGGTAACTTGTGACATCCATAACATACTTACATTGTAGTTTTCACAACTATATAGAGAGTAACCTTCATGGTTATGTTTGGAATACCCATCATAATATATTACCTAAATCTATTAAAAGAAACCTTAAAATTTACCTCCTTCATGTTATCCAATGAATTCGAGAGCTATCTCAGGCTCACTCGCCCTCAGTTTATCACCAAACCACCCGTATATGTAAATAATTTCCATGAACCATAACATAATCATAACCCATAAAACAAGAATAAATTAAAGATAAAATTTCTATATTGCAATCAAAATATATCATTTAAAAATATTTACATAATTAATGATTTATAAAAACAATTTTCAATACCAAAATACGTAAAAATGGTATATGGTATTTATTTTCCTTTTAAAAACATTACGGCTTGTTAAGAAATCCAAATATCAAATAATGCTCGCGGTGGCAGAAAGGTCGTTGTCACCACGTACCTTAAAAAGAAACACTACTTTTGTAGTTTAGTAAAACACTTTATAAAAAAAATTCCTTTTGAAATCCATTGAATTAAATTAAAAGAAAAAGGATATAATTATATGCTGTATAAAAGAAGGTCATGTATAAACCAAAATACTCCTCAATAAAAGGGGATTTGAGAAGAATTCCCTTACATTGAGTCTTAATAGTCTCGTTAATTCTTTATATTCCTGAATAATAAACTTCGGTTAATTTATACTTGTTTTATAACCATTTTCAAGTTTATTATTCGTTTGATATCACTTATTACATTGTTATAGTAATCACATAATTATTCAAGTTCATATAGGTCGTTTTATCGATATTCGATACATGAGTCAAATATGAAATTATTTTGATGTAAATTATCCATCATCTCTATAATGATATTAATGATTTAAATATCACATATATCCATTATATATGTATTTATAGTATTCCATAACATTTGGAGATAAGAAATGAAATGCACCGTTCATGGAGACGACAGGCCGTACGTAAGCATGAACACTACTTTCATTTCATTTTCATATTAAAAGAATAATAATAAAATTATATAAATGTAAATTATATTAAAATTATTATATTTATGTCATGTATGTATCATGGGTTAAATAAAAATATCCTTCATATGTTCCATGTATGGCATGAACAAGTCATATCACTTAGAGGGGGCGGTAGTCCGCACTTCCTCAAATGAAATTATCGTATTTAGACATTATGAAAAACATAATGGTATACTATAAATAAAAAAATAAATAATAATAGAGAAAATATAAATATAATATATATAATATATAAATATAGTTCCGTCATAATAGACACCATGAGAGGTGGTAGGAGAAAATTGAACAATTATCATTTCTTGAGGCAGTAGTTCACCGTGTACAAAAATAGTATGTTCGTATCCATTAGATGGAGTAGTGTGTAAGTTTAGTAATAATATTTCTCATAAAAACATCCTAGTATATTGAGGATACTATTTTTTTTATGTAATTAAATAAATATAATAATATAGGGAGTGAAGTAGGAAAATAAAAGAAAGGAACTTGAGAGAAGGTGTTACCTCTAAATCAGATAACTTTTTTTTATTTAAGACAAAAGGATTTATTGAATTCACTTCCGAAAAATGTAAGGATTATAGTATTAAGGGATAGATTTCAGGATATTATATGAGTAGAAGTTGTATGAGGCAAGGGTATTTAGAGATGTTAGAAAGTGGGTAGAGGTGGTGGCCTTTTATAATAGGGAAGAGGGGCACTTTTGGAAAGCCTTGAAATATTATTTTATTATAAAATGATTTAAAATTATAAATAATACAAAGTGATATATTTAGAGAATAATATGATCATGGGTATAAATACTCTCAAAAAATAGGTTTTAGAAAAGTTTAGGTCATAAAATTAACCATATCTTTTAGCTTTAACCCTTAGTTAAAAACATTATCTCTTACCATGTCTTCTTGTATTTTCATAATCCATAGTTACTATAGTTACTATAAAATTCCAATTGAACAACTAGTAGATAATTTATGAAATTCTTAACATTATATAAGTCATTTGTCTGAATATTATTTTTTTAGGACTATTATATCGTTTAATAAAATAGTATTTATTTTAAAAACTCATTTATTTTAATTTTGATACTATTTAGTAATTGATTTTTATTAAAGTGATAACACCTTTATTCCTTAAAGAAGACATTAAATCAAAGGTAATATGTAAATATCATCTATTATTTTTGGATGGCATCAAAATAATAAATTAAATTTATTTTAAAATTATTAATATCATTTATTTGAATCTTTTATTAATAAGGTAATCACTACATCGTCATTCTGTCATAAATAAATTTATTTATTTAATGTCTAAAAATTATAAATAAAATACCATGATGTGGGAAATATTTTTATATTTTTAATGATTATTCATAGTAATATACATCAGTTATATTACCTTATATTAAAATTGTTTTATTAATAGATCGAAGTTTATGTTATATCTCCATTTTCGTTAAATTTAAAATTATAAAATGTCATTTTCACACCCAAGTGGCTCCCAAATGCCAATATTTTGGCCTAAGGATGATAATGGTTAGAAATATCTCATCCAATAGGATTAGGATACATTTTAGGGTATTTTTACATTATTATAATATTATATTTACCCTTATTTACCTGATTTACCCTTTAACCCTGACAAATAAAAATAATTACTGAAGTTACTATTCATAATGTCAAAAAATAAAAGGTACCTATTTACAAAATTTGAAACTTATGATTCAAAATATGGAATAAATTTTTCCAAATTCAAGACACAGGAATTGTAGTAATTAATTTAAAATTAATTCCCATTGTCAAAACCAGGAAGCATATTTTTAAGAAGTAAAAACAACGAAAAGATTGACATGTGTTTATGTACAATTAAAATGTGAAATTACTTAAAATGAAAAAATTGGGTTAAATGATAAAAACTTAATCCAATTATACTTTAAAACCAATTAAAATGATAATCTAACTGTAGAAATAAATTAGATGAAAAGGAAGTTTTGAATTAAAATGCAATATTTTTCACTATTCATTACAAAATGAACTTTATCTAAAAATTTAAAAAAAATGTAACCAAAGTAAATATTGATTTCATAATTCTATATAAGAAGTTTATATTTATAAAGTAGAATATATAAAAGTGAGAAAAACTTGATTTATTAAGGGTTCTCCATCAAAGTGTGTTAAAACGGCCTTTTAAAATTATTAGAGTATTTTATGCTTAAATTTGGATTCATTCTCATTTTAAACCTCTAAAATTCTGTGGATAAATGTAAAAACATTTATCAAATATGTGTAATCATAATATAGTTAGATCTGTTCATTCCCTCCAATATAACGGCTAGGCATTAAATACTATTAAAAATAATAATAATATTATCGTATTATTTTCCAGTATAATTCAATGTTGTGTGCAACATAAGATTTCAAAAAAATAATTGTTTCATTTTGAGTAAGCAATTATACAAAGAATTCCCTTTAATATAAAAATAATATTTTATTCATAAATATTAATAGAAATGAAAAATTATTTTTCTATAAATACCTGAGATCCTATATCATTCCCCCTTTTGGAAATTGCATCCCAGTAATTTTATCTACTTATCAAATTAGTGGGGGTATTTACCCCACATAGAATTTTAAGATTCTTATGTTTCCTCTTAAACCATATGGTTTTTCTAAAAAAACTTTACCAAATGAATTGCCTTATTCTGCAACACTTGCTCTCTGCCGTAAAAAATCTAGACTAACTGTTTCTCATAAGAAAGATTCTCTTCCAATTGAACTACCTATAGACTCAAAACATGAGGTGGATCTGGCATATACTTTATCAACATTGAAACATGAAAAACATTATGTTCCTGGAATAAACATGGAGGTAAATCCACCCTGTATTTAACTGATCCAACTTTCTCCAGGATTTTATAGGGTCCAATGAACCACAGACTCAACTTTATCTTCTTACCAAAACACATCACACTTTTCCATGGAGAAACTTTGAGAAAGACATGATCAAATAAATCGAAATAAATATCCTTCCTCCGATTATCTGAAAAACTTCTATTCATACTCTGATCTATTCTCATGTGATTATAAATCAACTGAAATATTTCTACCATCTCTTCTACCAATTCTGGTCCCATCAACTTCTTTTCACCTACTTCATTCGAAAAAGAAAGAGTTCGATACTGCTTTACATATAATGCTTCAAATGGTTTCATATATATACTAGAATGAAAAGTATTTTTATAAGAAAACTCAACCAACAAAAGATGTTGATCCCAAATTCCTTAGTAATCCATTAAATAATCATGTAGCATATCCTCCAAGGTCTAAATTATTCGTTCTAACTTCCCATATGATTGTGGATGAAAATATGTACTGAAATTTAATTCATCTCCCAATGACTTATGAAGGCCTTTCCAAAAGTTATTAGTGAACCTAAGATCATGATCAGATACAATGGAAATGGGAAATCCTTGTATATTGACTATCTCTTTAATATACAATCGTTAAAGTTGATCTAGAGATAGGGTATCTCAAATATGAATAAAATGACAAGATTTAGTTATTTGAACAACAATAACCCAGATTTTATTGTTTCCTCGAGAAGTATTTGGTAATCCCACTAAAAAATCCATGGACATATTTTCCCATTTCCACTCTAATACTAGAAAAGGCTAAAGAATTCCTTTGGGTAACTGCTTCTCTACTTTAACCTATTGACAAATCAATCATCTTAGGGTAAATTAAGCAATGTCTCTTTTTATTTCATCCCACCAGTAATAATTTTAAATATATCTGTACATCTCAGTACTTCTAGAATGAACTAAAAATGGAGAACTATGAGATTCATATAATAACTCTTTTATCAACCGTGAATCACAAGGAACACATAATCTATTTTCAAACCTCAAAACCCAATTTTTATCAATGTTAAATTTAGGTAACTTATCCTTTAGAACTAATTCTACTTTTTCTTCAACTCACTGTCTTCTTTCTATGCTTGATTAATAATGTTTGATAGATATTATTTCACTACCACCTAAAAAAAATCGAGTAATTCCCTGCACTAACAACTTCCAATCCCAAATTCATCAAATCAAAAACCAAATGATCTCATTCCAAATGTAGCATAGTTAGTATATAATTACTCTTTCGACTCAAAGCATCAGCCACTTTATTTTACTTTCCTAGATGGTGATGAATTATCAATAATAATCCTTGATTAATTCCAGCCATATCCTCTGTCTCATGTTTAATTCTTTCTGAGTGAATATATACTTAACACTTTTGTGATCAGTATATATTTTACACTTCACACCATACATGTGATGCCTCTAAATTTTTAAATCAAAAAACAATAGTAGATAATTCCAAATTAGGTGAAGGGTAATTTAACTCATGAGTTTTCAAATGACATGAAGCATAAGAAATTACCTGATCATTTAGTATTAGGGAACAACCCATTCCTTTCAATGAAGCATCACTCTAGATAACAAATTCAACACTTATGGAAGGAGGTTTTAAAACTAGAGAATTCACGAATCATCTTTTCAATTCTTGAAAACATTCATCACATTATTTTGTATAGATGAACTTAACACCTTTTCAAGTTAACTTAGTCAGTGGGATAGATAATTATGAAAACATTTCAATAAACCTTTGGTAATAACCTGCTAAAACAAGAAAACTACGAATCCTGGTAATATTAGTAGGTCTTGGACACTATTCAATAACTTTTATTTTAGAAGGTTTAATAGTTATGCAATCATTTGAAATAATATGACCAAGGAAAGAAATTTTTTGTAACCAAAACTCACACTTGCTAAATTTCCCATACAATTTATTTTCTTTGAAGGTTTTCAAGAAAAACCTTAAATGAATTTCGTGATCCTATTTACTTTTAGAATATACCAAAATATCATCAATAAACACAACCAAAAACTTATCCAAGAACTCTCAGAAAATTCCATTGATAAGATCCATGAATATAGCAGGTGCATTGGTTAACCCAAAAGGCACAACTAAAAACTTGTAATGGCCATATATAATAAGAAATGTGGTCTTTAGAATATCTACTTCATTTACATTCAACTAATGGTACCCCGAACTCAAGTCAATCTTTGATAAATATTGAACTCCATGGAGCTGATCAAACAAATAATCGATATAAGGAAAAGGATACTTGTTCTTAACAATGATTTTATTCACAGATCTATAATCAATTAAATGTATCATTGGATTATCTTTCTTTTTAACAAATAAGATTTGAGAACCTAATGGTGAAGTGCTAGGTTAAATGAAACCATTATCAAGTAATTTTTGAAACTATTTTTTAACTATGAAAGTTAAAAATGAACCATTCTATAAGGGGGTTTTGAAACTGTTTTAGAATCAAGAACAAATTCAAAAGTAAATTCAACTTCACAATTATGTATTATACTGGGAAACTCATCAGAAAAAACATCAAGATACTCATTTACCACTGACACATTATTAATATGAACAGTTCATTTTTTTCCAATAATATATGCAAGGTAACGTTCATATCCACCTTTTACTAGTTTCTCAACTTCCTGATATGTTATCAAGAGTAAGGGTTCATTATTATACACAAACTGAAATTCTTTCTGAAAAGAAACCTCTTTAGCTTTTTAGTCAATCCTAGCATGATAAATGAAAGGCCAATCCATACCCAAAACAACATAAAAATATACTAAAGTAAAAACAATAAGGTTTGTAGGTAGATTATTTCTGTACACAAGGATAATAAGGTTCATATAATTTATTTTTTTCTCAACATTTCCCTTAGATGTTTTTACCACAAGTTCAGGATTTATATCTTGATATGGAATTCCCAATTTACTAGAAAATTTCTCATAAATAAAAGAATGTGTAGACCTAGAATCAAAAAACACATTGGCATAATCTGAATAAATTAACAATATACATGAAACTACTTCATTTGATGACCCAACATATACTGAAGTAGTTGAAAAGGATTTTACCATTTCTTTCTTCTTGTAATCTGGATGCTTTCCATTATTTTAGTTCTTTGTCAGACACTCATTTTCATAATGACCCATTTTATTTCACTTAAAATATTTTACTAACAGTAAAATAGATTTTATCTTACCACTACCCCGATATTTTTCAGTGAAATTTGAAGCCTTCGGTTCAATTTTACCACATTAGAATCACTTATCATAATTCAAAAGGCATTCCCAAGTGTGAGTTTTACCACAATTTTCACAAATTTTAAACTTAATTTTCTTACCATCATACCTTTTTGAATATTTCTTTCTTTTCATATACCACCTAGACCTCTTATTTTGTTGTTTTTTAAAGAACACATGATCATCAGTAAACTCCATTTACAACTTCTCTGCAAATCAAATAAGGGTTTCATAACTTTTAAACTCAAGAGAAGCTAAAGCACTTAGATACATTGGATTTAATCATGAGAAAAAATATTGATTTTACTATCCAGATCCTATATGAAATTAGGGGCATAACTTTCTGGTCCAGTGATTTTTTCTTCATAAGCATCCACTGAGTCATCCTACTACCTCAATTCCAAGAATTTTTTTTCCATCCTAAGTCGAACCGTATTAGGAAAATATTTCTCAAGGAACATACCTTTGAATGAATACCAATAAAGATAATCAATTTCCTTACTATCCTTGATATTTTTAACCATATACCACCACTAATAACCTTTACATTTAAAATGGTAAATAACAAGACTAAACTTTTGATGTTCTGAACACCCCATAACATCAAAAATATTTTCCAGTCCTTTAATCCACCATTTAGCTAGCCCAAAGTCATATGATCCTTTGAATGATGGGGGATGCTGACTTATGATATGCTCCACTACTAAAATATTCCTCTATAGTTATCTATAAAATCTCATGCATGGATACAACCACCATTTATATCCTGAGTCAACTATTCCATCAATGTAACAAATATTTAGTTCTAATTCTGACCATCTCAGGTTGCTAATTTGTAAGGTTGTTTTCCTCTTGATGGCATCACTTCATAGCTGCCCTGTTTCCTCTATGGAAAACCATTCTGAACATAGAAATATCTTAGAATAAGCAACATGGTAATCTTCAAATGCTATATCATTTCAAAATTAACATAAAGTAAAAATAATTTTTATATATTAATTTAACAATATCCCAACTCCTAAAGTTATCTAAACCAACCTCTAATACCAACTATAAAGCCCCATCCTTAAACATTACATAATCTTGATTTTAGATCAAGAATTTACTTTCTTTGACATTGAGGATATTTTCAGGTTCAGAGTTTTGGAGAATTAGTCCATAACTATTACATTACAACTCAAATATTACAAATTAGACATTTCTATTCTATTCATTTTTTTTCACAATAATAAAACATAAAATAAACAAGAATTATTTTCTTGATAAAAATATTCTTTAATTCTTACTTTCTTTTACCCTTATTTATAGCATATGAAAAACATTTCACAAACATGGTATGAGTATATAAATATAATTAAGGGTTATAAAACATGGAAATAAAACATTAGTCCATGAATACATACAAATTAATGGAATCATACTTTTCACTCATAAAACGTAAGCTCATTAATATACCTCATGAAATCATAATATATATGAGTAACACATATAAGTCATAAATCATAAAGGTAACCTGTGAAATCTATAACATACTTAAATTTTATATTTTATAGCTACATAGGGAGTAACCTTCATGGTAATATTTGGAATACCCATCACAGTATATTCCCAAAATATCTTAAGAGAAACCTTAACATATACCTCAATCATGTTACCTAATGCATTTGAGATCTATCTCGGGCTCACCCACCCTCAGTTTATCATAGAACCAACAATATATGAAAAACAATACCAAGAACCATAACATAATCATAACACATAAAACAAATATAAAGGAAAGAAAACATTTCTACATTGTAATCACAAGATATTATTTTAAGATATTGACATAATAAATGCTTTATCAAAGACATTTTTAATACCAAAATACGTAAAAAGGGTATATGGTATTTATTTTTCTTTTAAAAACATTACATCTTGTTAAAGAATCCAAATATCAAATAATTCTCACGGTGGCAAAAAGGTCCTTGTCATCACGTAGCTTAAAAAGAAACATTCCTTTTGTCATTTAGTAAAACTCTTCATAAAAAATATTCCTTTTAAAAACAGTTGAATTAAATTAAAAGAAAAAGGATATAATTGTACACCGTATAAAATAAGGTCATGTATAAACCAAAATATGTCTCAATGAAAGGATATTTGAGATGAAGTGCCTTACCATGAGTCTGACTTATATCGTTCATTATTTATATTCCTGAATAATAAAATTAGGTTAATTTATACTTGTTTCAGAACATTTTTAAAGTTTATTATTCCTTTTATATCACTTAGACATTGTTATAACAATCACATAATTATTTAAGTTCATATCGGCCATTTTATTAATATTCGGTACTTGAGAAAAAAATGAACATGTTTTTAAATAATTTTTCCAGCATATCCATAATGATATTAATGATTTAAATGTCACATATATCCATTATATATTGTATTTAGAATAGTCCATATCATTTGGAGATAATAAATGAAATGCATCATTCATGGAGACGGTAGGTTGTACGTACGCATGAATGCTACTTTCATTTGTTTGTCATATTAAAAGAATAATAATCAAATGATATCAACTTATGTTATAATACCAGTATTATATTTATTTAATTTATGTATCATAGGTTAAATAAAACCTTACTTTATCCATTCCATGTATGGAATGAATTATTCATATCACTTTGATGGGGCGGTAGTCCACACTTCCACAAATGAAATAATTATATTTACACATAATAGGAATCGTAAAGGTATGCTGTAAATAAAAAAAGAAAAAAGAAAAAAGACAATATAAATATAACATATATCATATATAAATATAGTTTAATCATAATGTCCACCAAGAGTGGTGGTAGTAGAAAATTGAACAATCATCATTTCGCGAGGCAGTAGTTCACCGTACACAGAAACTATATGTTTGTATCCATTAGATGGAGGTGTGTGTAAGTGTAGTTTGAATACTTATCATAAAAAAATTATAGTATATTTATGATACTTTTGTTTTTATGTAATTAAATAAAAATAAGAGCATAGCGAGTGAAGAAGGAAAATAACAGAAATGAACTTGAGAGAAGACATTACTTCTAAATCAGGTAACTTCTTTTGATTTGAGCCAAAAGGCTTTCTTGAATTTCCTTCTACCCATATTAAGGATTATAGGAGTAAGGGGGGATGTTGGGAGATTATTTGATTATAATTTGGATGATCCATGTGGCATAAGAGGTGTGAGTAAGTGGGTAGAGGTGGTGGCCTTTTATAAGAGGGAGAAGGGGCACTTTGCGAATGTCTTGAAATATTAATTTATTATAAAATTATATTCGAATTATAAAGGATCCAAAGTGATATATTTCTAGGTTAAGATGAGAATGGTTTGATATCCTCTTAACCAATTAGTTTTAGACAAGTTTAGTTCATAAAATTAACCTTACCTTTTAGGTTTAACCTAAGTTAGAAACATTAACTCTTACCATGTCTTCTTGTATTTTCATAATATATAGTCACCAAAGTTACTATAAAATGAAACGAGAACCCCAAGTGGATCATTAATGAATATTGTAACATTATATAAGTCATTTGGATGAATATTATATTTTTAGATATATTATATCATTTAATAAAATAGTATTTGTTTTCAAAACTCATTTATGTCAATTTTGACACTATTTAGTAATTGATTCTTGTTGAAGTCATAAAAACTATATTTATTCGAACTAAAGGCATTAAATAAAATATAATGTGTCAATATAATCCATAAAATTCATGTATGACATCAAAATAATCAAATTACCTTCATTTTAATAATTATAATATCATTTATTTGAATCATTCATAAATAAGGTAATCACTGCATTATCATCATGTCATAAATAAATTTATTTATTTAATGTCTAAAAATTATAAATAAAATAACATGATGTTTATATTTATAATTTATATTTTTAGTCATATATATTTATTATATAACTTTATATTAAAATTGTTTTATTAATAGATACATGTTTATGTTATAATTCCCTTTTCTTTAAATTAAAAATTATAAAATGTCATTTTCACACCCAAGTGGCTACCAAATGCCAAAATTTCGGCCTAAAGATATTCATAGTCAGAAATATCTCTTCCAATATAATTAGGACATGTTTTGGGATAGTTTTATATTATTATATTATTATTTTTACCCTTATTTAATTGATTTACCCTTTAACCCTGGTAAATAAAAATAATTACTGAAGTTACTATTCATAATATCAAAAAATAAAAGGTACCTATTTAAAAAATTTGAAAATAATGATTTAAAATATAGAATCCATTTTTATAAATTAAAATTATATAAATTTTAGTAATTAATTTAATATTAATTCCCGTTTTCAAAACTAGAAAGCATGTTTTGAGGAAGTAGAAACTACCAAAAGATTGACATCTGTTTATGTCCAATTAAAATTTGAAATTACTTCCAATGAAAAAAATTTGATTAAATTATAAAAAATTAATCTAATTAAAATTTAAATCTAATAAAAATTACAGTATATCTATATAAATAAATTAGATGAAAATGCAATTTTGAATTAAAATGCAGTATTTTCACTATTCATTAAAAAATGAACTTTATCTGAAAATTACCAAAACATTTAACCAAAGTAAATTTTGATGCCACTCTTATATAAAATAAGTTTATTTTTTCAAATTGAACATATAAAAGTGACAAAAAAATATATTTACAAATGGTTCTCCATCAAAAGGCGGTAAAATGACCTTTTAAAAATATTAGAGTATTTTATGCTTAAAATTGGATTAATTCTCATCTTAAGACTCTAAAATTCATTGGATAAATGTAAAAAAATTTAACAAAATTGTACAATCATATTTTAGTTAGTTATATTCATTCCCACTAATATAATGTCTAGGCGTTAACTACCATTTAAAATAATAATAATAATATTGTATTATTTTCTAATATAACTTAATGTTGTGTGCAACGTAAGATTTCAAAGAAACAAATTATCGTGTGTTGAGTACACTATCGGAAAAAGCATCACCTTTAATGTAAGAATAATATTTTACTCATAAATATTAATATAAATGAAAATGTATTATTCTATAAATACCCCATATCCTATTGTATGAGTACTTAGATAGATTCAATAAGTTTTGTACAAGATGCCCTCATCACCAAATTAGTGATTATCTCCTCATACAATACTTTTAAAAAGTAATAAAACCTATGGATAAGAGTATAGTAGATGATTTTTATAGAGGGGTATTGGTCAAAAAACTCTAGTATCTATATGTGGATTGATTGAAAAGATGGCACAAAAATCCTAACAATTTGGAGATTTAGGTTTATTATATATTAGGGGAGTACATTAGGTAAATCCATATCCTCTTGAAAATCATTTAATTTATACTATGTTGGATGAATTAACCATTATGGTGAGATATATTTCTTTGTCTCTAAAGAAATCCCAACCCACACCTAAAAGGCCTTGTGAAATTTTCACTAAAGTAGACCACCCAACCAACTATTTCCCCTAATTACAAGAGGTAGAGGATTTCACAACCATATTCATTAGGATACTATATAAGAAGAAGTAAAAACCATATCCCTATATTAATCATGATTCTTTGTTACCATCATAAAAAAAGGGTGATAAAATCAATCCAAAATGAGTTATAGATCTGGTTAGCAACAAATCCCCCATTTTTTATCAAAACTTCAAAAAACCTTTGCCTTACCAACTGGGTTTTCAACAACCCTAAAGATTATTTGAAGACCAAGAATTGACAAATAAAAAAAATAATTATCAACCAATGGTAGATTCTAATACTGATGAAATTTTGGAACACGTTTTTATTAATCAACATAATGAGTAGAAGATCCAAGGTTCGGAGTTGAGGGAGTTAAAGAAACAAATGATCCATATTTCCACTTCCCTCTATGAACTGGTAAGTAAAAATTCTGGAAATATTCCTTCCCAACCAACTTCAAATCCCAATGGGAATTTAAATTCCATTACATTTAGAAGTGGGAAGAAAATTATTAATACATATGCACCTATAATTCCATGAGGATTCACCACAACTCCAGTGAATACCCATTCAAATCCAACTAATGAGAAACCTAAGGAGAAAGACAATGGTAAAAAAATATTTATGGGATTACTCCTAAAACCCTTCCATTTCAAATAGATTTATATAAAAAAATAATATGGATGAATAGGTGATAAAAAAGATGTTTTGGATATATTCAAGTGCATTGAGATCAACATCCCTTAACTTGAATCAATCATGAAAATTCCTAGGTGTTCTAAGATCTTAAAAGAACTATGTACAAATAGAAGAGGGATAACAATAAATGAGTGGTTCAAACCTAGGATGAATATATCTACACTCATTACAACAACCTTAGAGATGTAGAAAAAGTGTAAGGATTCCAATAAATTCACCATTCTATGAACCATAGCAGAGTTTTATTTGACTGATGATTTATGTGATTTGGGTGCCTCTATTAATATCATCCCTCAATTGGTTCTCACTTTTTTATAGATTAGAGAAAATAATTTGATGAGGGTGGTGGTGTAATTAAAAAATAGGTCTACACCATACTTGATAGAAGTCCTTTAGGATGACCTTGTTCAAGTGAGAGATATGATCTTTCTTGTATATTTCTATGTGTGGAATATGGAGGATGATCAAGTAAGTTTCCAAGCTCCCATTATTATTGGTAGTCCATTACTCAAAATTTCAAAGACAATCATTAATGTCCATGAGAGTAAAATCTCTATATAGTTTGGAGATGAGATCATACAATTTCATATTTTAGAATCTATGAATTACCCCTCAGAGGCTTATTTATATTTCTTCATCTCCCATTTGACCCATCTTGTAATGACTATCTAAATATTGATTTTTAATATTTTCCATATCAGGATCCTTACATTCTTAGAGATACCTTGAGGATTGGTTCTAGTCTGATGTCAAAAAATATTATTAAACCTTTTTCCCATGATAAAAAAACACTCATTTTTATTTTGATGTGGATTCTTAATCTAATTCTGGGAATATGCTTTGTAATTATGACATGGTTATTGATTTTATAGATGGATTTGAAGCATTACTAACTGATTTTGATGATGTAAATTCATACCCCAACATTAATTGAACACATATATCAGTTCCCATATAATGTACATCAATACAAATCCCACACAAAATAGAACTCAAACAATTTCTACTAAACTTAAAATATTCATACCTATTTAATAATGAAAAACCACCGATGATAATTTATAATAATACCCTACTTGAACAAGAAACACTAATTTTAAATATTTTAAGGGAGAATTTTATATAAATAGGGTAGACCTTAGAAGACATACTATGTATTATCCCCTACATTTCCATTCATAATATTATTTTAAAGGATGGGGATAAACTGGATAGAAATCCATAAAGGAGATATAACCGTATATTATTTGAAGTTGTAAAGAAAGAAGTGGAAAAATTGACCGAGGAGGGTATAATTTACCCCAATTCTAAATATTAGTGGGTTAGCTCTATCTAGGTTATACCAAAGAAAACAAGGTTCACTGTTATAAAGAATGAAACTGTCGAGTTAGTTCATGTGAGAGTAAAAAAAAATTGGCAAGTGTGCATTGATTATAGGAAGCTGAATCAATACACTCATAAGGACCGTTTAACCAATCCATTAATTGACCATATTCTTGATAGGGTTGTGGGGAGGACACAATATTTATTTTTTTATGGTTTATCTGGATATTTTTTGGTTCCCATTGTAGTATAGGACCAATAGAAGACAACATTCACTTGGTTGTTTGGTACATTTTCTTGTCAAATTATGCCATTTGGACGTTGTAACACCCAGTTACCTTTTAGATATGCATGATGAGTATATTCTCTAATTTACTTGAAACTTTAATAGAGGTATTTATGGTTGATTTTACAATGTAAATTTCCTTAATTAATAAGTTTCTCTTGAGATTCGGTAATTTTTTTCATTGCTGCATTGAAAAAAATCTAGTTATGAACTTTGAGAATTATTATCTCATGGTAGCGAAGGGAATTTTACTAGGTCATGTAGTGTAAAAACATAGAATTGATTTTGATAGGTATAAGGTAGATATTATTTCATCCTTTCCATATCCTAAATGTTTGTGTGATGTTAGATCATTCCTTTGACATTGTAGTTTTTATCAATGCTTCATCGGGGATTTTAGTAAGACATCTCTTACATTATCTGAATATATTAAAAAAGATATTGACTTATGTTTTGATGATTCATGCATGGTATCATTTGATGATGTAAAGAAGCATCTCACCACACCCTTAGTCATACAACCCTCACAGTGGAACATACCATTTGAGATTATGTGTGAAGCTTAAAAATTCATAGTTGGAGTAGTCTTTTCTTAGAGGGTGGAAGGGTGGTCCCATGTGATTGATTATGTGTCCAAGAATTTGGATTAAGTCCATGAAAATTACACCACAAAAAAGGAGTTTCTTGTATCATATTTTCTTTAAAAAAATTACACTCTTATTTATTGTGATCTAAAGTGGGGTTTCTCTCTCTTGAAGCATCTTTTAGGTGCCTCCTAAAGAAGCTAAATGAAAAACCATAACTTATTCATTAGATGATCCTTATTCAAGAGTTTCACATAGAGATAATGGATTATAAGGTATCAGATAACTTGTTTTATAACCACATAAGTTGGATCAATCACATATTAGAGCATGATACCCCAAACCAAGTACCACTTCAGGACACTTGACCTAATTAGAATCTCTATGGAATCTCTGGTACATATAGTTAGTATATAGATTTAGAGAATTACTTGGTTTCCTTTGAAATTATAGAAAACCAAGAAAATACTAAGTGAAAAATTTAAGAGTAAATCTAGGTTTTATGTATGGGATGATCCTTACATTTGGAGATTTTTTAGTGACCTTGTCTTTAAGAGATGTGTTCTTGACCATGAGTTTGAGTTTGTTTTAACTTTTTTTCATACACTAGATTGTAGTGGACACTTTGGACCTTAAATTATGTCTAGGAAGGTCCTAGAATCGTGATAGTTTTATGTTTTTTAAGTCATGCTCTCATTTCCAACACAGTGGAAACATTTAGAGGAGACACAAGATTCCATAACAAACAATATAATTTTGTGAGATTTTTTATGTATGGGGAATTTATTTTATGAGTCTATTTCCAATAAAACTTGGTTTCTTGTACATTCCTTTCACTGTTAATTATGTTAGTAAATGAATAATTGAAAAATTCACTAGGGATAATGATTCTAATTTTGTAGTTTATTTTTTCAAGGATCAAATTTTATATATGTTTGGAGTACCAAAGGATATAAACAATGACCAAGGGACACACTTATTCAACTGAAATTTAGCTTCCTTAATTTGAAAGTATGGGGTAACGCAAAAAACATAAACACCATACCACCCCTAAAAAATGTCCAGGTTGAAGTTTCAAATCATGTTTTGAAGTAGATATTGGATAAAATGGTGAATCCAAATAGTAATGATTAGAGAAAGAGCTTGGATAATGCATCGTGGGAATATAGGATGAAATTAAAAACTCCCACTAGCATGTACCCTTTTATGATAATTTTTGGGAAATTATGTCGTCTTACCATGTAGGTAGAGTATTGGAAATATTGGGCTATAAAGAAACACACCATGGGTTTCTCCCAAGCATGAGATCAAAGGAAGCTAAAAATTAAAGATCTTTAAGGGACTCTATTATTATCACATGAGAACTTAAGGTTCTATAAGGAAATATCAAAAGTTTCTCATGATATAATGATCCAAAAAAGGTAGTTCCATATAGGATACAGATTCCTTCTCTAAAGTTCATGATTAAAGATGATTCCAAGTAAGTTGTGTTCTAGATTGTTGGGACCTTATATTGTGTCTCATGTTTTTTCCTTATGGTGTAGTGGAGATAACTCAAGAGGCTATAATAATGAGATTAATAGTAAATGGAAAACAGTTGAAGTAGTACATTGAGGGATTTCTTGCACATGCAATTGATTTTATCACACTACATAACCCCCTCATCACTTGAGAATATTAGGCTATCCCTAACCATTTCACTTTTATATTATTTTTCTTATTTAAAATTCTATATTTCATGTGAATATATCATCTCATAGGTTCACATTGAGGAAAATGAAATATTTTAAGTATGGGGGATGGGACAAAATTTTGGGTAACTTTTTTAAGTTTTTTTATTTGTGTGTTTGTGTGTGTGTTTTGTGTTAATTTAAAAAGAACACCACATAACATTATAATTTACATGTGGAACATATGGGAAATTGATGTTTTCAAAATTCATTGCCAACATGATAAGAATGAGAAAGATTTTATCATTAAAGTTTTATTTTTATATATAGAATTTTTTGATGATATTATTGCTTGTGTCATTATAATTTTTTTAGAATTTATCACATTTTTTGTGATATTTATTCATGGTAAATTGAGTCATTGATTTCTCCAAAAAAAGTTTATGATACCTTTACTTATGTAATTTTCCTACTTAATTGAAGGTATAGCCATGTTAGGTAAAAAAATATCTTATATCAATGGTTGATCTATACATTTGTTTATCTTTCGATCATTTTCATCACTATATCGAATTTAACTATGGATGTATACCTGACATCTGAAATTTTTACGCACTAAAAAATAAAAAAATCATAATAAAGAGGGGAGTGATGAAATTTACAATAGGTGGGGATATCTAGGTCAGGATCTTGAGGTTTGAATTTCAAGAATACTTAAGTG